>JAODAL010000006.1:272500-681907 GCA_025379985.1 Phyllomedusa bahiana | reverse complement strand
TATATGATATGCATATGTGTGAGGAGTTTGTTTTATAGGTAGGTGGGGAATAGCAGTCTTTTTGTGACAGGATATTTCCCTATTTGCCTTTTGTTTAAGTAAATTGATCATCCTCCTCTACAAATTCTGTGAGGCAGCGCAAGACCACATACCGTGTACCATATCAGATTTTGGTTGGTGATATTTGGGGCACTGAAGTTTGCGGTCTGGTGCCAAGAGATGTGGGGGGATGTGGAATCCAAAAATCGCCCTATGGATGAAGCGGAAATAGGTATCCTTCCACTTCTCACACCCAATGGCTTTGCAAATCTCCCTCCATCCCTGGAGAATCACATCCTGCACATCCTGAATCAGAAAGTCTGAAGACCATTTTTTAAATTGTGTATCACTGACTACTTGGATCATGGGTTCCCAAAGTTTATGATATATATCCAATAAAGAATGCTTGCTTCCCGAAGAAACTAGGAAGGGATCAAGCAGGGCAGAATATATTTCTTTATTCATTTGAGAGACTCTGGTTTTGATAAAACTATAAATTTGGCAGTATCTTAAGAAATGCAATGGTGGTAAGTCATATTTAGACCTAAGGTAGTGAAAGGTGAGCATGCTACATTGGATCTGATCATACAAATGCATGACCCCCTCTATGCCCCTCTGGTTCCACAAATGGAAATGCTGATTGGTCATGCCCACTGGAAATTCTCGGTGGCTTAAGGGCATAAATTTGCTAATGGCCCAAGGGAGCCTCAGGATTTTCCTTACAGCTTTCCACATCGCTAGGATCTCTCTCAACAAGAGCTTACTCTAGTGGGCAGATATTAGCTGCTATGTTGTCTCCCATACACAAGACAAGAGGAGATTTCAGTCCCCTGTACTCCTTTATCACATCTTCAATAGCAGCAGCACCATGGCAGACAATATAGTGCAGTCCTGAGCAACGTGCACTATAATTAAAGTCTAAGGTGAGATATATAGCATTTATTAGACTTTCAGCAGCATCTTTGTGTCTTTCTACTTCAGTCTCACGCTGTAGCTCCCTCCTCCTCTCCCTCCCTTCTCCATAGACGTCTACATGTAGAATGATCACCTAATGCATCAGTCATTTCATAGTCCATATTGTCTCTCAAGACAGATACTTATCAATTCTTTCAGAGTGATTAATGAGTTCAGGAGTAAAGAGGTATTAGGAAAGGAGCCAGATAAGTAAAGAATTTTCTGTAACATGATATATTGCAAAGTTCCCTATATTCACCTGTAAAATTGATTTATGCAAAATTTACTGAAAAATTAATGATCATGTTTGTGTTATTAAGGAGGTTAGTTATATGTTGTGCATGTGCAGATAATGGGATCTGTCACTATTACCTCTGGGCATGCATACTTAGAGCATACATCCCTGCTCCAGCAAAAGCATCATAATTCTTTCATCTATGTGCGCATGCATATACAAGAGGTTCTGAGAACTCATAAGCTCTGACACTCCTATGTTAACATGGGCACAGGTCATGTGCCAACACACAGACCATACTTTTTTTTTATAGAAGATATAGCATTTCTAAACTTTGTGGCCCACAATAGAGAGATATATAAAAGAGGAGATGTTGATAATTCTATTTCTTATCGTTCAACAATAAAAGTTATTTTTTATTCAAAATGGTTACTATGTAAGGCTCGTTCCTCTGTCAGCAACTCTATCAGATCCAATTAGAAGCATTCTACAGCATGCAGCACTGTTTATCCAGTCAATATGACAGATACCGCCACAGAAGCATTGCAGATTCTAGTAATGTCAGTGTGGTCCGTCAGGTCCTACTGGTGTCCACTGTGTGTGACAGATCTGGCACGACCAGATCAATTATTACTGAAAGGATAACGCCAGTTTTAAAGGGGTTGTCTCACTACATTGATTCATCTTACCTCAGTCCTGTTTTCTTGGTTTCACTTTGAATTCAGGGGTGTGTTTACTGGCTTCCACTAGGCTGCAGTAGAAGCCAGGTCTGTAGCTATAGCAACCAGTGCTGTCAGCCTATTAGGATAGATCAAACAGGTTTGTAGCTATAGCAACCCGAGGAGCTGATGCAGCCCATACAAGAAGGGATATCTCCGAATAGGTAGGATACTTTTAATGGAGATATATTGCAAAGTGACTTGTTTTTGCAAGATCTTTAACATAAAAAGCAATGCTTGTAGTGAGACAACCCCTTTTAGTGAGTTTAGAGGATTTCCTGAAACGGGCCAACCCCTTTAAAATTGAATTGTAGGCCTAAAATAAAAAAATAAAAAAAAAAAAAACGGCCACCGGCATACCTTGGGTGAGTGTTGTAAAATCCACATGACGGTATTCATAAGATACATCTATCTTGGTTTCAACATGTGGTCGCTTCAATGTTGAATATATGTTTCCTGGTCTTTTCTCATCAAATTTCTCAAACTTGTTTAATCCACAGCCCATTGTCACAGAAGCTGAAAAGAAAAATATTTCAAAATGAATCAATTATAACAAACAGTTTAATAGCAATGTTAACAATAAGATTGAAAAATAACTTAAAGTGTTCTTCCTAGCCTCTTATTTATGTGAAGCACTGGTCATAACCACAACTCATGTGACAAAAAGGAGAAAATGGAAATGAAAACTAGCACATCCAATTGCCCACAGCAACCCAAAGGGAGGAACTGGCTTGCAATTAGGGAACTGCAATGGCGGTTTCACTTGTACTTTTGAACAGAACATCTTCTGATAAAACTTATTAACCAGAGATCACACTAAAACCACTGAAAACGGCTGTAGTTTGTTCATTATTCTGCATCGCTATTTTGAAGAAAAGATAAAACAAGTGGAGCCTACAAGAGGAAAACTAAGTTTTTTGGATGTTAAAAACCACATATAAATGCTTTGGGCACGTTTTAGCCTTCCCTATTGACATCAATAGTAAGTTTCCATACATTTTCCAACCGAAGAATGAACATGTTTTAAGTTTTTATTACGGTGAAAAACAGACCATTGAAAACTACATGTATTTTCTTTTGAGGTCAATGGGAATGGTTTACTTTCAGTTTTAGATGAGTAATTCAAGTCACAATCCATGTGAATTCAAACTTGAAATACTCATTGTGTGGACAGAGCCTAACAGTACCAGAACTGAACAACTTAAAGGGATTTTCCTGTGAAAGACATTTATAACCTATCCTTTGGACAGGTAATTTATGTCTGATCGTTGGATACCACCACTAGGTCACCCAGTGATCACAAAAAGAGCAGCCATCAGTAAGATGGCAGGCCTGGGGGTCATCATTAGGCCCCCGGCTGCCATAATAATAATAATCCTCTTTATTTATGCAGCACCAACATATTGGCTTACAATTTAGGGGGTAGGTACAGCCAAAAAACAAGCATTGCAAAGTAAAAAGCTACCGTATATACTCGAGTATAAGCCGAGTTTTTCAGCCCAAAAAATGAGCTGAAAAACTCTACCTCGGCTTATACTCGAGTCACTGTGCAGAGTAGAGAAGATACTGGCTGGCTGTGTGGGAGGCATCGGGTAGCTCAGGAAGGGAAGATCTCTCCTTAAGGAGAGCACCGAAGAGGGACAAAAATCCCGAAACAGCGTTGTCTGTAGATGAGAGATACTGGCTTGGCTAAAAAATCCTTTTTGCTTTCTCAAGACTCGGTGGGTCAAAAGCAAATTGAGGATTTGTTACAACCAACAGAGGGCGCTGTGGGCTTCTCAGCCCCTTTCCCATAATGCCTTGTGATATGCAGATGCTAAGTAGAGGGCGAAAAGGCAAAACAAAAACTCTACAAGCCGTTCGTTCGGTGCTCTCCCTAAGGAGAGATCTTCCCTTCCTGAGCTACCCGATGCCTCCCACACAGCCAGCCAGTATCTTCTCTACTCTGCACTGAAGAGGGACAAAAATCCCGAAACAGCGTTGTCTGTAGATGAGAGATACTGGCTTGGCTAAAAAATCCTTTTTGCTTTCTCAAGACTCGGTGGGTCAAAAGCAAATTGAGGATTTGTTACAACCAACAGAGGGCGCTGTGGGCTTCTCAGCCCCTTTCCCATAATGCCTTGTGATATGCAGATGTTAAGTAGAGGGCGAAAAGGCAAAACAAAAACTCTACAAGCCGTTCGTTCGATGCTCTCCCTAAGGAGAGATCTTCCCTTCCTATATCTGCCTATGTAATTTTATTGGTATCCATTTTTATTTTTAAAATTCACCAGTAGCCGCTGCATTTTCTACCCTAGGCTTATACTCGAGTCAATAAGTTTTTCCGTTTTTTGGGGCAAAAGTAGGTGCCTCGGCTTATACTCGGGTCGGCTTATACTCGAGTATATACGGTACTTACAGATCAGAGACAAGGGGCGACATGTATGGAAAGGTTTTTCACCCTTTTTCTGGCGCACAATGCACCTAACTGAGCCGGCTACGATGTCTAATGCACCTAATGAATGTGTTAGGCACATTGTTCGTAAGACTCAACTCTTTTGAATGCGCCTAACATGAGGGACGTTCTGGGGGTGTTATGGAGGCGTGTCGCACCACACTCGTAATATTAGACACATATATGAATGTGGTTCAGCAAAACTAGGCACATTACTGCTCCGACAGGCAGACCTATTTCAATGTGGTCTGCCTGAGCCTGAGGAGTAGAAGTAGAGCTAGATTTGCTGTTAGGGGCAAAAATGTCCAATATTTCTCAACTTACACCAGTACAATAATAAAAAGTAATTTATGATAATTATCAGACTGTATAAAATGTAATTATTTAAATTTAAGGAAAAATGTTATCATATAAAATCAATATGAAAATATATAATGTCCCCAAAATATAGAAATATCTCCTATAAAATGTATTTAAAATTCATAGAATCTTAAACTAATTTTACATTAAATAACCCACTGATTATGTTGTTCAGATTTTTATATTTTACATTTTTACTACATTAAATTTGAAATTTATTTTTGCTGCTCTCACCCTTTATTCTACATACAGCAAGAGTCAGCACAGCACAGGTATTGCTGGGACCTGTGGTTCACCAAGCAAGATCAGTACCATAGTTTCTATTCACTGACATGCTATTCTAATGGCTTCTCTTATTTCCAGCCTGTCTATAGCCTTAATACATGTTATGCACATTACTTATCCGCCTAACACACAGGTGAGGCGCGATTAACTTTACACACAATTTATGAACGCACAAAAACCACTTTCATACATCAGGCGCATTATACACTGAAAATGAGACTCAACAATTCACTTCGACACGGTTTATGGGTGAGAAGTGCTTGGCTTACATAATGGTCCAGCCATGTTACATAAATATGGGGTAGTTTACATAGAAATTGGATAAACCTGCCAACCAGACTGTACATCTATATACAGATAAGTGAATGTGATTGCCGAAATGTAGGCGGTGTCAGAAATGTGTATAAAAGAAATTGGGGGTTAGCAATTAGGTATCTTGGTAGGCCTTCCTGAGAATGTATGTATGTATTTTCAGTGTGAACTTAAAACTATGAGGGTTATGAGTGTATCTGATCATACAGGATAGCATGTTCCAAAGAACTGGTGCAGCAGGTGTGAAATCTTGGAGACGGGCATGGGAGGTTTGGATGATTGAGGCATAGTCTAAGATCATCAGTAGAGCGGAGAGCGCGGGTAGGGTGGTAGACAGAGATGAGAGAGGAGATGTAGGGGGTGCAGCACTACTGAGAGCTTAATGGGCAAGAGTGATGAGTTTCTGTTGTATTCTGTACTAAATGGGCAACCAGTGCAGTGACTGACACATAGAAGAGGCATCAAAGGTTTGAAAAAAATTAGAGCCTGACTGCTGCATTCAGGACAGATTGGAGAGGGGAGAGTTTATAGGAAGGGGACCAATAAGCAGGGAGCTACAGTAGCCAAGTTGAGAAAGTATAAGAGCAACAATAAAAGTTTGAGTTGTTTCCACAGTAAGAAAACACGAATTCTGGAGATGTTCTTGAGGTGCAGGTGACCGGAGCGGCAAGGGACTGGATATATGGGGTGAAGGACAGATCTGAGTCTAGTATAACCCCAAGATAGCGGGCCTGCTGCCTAGGAGTTATGGTAGTATTATGGTTCTATTTCATTTATTCTCATAATAAAACATCCTAAATTGGATTTCACAAAGCTATCTCGCTTTATTTTACTTAATAGTATCGGGCGCCAGCTACCAACCACTGTGTATAGTGTATCTTCTTATATGAGAGGATATATAGATACACAAACTACTTCTATAAACTGCTCAGCCTGGATGAACTTATTGTGCTCAGTCCTGACTGTGGAATCCAAGTAGCAACATAGGCTACAACCAAAGAATTCAGTACTTCAACATCCACTGGATCACCCAGACGGATTACCCAGCCGAGGGGATATATATATTGCATGCCCTATGGTGTGTGGTGCCACTGCAGGTACAACCCTGCCAGGTAAGTAGCCACCACATCTATTTTATTTCTATATACACCCAAACTTGCTACACTAGGGGTGCGCTTCTGCACTTTTTGTTTTGTGTTTTCTCCACAGCACGAATAAGAATTGATCTATTCATAAATCTATAGAACAGGGCTATGACAGCTTTTTGGCGCAAGCGGAGCCTCATTCATACATGTCGCCCAAAATGTCCCAGGAATTGGCTTTCAAATACTGACAACACATTAAAGGAGATGTATTGCTTCATCAGTTGGGCTGTTCTCTTGAAGCTTGATCCTCTAATTTCCTGAAATTCAGGGGCGTTTCTTCCCCTCCCCGCAGGGCATTTCTTAACTGGAAAGGGATGACATCCTCCCCCCTTCACTGTTCATGCGGGCTCCAGTGTGTGTGTCCCCCCTCCACATGTCACTGTCCTCTACCTATGCAGTCTTATTTTTTGTAAGAGCTGTTTACATACCTGCATTCAGTCTAAACAGTCTTCCATGAACTCAGCACTGATCTCTCACAGCTGGACGGTTGCTACAGTTGAATCCAGCACAGATCCGTCTCCCTTCATGTTTACATAAGGCACCAACACGCAGGAGCATTAAGGCACTGTGGCACAATAATGCTGTTTTCTGATTATAGAGACAACTGCAGCGTTAATGAGGAGCAGTTAGCTGTATAGAGTGAAAATGTTTTCTATCCCTTACACGCAGGAGCATTAAGGCACCGGGCACAATTCTCCTGTTTTCTGATTATAGAGACAGCTGCAGTGTCAATGAGGAGGCAGCTAACTGTATAGAGTAAAATTGCTCACGACCCCTAATTCGGAGTGAGAGGCAGGAATGCAAGCTCCGTGAATGGGCGACCTGGGGCTGAACAGACTGTAAATGAGCTCTCAGCTAGTGAAATGCAAGGAGGAGGGATCCCACCCGCACTGGGGAAGTTTGTTTACAGAAACAGAAGCTTTGCTAATGACATCCAATTGCAAAGTTGCTTGTTTTCACTGTCCCCATTATTTCTTCGAAAGTACCATGTTATATGTAGAATAATAACAATACCCCTTTAACTAGATACTGGGAAAATAAATACACAATGCTACAGTTAAGGGGATGGCCAAAATGAATGTTATTGAATGTTTGTAGTTGTCAATCACACTTTAGAGATCCCAGAAGTGAGAAAAGAAGCATCATGAAAATGTAAAAGGTATTTGTTACAAAATTTTTGGTGAAATAATTCAAAATGGAGAGTCAGAAGAACACAGTGATGTATAAACTGTACGTCAGTAGTGGTCGCAGTAATGATACAACAGTGCCAACTGATAAGAAGCAGCGTACATGATGTGAATAATTGAAGTTCCCGATGCTTGAATTGTTTAGACTTTTCCTCACCTCCTACGTTGAGTTTCCTTGAACAAAAATATCTCTAGTCTTTTTAACAACACACATTGTTGATCAGCCATTTATTTAAAAGGTAGTTAACCATCTTGTGAGCCTATTGCTTGACGATGCCTTAGTAAAAATAAAAATGGCTACTGAAAGTTTTAGGCCACATTATCAGGAATATAGGTCACTGCCTCAACAAAGTGCCAGGCCAAAGATATATAGCAATTTCTACATAGTGTCACTTGAGATTTAAAACCATTCATCTCTTGTTTCGTCCCTTCTAGGTGAAGGATTATAAATCAATCAATTGTAGAAAAGGTGGTCTCTTCAGTAGCAGGACTTCTTGTGATCACTTTAGTACATGTAGCTTTATGGCTTAAAGTACATTTATCCTTGAAACATTGCCTAGGAATATAAAGTGATCCCTAAACACACAATATTAATAGGTTCTAGGACAACCATTGTATGTTGAAACCATTATATCTTAAAAACTTATCTCTTTATCACCCAACATATACAAAATGAAAATTAAAGAAAATTAAGCATATACTGTAGCTAAAAGAGATAAAGCAATTCCTTGCATATAACAGAAAGAGCTTCTGGAAGCTGGAAATCACTTTCTACTATAAGGACAGGAGATTCTTTGGGTTATGTACTTTATACACAATGTACCAGAAAAAAGAAAATGGGGTCCTTGTCCGGTGACTAAAGGAGAATACATCCTGGCACATGTAAAGAGCAGTACATGTAGTACTGTACTGTAGAGAGGCACAGAGCAAAATGAGAACAGTTCAATCTGCTATAAATGAAAGGCTATGTCTCCACTGCACAGCTTTACGATTGTATCTTCGGTGCTTTTAGTTTTTTAAAAGCGGCAAAGATACAATCGTTCCTGCAGCCCCATAGGCGGCAATAGAAAAGACGAGCTGTAGTCTCCACAGCTCGTCTTTTCTCTGCTCGTCTTCTGGCGCCGGCGTATTATGCAACATGTTGTATAATATGCCGGCGCTTTTAGTTTTCTTGGTGTCTTCCCATACAATACAATTGTATGGGCGACGTAAAAAAAAAAAACGAAAAGCGACCATGGTTTTTGTACAAAGCATGACAAAAGCCGCCGTCCTGCATCAGAGAAAAAACGCCGCTTTCAGGCCGTTTTTTGTCCGATGCAGTGTAGACATAGCCAAACAGTAGTGAATCACTAAGGCTATGTCTACACAGCAAAGGAATACAGTTGGATTTTCACCAGTTTTAGTATTTTGAAAACGCCAAGAATCCGACGGTACCCTGTGCCGCATAGACAGCAATGAAAAACCCGTGTTATAGTCTATACAGGGCTGTGGAGTCGGCAAGCCGAAGCCCTGACTCCGACTCCTCAATTTCCCAAACCTCCGACTCCTGACTCCCTCATACATAGCGCATGTTTAAGTGATAACTTTACTGTAGTAAAGTGGTAACATCAGGCTGTTTATCACCTTATGATACAATAATCAAGCTATTTAGGTAGAACAGACACTGACAAGCAACAGGGTAAAAATGTTTTGATCTTTTGAACACTTGTGGGTAGAGTTGAAGAAAAAGCTGCATTTGTATCCAAGTCCAGTCTGCACCAACATCTGATCTCATTATTTCCAGGCTAGAGAACGGCCTCTCTACACTTAATTGGGTTGGGGACAAAGCGGTGACCACAGGGGCAACATCTCTAACAATGTCAGGGTATAAAGGAATTGCCTCAGCCACAGTCAGTTTTGATGAACAGTTGAACTCTTCTACTTCTTTGAAAACAGGTGAAAAATGTTGCTGAAATCTGTTTGCCATGGGAGCAGAATCTCTTTCCCTGGGGCAGCACTTTGCCTGCTCCATGTCATCAATTACACTCCTCATGTGATGAGGCTGAAGATATGGGAGCAGTAGCACTGGCCGGACCCAATTCCTCTTGCTCTTTGCATCGAACTAACTGGATCAACTTATTATATATTTTGGGAGTCGGAGTCGGTCCATTTTATGACGACTCCGACTCCTGCAAAATAGCCACCGACTCCGACTCCACAGCCCTGTTTTTAACCGCCGCTTTAAAAATTCGGCGGAATATGCAACGTGTTGCATATTCTGCCGAAGTCCTGCGGTTTGCCATTGGATTCCCATACATTCAATTGTACAGGCCGAGGGTAAAAACGATAACCAACCGCGTTTCTGCGCAAAGCAGTGACAAAAACTGCGGTCCTGCATAGGAAAAAATGCCGTTGGCTTTCCGACGTATTTTGTCCTATGCTGTGTGCACTTATCGTAATAATACTATAGGCAAACTGTTATTTTTAATTCATTCTCTTTTTACCTCTTGACACAACGGTAACGGATATGTTGCAGGTATCTGTCAGGGTACTGTGAAAAAAGGTACCACAGGGGATATTGCGACGCAGCCACGGCGGCCCCATAGGAAGTAAAAAAGCAGACAAATCCCTGCTCTATTTCCCTGCGGCATGTGCTTATTTTGTGGGAAATGCAAATGCGGTTGGGAAATAGAGCAAATGTGGCCCATGTCTGCGCTATTATTCCCTATGGGGCTACCACGGCTGCGTTGCCTTTTTTCACGGTGCATGCAACATAGTCATTACCGTAGTGTGAACCAACCCTTACACTTCAGATTTGGATCAATGTCAAATTCGACCAGACTCTAAGCAATTCCAAGTGTGTATGTTCAAATCGATAATTGATTCTAATACTGTACTTACCCTATATTGTGCTTAGAGGGTTCCACATTGTTCCACGACTGCACTTATGGTGTGTGGTCCAACATCACTTTTAGTTTTTCCAAGTTACTTTGGAAGTGACCCACAATGTCCAAGGTCACTTCCAGTTTTGATGCCATAGGGGTAACCTGAGGAAACTGGAAGTGATGTTGCTACAGGAGTGACATGCGACCTGGAGCAACCCTAAAATAATTAGCCTTAGGGATAGGGTTAGAAAAAAATTGGGGTTTGGGACATCCAAAACCTAAAGTATAGAACCAAACAGGGACCTATTCGTGAAACATCAACATTAGAGAAAGGCTAAGTCACCAGGTGGCATCACCATTTCAGGAATTCTCTTTAACCACACTTGCCAACAGTCCAAGTTTTAGAGGGTTTTAGTTGCAACATAAGAGAATTTGTGTAAATCCTGCCTAAAAGTGGCCACTTAGGGAATGTTCCAGGTGCTTTAGGGATCTTCCATGGACAATCTCTTAACTTTGGGCTGCAAATGTTGGTAAGTATGTCACTAATAAGTACAATAAAATGATTTACACCTTAGAAAGGTTTTCCATAGTTTTTGAAAATTGGCAAGAAAATTAGTTTTCCTGTCTGTTTTAGGAGAAAAAACATTAAGAAGTCATAATTGCAGCAAAACCGCATTTAAAACATGACTATTATTATTCAGAGAGTATTATGAAATTGGTGCATGTAATTTTATCAAATGCAATAAAACAGATAATCCCACGCTGGGCCTCTAGGCAATTTGTCATTGGGACTATTTTTGTACAGAAAGTCAGAACTACAGATTATTGTGAACTGTGTTCAATTTGTCTCTAGGATGGATAATTTGCTTCCCATCTTCTTGGAAGATCTGGGACCAATGCAACCTCATCCTGGAGCCAACGCAGAGCATTTCATTCCCAATGGCCTAATACAAGTAAAGCAGGCTATGTGTTGATGACTGTGGCTGCTTCTGTCTGTCATGCAGGGTACATGTCAAATCCGGCAGCAGCAGGCTAGAGAAGGAGAAGAAAGGAAAGGGAGGGAGAGTAATTTCAGTCGGGACATTGTAATTTGCTGTAGCTGAAAATCAGTGAAACTGTTAAAATAATCACAGCTAGAGCCGACTCCGCATGTTCTCTCACAGTTTCAGTATTTTCAGCAAAAAAAAAAAATTCTGGAAGCAATGATTTCCTTTCAGATAAGCATTTCAAATGAAGATGCATGAGGCGCTTAATAAATTCAATGACAACGGTGAGCCAATATTGTGTGGGATATTCATTTTGTGTCTATACTAATAATCCCATAAGACATGATGCTTGCCACATTCACTAATAAACTCGTGAGAAGGTGATCAGGCTTGGATTTACACATTACTATCCAAAGCCATAACTGACAGCTTTAATTTTCCAGAGACAACAATACTAGGCATGTCCATCATTACATACCAGCAAATAACATATCCTTATCAGCAAATGTAACACTCAAACATATAGGGACAGACGGGAATTTATCTGCTGGTCTAACAGTTAAATTACACAAAATAGCACATTATTTTCTACTACCCTGTTTCCCCCGAAAATAAGACAGTGTCTTATATTAATTTTTGCTCCTAAAGACAAGCTAATACTTATTTTTAGGGGATGTTTTTTTTTTTCTATGAACAACAATTTCCATTTATTGTTGAACAAAACATCAACATGTATTAATATACTGTAGTGATTTCATCACAAACATCAGCATAAGCAGCCAAACTCTGAATTTCATAACTAAAAATGCAACATGTCTTATTTTCGGTGGTGTCTTATTTTGGGGAAACAGGGTATTATTGACACCAGACTGTAAACGCTCTGTCCTCTTCATCTATTTTCATCCTCAATTTATATAACATCATTTATTTTTCTTTGTGACGGTTAGATTTTGTTCGATATGCAACTCCCTAGCCCTGCCGAGATCTTAAAAGGATTGTCCAGGACTAGAAAAAATATGTCTGTCTTCTTCCAAAAATTGCACTACACTTTGCCATGGGCTTGTTTCTGGTATTGAAGCTTAGCCCCCTTCTCACTTAACCCCGTTCCCGCCGCTGCCACGTTCATTTTTCCCTCCTCGCCTTCCCAGAGCCAGAACTTTTTTTATTTTTTTTATCTACACAGATATGAAGGCTTTTATTTTGCGGGACAAGATGTTCTTTCTTATGGTGTCATTCACCGTACAATAGAAAATACTTGGAAACGACAAAGAAAATCTATGTGAGGCAAAATATATAAAAAAAAAGCTATGTTTGCAGGAGTTTTGTTTATACAGCATTTAATCTTCAGTATAATTGATGTTTTATCTGTATTCTACAGGCTGATTCCAATCCGGCAATACCAAAAATGTCGAAATTTCTTTATATTTTGAACTATAAAAAGAATCCAAAAATTTTAAATTTTTCAAATTTTTGCTGCGGTGTCATTTTCTTGTACACTTTTTGTTCACTTTTTTGTACTTCTACCTATGGACCTGAGTGAGGGAGCATTTTTTTCTGACTGAAGTGTACTTTTTATGGGTACCAGTTTGAAATACATACAACTTTTTTGATCACTTTAAACAAAATTTTAGGGGATGTGAAATTACCA
Source organism: Phyllomedusa bahiana (assembly GCA_025379985.1). Lineage (NCBI taxonomy): Eukaryota > Metazoa > Chordata > Amphibia > Anura > Hylidae > Phyllomedusa > Phyllomedusa bahiana. The sequence continues at coordinate 668,739 of JAODAL010000006.1, read as the reverse complement.
GAAAAACGGAATTTTAGAGTTTGAAATTTTTTTCTTCTACGGTGTTCAGTATACAGGATAAATTATGTTATATTTTAATATCTAGCAATATCAATTATATGTAATTTATTTATTATTTTATTATTTTATTTATTTCATTTTTTTATTTGAAAAATGGCAAAGGGGGGTGGTTTGAACTTTTTATATTTTTTTTTACCATAACCATAAAGCATTATTATTATTATTATTTTTTTTTTTTACAAGGAGCCCACTACGGTGCTTGACCAAATTGCAATAGGGTGTACAGAGATGGTGCTTTTACAACTTCCTGCCTTGGGCAGGAAGTAGTAAAACGGAAAACATGGCAGTGATGGAAACCTTCACAAGTAAACTGATCAGGACAAAACTGCTCCGCAATCCTGCTACATAGCCCCTTACCAATGCTAGGATGTCCCAGTGCATCTAATGTTGGTAAGGGTTCTTAAAGAGGTATTTCAATTTCATTGATTAGTTTTAAACATATAGGCAAAAATAAATGTTATTAGCATATACATTTCTGTTTTGATTTGCTTCAATTCTAAGGTAAAGCAGGTCATCTATCCTGTTTGTTTACAGATGATTTCCTGGGTTACATACCACCTCTGTGCTCTAGCAGTAGTGACCTGACCTCTCTGTGCCTTATTAGCTGGATGGGATCTTGCTTTTAGTCTTTGTCCTGAACAATATTATTATTATTTATTTTAGAGCGCCCTTGGTTCCAGAAAGCTGTACATTCGGGTTGCATACATAACATAGGTCAATCAAGTACAAAGATGACGATTAATAACTAACAACTGGTACAGAAGGAGAGAGGGCCCTGCCCGTGAGGGCTTACAATCTACAAGGAAGGTGGGAAAAGACAGAAGGTGAGGGGCAGACATAATAGTGTGGTGGAGTAGTGCAACGCAGTTATTGTTGGTTATAGGTAGGGAATCCAGAAGAGATGGGTTTTCAGGTTGCTTTTGAGGCTAGTGAGCGTGGGGGAGAGTCTGATGTGTTGGGGCAGTGAGTGTAGGGGAAGCACGGGAGAAGTCTTGGAGACGGTTATGCGAAGAACTGATGAGAGCAGAGAAGAAGGTCCTTTGAGGAGCAGAGATTGCATGAAAGGAGGTATCTAGAGATTAGGACAGAGATGTATGGAGGGGAGAGGTTATGGAGAGCCTTGTACGACAAATGGGAAGCCAGTGAAGGGATTGGCAGAGTGGAGAGGCAGAGTAGCGATGAGATAGGTGAATCAGACAGGCGGCAGAGTTAAGCATGGATTGGAGGGAAGCAAGGCTGCTAGATGGGAGGCCACTGAGAGGGATGTTGCAGTAGTCTAGGTGGGAGATGACGAGGGCGTAGACAAGCATTTTTGTGCTTTCAAAGTCAAGGAGTGAGCGGATACGGGAGATATTTTTCAGGTGGAGGCGGCAGGCCGAGGAGAGGGTTTGGATGTGCAGTTTGAAGGACAGATGGTAGTCAAAGGTTATCCCAAGGCAGTATACTTGCTGAGCCAGTGAGAGAGTGTAGCCATTGACTGTGATAGAGAGATCAGGTGTAGGGATAGAGTGGGATGGTGGGAAGATGATGAAGTTTTCTCCACGTTTATCTGGTAATATCTGGGGCAGAGATGTAGAGTTTGGCGTCGTCAGCATACAGGTGATATTGAAAGCCATGTGATTCTATTAGCTGTCCCAGACCAAGAGTGTAGATAGGAAAGAGTAGTGGGTCCAGGTGGGAACACCAATGGAGAGCGGGCGGGAGGAGGAGGTGGTGTGAGAATGAGAGACACTGAATGTTCTATCGGTGAGGTACAAGGAGATCCAGGAAAGGGCAAGGGATGAGAGGATTTGTAGCAGAAGGGGAATGATCGCCAGGCAGAGGACTGTCTAAGGCAGAGGACAGGTCTAGAAGTAGAAGCACAGAGTAGTGGTGTGAGGCTTTGGCAGTTACACAGAGAGCTTGGTAGACTTATAATATCCTTTCAAGGCTGCAAAGCATATAGCTGCTTGGCCACATTTATCTCTTTAAGTAAATACATATATAACTCTGTAAATAGTTGTTTTGGCATCCTGTATGCTTTTTGTCTCTGAAGATACAATTTATATAGAAATATGCTGAATCTTATTTTCTCTAAATCTATATAATATTTTCAATAATTGTACTTAATATTCCTGCAGCTCTGCTAGCTTACACTTTTATCATGGTCCGAGGCACAGATAGGAATAGGAGCTAGCAGAGCTGGAATGTTAGTTACTGTTGTAGAGCCGCCCACAACCTGCACAGGAACTGGGAGCCTTAAGCAGAGGAAAAGAGCAGGTTATGTCAAAACAGGTTATTCCAGAAATAAACCATTATACTGGTGTAGCCTTGCTCCTGAAAAAATGGCCATATTTTTGTAACCTTGAACAATCCCTTTAACCTTTTCTTTCCAAATGTTACCTTCAAATGATTTAAAGGAAAGACCTTTAACGATTTCTCAAATTGATACTGTTTTTCCTCTGCAAAATGAGCAGCCAAAAATACTAGTATTGATGTATATAATTCAAAGTTTTTTTTTGATCTTAAAGTGATTGTCTATTAGTAAAGCCTTGCCCATTTGCCTTGTTAGAGAACATGTCCAAGAAAAGGCCTTTCAGGATTTTTTAAAAAAGGGGGGCTTTTAATACCGTTTCACCACAGTAGCCACTGCTGGAATAAGTGACACGTTAAAGGGGTAGTCCAGGTGCTTATTTTAAAATAAATTAATACTGATAAGGCTGTGATGAAATAAAAAAAACCACCTAACCATTCCCCCATTTTCCAAAGGGTGTGGTCTACCCTTTTTTTCCGTCCCGTAGTCGGTGTCCCACGCAGTCAATAATTGGCTTCAGCAGTCACATGTCATTGTTGACTGCTCAGAGCTGTTCACTCCAAAATGATGATGTGGCAATGGCACGTGATTGTTGCAGCCAATCAGTGGCTGCAGTGGGGACTATCTGACTGCCAGGACTGGAAGTAAATGGTAGAGTGTATCGCTGGAATAGAGGTGAAAGAGGGCGGTGTGCATGTGTTTTTGTACGATCAGCAGCACTAACTTACTAAAACAAAAACAGTCTTTAACATGTCCTTTTCCGCTGTGACCCTGAACTATCAAGACCAGAGGTAAACAGAAAACCCCAGTAATGCACCCGGGACTATTATTTTTTTTGATCAAGGGGGGAAAAATCTCCCTTGGGGAGGAACCTAAATTTGGGCGGTGTGGGGTTTATTGCCCCTTTAGGGCTCACTGCGTTTTGATAAAGCAAAGGGGTTTTGGGAAAAAAGGTGGGGCTCCACAGCGCACTCTATTTAAGTGTTTTCCTCAGTTCACTTAGCTCGAGGAGCCTAGCAATGTGAAAGGGGTTTTAGCCAAACAGTTAAGTTTAATCAGCAGCTGTTTCGGGGTATTTGCCCTCCAGTGCAGTGTAGAATTATGGTTGGTGGGGAGAGCAAGAGTGGCTTCAAAAGGGGAAAAATCTCTCCTATTTTAAAGCATACAGTCAGAAATCCTTTTAAGAGACGTGCACGAGGCAACCAGTGATGGATCGCCTGAACAGAACTGCAAAAGACTTGGCAAAACCCATATTTTTCTATGTACCAGCAACATTTCCTTTACACTGAAAAACAAAAAAAACAAAAGTTTGGGCAACAGTAGCCCTAAACCAAATTGTAACCAACGGAGATACTAGTCCCTTTTTTATTTTCAAAAAATTTTATTGCTGTCTGAATTGTCTATTGCTATGGATCTGTGCTCTGAACAAAATGAATGCTTAGCAATGGAGTTACAATGATGAGGTACGTACAGCCAATTTTAAAACATTAAAACTTAGATAAGAAGAACAACTACATCCTCTTATCTGCAATGCATGGCAAACACAAGAAAGGATTCCTTTCTTTCCCATATATTATCTCCAACGCCTATGTTGAGTTGGAAACCACTTTGGTTTTCTTTCTACACCCTTTCCCTCAGCTCTATTATTACATCATTTGGCACAGAATCCCTATTTATTGTAAACTCCCAGTTCTTATGTCAGAAGTTCAAGAGACACTTGGGCGTGCACTTTCTTTAGATGCTGTCATACCAAGGATAAATAATGGGCTCACTCCTTAGTTGACAACCATAGCATGGAAGAAAATGGATAATGATTTTATCTTTCATATAGATTGTGGGTACTTTAGTTTTATGATGAATATTGTCATTTCCTCTTTTGCAGCTGGACCAACATCTAAAGTATCTCTCCAATTATAAGCAACATTGTATAAATCAGAAATACAAGGGAAAAAAAGCATCTTTATAATATATCATATTTGAGAAAAACACTTCCTTCTCCTTTAAATCCCCCTTCTTCTTTCCCTACCCTGCTGTTTTTGATTTGGGGGGGTTATGTCTCCACTGACAAAAGAAACTTTCTTTTTTTTCAGCTTTTTTTTGTTTTATAAAAACGCTAAAAAAAACGCCCTGAAAAGAGGCCCCAAAATTGACTTGTATAGTAAAAATGTTCCAAGTCTAAACCCCCCCAAAATTTTGTTTTTTTTCGGGTGTTTTATTTTCTGGGTCTTTTTTTTTTAAAAACATGTTGAAAAAAAAAAAGAGCATGGCAAAAAATTTACTATTGGAATCTATGTAAAACGGTAGACGTTTTTGGCACGTTTTCTGCAGAAATATATAGCAAATATAATGCTGTGCATTTCTGGAAAAAAAAATGCTGCAAAAGCGCCAAAAAATGCACAAAAAAAGGATGTTTTTCTCAGCAGCTTTTGACAGGCAGTGGACAAAAAACTCAGTTTTATGAACGTTTATAGGAGTTGGTTTTCAGGTCGTTTTTTTTTTGGGCCCCTTTCCATAACATGCCTTTTGTATTTTTTCCTTAAAAAGAATCCCCTCCCTTTCAGAGGAGGGGCAGGAAAACCCGCCTTTTTGGCATACTCAGGTTACAGCTGTCCAAATAAGTCTATGGAGAGGGGAGGGGACAAAAAGTGAAGCCCCCGGCATAGTTTAAAAAACGCAGTAAGGGGTCCAAAAACTAAAAATTTTGATAAAACACCCCCTTAAAGCCAGCACCCCTTTTTTGTGTGTCTTTTCTTCCCCCCTCTCTAAAGGCCTCTTAGTGAAACAGAATCCTTGCCTCCTCGGAAAAATGGTTTGGGTTTTTTGATTATCACCAAATTTTCACTGCTCCTTTCTGCTGGGCTAATTTTCCCCTATAATGGGTATCTGTGTATGAGGTTTCTTTCCCCACCCCGCCCCTTTCCCCTTTCCTTTGACTTCTATGGACAGTGTAACCTGTTTCTCTCAGTGAGCTTATGGGGTTTACAGATTTAAAAGGGGGGGTTTACACGATCTCATTTAATTCTCCTGCATCAGTCTTCAGGGTCTGTGGGGCTCAAAAAGGGGGGGGGGGGAAATGTGATTTGTTTTTTAAATTTCAAATTGTGATCAGCAGGATGACATCACCAGGCCTTTCCTCACTGTAGTCAAAAAAAAGGTCTGTTTTTATGTAAAGCATTGTGAGTAGCTGAGAGGTAATGTTTTTGCTTCAGAGCACAAAGGGGCCTTGGTTCAAATTTTCCCCGCGGAACCCCTTTTTGGGGTTTTTTTTTTTTTCCCCCAAAAGCCCCAGACCCCTTTTAAAGGTTTTTTTTTTTAAATTTTTTTCACTGTTTGAATAATTTCTAAAGGGTTAAAAAGGACAGGAGGGAGAAAGGGCGGGACCCTTTCATTTTTAAAAATCAGTTTGCTGCCTAAAAGGAGAGGTGATGTTTTGGGGGGGGGGATGTTGACCGGAGTGAAAGGGGTTCTCATGCCCCGGTCGTATCCCCTGGAGATGGCTGTAAAAAAAATTTATCACTTAAAAAAGCAAAACTAAAAAAAAAACGGTGCGAATTTTTAAAATAATGAATGGTTTAAAATGTTTTTTATTTTTATTTGAAAAATTCCCAAAAACAAAATTTTTACTTTTGGTGGCAAAAACCCCTTTTTCATGGGGGGAGAAAGACTAAAGGAGAAGAACAAATTTTCTCTAATACTTTTTTTCTTTTTAATTTTTAGTTGCGCTGTTGATTTCTATGCGAATATTTAATATTTTAATTATTTTTTGTTTTTGGATTGTTCTTACCATAAGGAAAAAAATCCCTTTTCCCAAATTAAAGAAGCGTGGTAAAAACCTTTTTTATCATTGTAAAAAAATGGCTTTCAAAATGCATTACATTTATTTTTTCTTTTTAATGAACTCTTTGAAAAGATTTCTCTTTTGGAGTTTTGTAGAAACCTTTTTTCTACTTGATATATTTTAGGATTTTCTGATCTTCTTCTGTCAATATCGTTTTTACAATGTTGTGACATTTGCCACACCCTAAAATATTTGAAAGCTACAAAGATTAAAAGCTTTTGATATCTTCTCAAAGATGAAATAAAAATTAAAACAGCAAGGCAAATCTTAATGAGAAGATTGGATATTCCTGCTCACCTTTAAACCTTTAATGGGATCATCAAGAAAAGTAGAGAAGAAGCCATTTCTCATTTAATAAACTGTATAACATTCATCTTTTCCTAATTAAGATCTTTAACCCACTTTCATACATGAATTCTAAAATCCTCTGCCACTAAATGAAACCGTAGGATCAAAGAGAAAGAAATTCAGAGTCTTCTATTACAGATATGTTTTCTCTTTCTTGTCAGTTTCACCTTTACCCATATTTCCTCCTGACATTTTCCCTGCTTCTTTTGTGTCACCTTCTGCTCATCTCAAATTTATTGACTGGTATCATATTGATTCGGGGCATCAGAAACTCTGGGTGGGATGTCTCAATGCACTGAGAGCACCCATTCAATTAACAAAACAGCATCCTTGGGCATTTCTGAATATGAAGGAAATAAAACATTAGAACCAAGACTTTCAATACCTACTGAATACAGTGTCCATAGTGAATCTGTTCTAAGGTATACAAATTTGGTATGCACCATGCTCGTACTGGATGACACTGAGGTTATGCTTAACTATATTCTTTTTATGAAATTTCATTAAATCTTATCTTGGGGGATGTAGTGATTTTTTGTTATTACCCTCTAGATGAATTGAAAGGACTCTCGCCCTTATTTCCTCCTATTTTCTGAGCAAGGGCAGACAACTCAGCTGTCGAGATCATTTGGTCACCGGCCAATAAGCTCTAGTACCAAGATCCAGTTTGGACCCTTGATGTAGCAAGTTACAACAATACATAATTATATTTAGATTTATTATGCTATTTTTTGCGGTATATCTATATAGAATATAAAGTACGGATATTTCATATTTGCCTAGTGAACAGATTACAACTTAATGGCTAGTCAATCACCATACACTGCATTATGTCTCAGGCTGCGAATACATAAAAAGAGCAAGGTGCGAAGTATGAGATAAGGGATTCCTTTCTTTCTTAACTTTGATTTCTGTGGACGATATAGTAAATACAATGCAAATCCTTATCCATTCTACTTTTATCAGATGGTTTTAAAATGTCAATCCCTGATGGGACCAAATTGAACTAATGTCACTTACAGAGCTGTAAAAATGTAAATCCCAAAGAACATTGAAAGCACAAGCAAAAATTATCTTGCAATAAGTGTCGAGATTTTAAATACCACTGGTGCATGTAATAGATAAAATCATGAAGAACATTTGGGCATAAATATCTAGAAAACTAAATATATTTAGATGGAGCAGTGGAGAATGTGTCCCTAAACCCCTTATGGACCAAGAGGTTTTTTTTGGTTGACATGTTCGTTTTTTCCTCCTCGCCTTCCAAGAGTCATAACTTTTTTATTTTTTCATCTACATAGATATATGAGGGATTTAATTTTGCGGGACAAGATGTACTTTCTAATGTTGTAATTCACTTTTTTTTACAGCATTCACTCTCCGGTATAAATTAAGTGTTCTCTGTATTGTGCAGGTTGATATCCTTCTGCCAATACCAAACATATAGGGTTTGCGTTATGTTATAGTACCGTAAAAAAAATCCAAACATTTTCTATTTTTGAAATTTGCGCCGCAGCACCACCAATAACTTTTTTGCACTTCCACTTATAGACCTGAGGGAAGATGCATTCTTTTGCGGCCTGAAGTGTACTTTTTATTGGTACTACTTATTGATAGATACAACTTTTGTGATCACTTTTATTCAAATTTTTAGGGGACCTAAAATTACCGAAAAACCACAATTTTGGCGTTTGAAATATTTTTTCTTCTGCGTGTTCAGCGCACGGGATAAATTATATATTTATAGATTATAAATTATGTCTTAATAAATCAGACTTTTTCTTGAATTATTACTCTGAATTATATGTAACTTTTTTTATTATTTATTTATTTTTATTTGTAAAATTGCAAAAGGGCAGTTATTTTAACTTTTTGTTTTACACTTTTAAACATTTTGGGCGAGATGTCTGATTAGGGCTGCGCCATTTTTTTGGTGTATTTTGCACCAAAAACCTGTTGACATCCTATTCTCTATATAAATGAGCTATTGTACACCAAAGCTATGGGCATTATGTGCCAGGCACAACACATCTGAATAGCCTAAAGTAGGTGCATCAAATATGCTAGCAATGATATGCTATGCCCCCACATTTTGCTATGCACCTAAATTAGGCGCATCAATTATACTATGTAAGGTATACCATACAGCAGATTTTTGACAGGTTCTTTCCTTCAGGTGCACTATACACTCATTTAATGCGCCTTAAAACTGCCTCTTTTCTGACATTTCACCCTTTATTTTTTTTTAGTTTAACACTGAGTCTCCCTAATTATTAGATAGTATTATTAAATCTACCCCATTATATCATGAAGAATATCCTTTTATAAAGAAGCAGTAATACTTTATATAAGCAATCCTATTACATTGTAGAGTGTTAACAGAGCAAACTGTCAATCACTGTATTTGGGCAGGGTAGGCAGTTTTTTCACTTTCTCTGTTATAATTTATTCTGCTTTTTATTCCAAAATTTAGCTTCAAATCACATAAACCTATAGGCTATGTTCACATGGCTTAATTGTGGGACGTATTTCGCCCCGCAATTACGCCGTGTGTACGGGGGCGGGGCGGCCGGCAGCTCGCTGGCCCCATAGACATGCATTATTCTCGGCGCGTATACGCCGTGAATGAGTAGCATGTCACTTCTCTCCCCGCTCGCCGTATTGTGAGAGCAGGGAGAGGAGCCGTAATCCATAGTTCTCTATGAGAACTGTGGATTACCGTAATGACTGGGACGTATTTCAGCCCGTAATTTGCGGAGTACGGCGCGAATTACGGGCTGAAATACGTCCCGGAATAAGCCGTGTGAACATAGCCATATAATCACAGAACTCAGCTTCTCACCCTTTATCACATCCTGCTATCAGATAGGATAGGAAAAATCACCTGACAGGTTTACTTTAATTCAGTGTTGATGATTTATGGTAGAAAGTGAAAAGAAAAAATATATATTTTTTAAGGACACAAAGGTTACAGGACACAAATATTATAAAGCATGGTGTATTTTCTAAATATGAACAAATCCTTGAAATGATTTCCCAAGATACTGTACCAGCTGAAAATTTGCCTATGTACTCTTTGGTAGTAATAACACTGGGGGAAAAAAATAAAAATGTTGTGCCTAGAAATTTTGACTTGGTATTTAAGTGCTGCTGAGTCTGAAAATCCCATCCATTTTGCTGTAGCAGCTCTAGTTTATGAGATGTTGACTACATGATTCTACATTGTTCTTGTGATTTGTGTATCAATATGTAGTGCAGATGAATACAGTATAATTGAATTTGCTCATGCACATTCATGTTCTTGTCTGCATGTGTTCTTGAAATGCTCTAAAATTTATCTTTTCTGTTTCACATGAATTCCCAATGTTTATTTAGTACAATATTGTGTGACCACTACTTTCAAAAGCATGTACTTGGTAAGGTGGCAATGCTGGATCTCCAAAACTAGAGCTGATAGGGGAGAACGGGTGCCATTTTCAGAATCAGTATATTTACTATTTTGCCATAGGCAAACTTAAACTCTATCAGTTCTCTATCTATAAAACACTAAAACGTAACTTTTATTATGTATAACTCTTAACCTCTATACACACTATTTAAAAACCTGATTTCTAACCTCCCCTTTTAACCCTTTCTACTTTAAAAGGAAAGGAAATGCTCCTTTTCCTTTTATCAAGTTTTGGGTGGAACCCACCTCCAAAAGGAACCCTTTTAAAAAAAACAGCAAATTTTAACCCCCGGAGGGGAGGTAAGGTGACTTTTTTAAATTGTGATTTTCCCCCTGTTAAAGTGCACCCGCTGCAGGGGGTGTCAAAAGGGACCCTTTATTTGCCCTGTGTCCATTGTTTTAGGGACGAATCCCCAAAAGGGGTTTGGGGGACCCCTCACGGGAGTTAAAAATAAATTGTGATATATAAACTTTCCGTTGGTAGGGGGGGGTCCCCCGGACTTGTATGGAAAAGGGGCTATTCCTTCCTTGAATAGAAAAGGGTAAAAAGGTGAGGTTACAAAAAAGGTTTTTTAAAAAGTGTTATAGAGTTAAAGGGTTTTAATAATAAAAGTTTCGTTTTTAGTTTTTATAGTAGAAAAGAAGAGTTTAAGTTTGCCTAGGAAAAATAGTAAAAATAGGAACAGAAGTCACCCCTCTTTTGAGACCTTTTTTTTGGGGCATTTTACAAAATTTTAGAATCAGCACCCCAAACAAATCAAAAAATGGTTCCAACTTTTTTAAAGGCACCAAAATGTGGTTCCCCATGTTATCATCTTTAATGATTTTCCCAAGAAAATTAGTGAAACCCCCTGTTGGGGAGGGGAAAAAAGATTAAAATAAAATGTGTGACCCTTTGGGGTCTCAAATTTTAATGTATTAGTTAGTATAAACCCCACATATACTTTTATTATACTTACTGGGCACAAACTTAAAATTTTTAAAAAACATGTAAAACCCGTATGTATACCTTTTTTTTATTAATGTGTTAAAAAAAAAGGTTTGCCTTAGTATTTTGTATATTCGTCGGGGTAATCAAAAGAGGGGCCCCTTTATCAAAATTTTTAAAAAACCCTGGTTCAGACTTTTCCCTGAAGTGTGGGGAAATTGGCATGTTTGGGAAACGTGCCAATAGCCCCTCACGGGACAGTTTACATGTGATCCCCTCTTATCTACTCATTTGCAAAAGGGTAAAAAAACCCCAACCATTTTTGTAAATTAAAATCAAAAAGCATTTTCTTTAGAGCAAGGCATTTTGGGGAAATGTGTTTTCTTCGGTCCCCCTTTTGTTTTTTTTTAAGTTTAATTTAAAACCCCCAAAAAGGGCCCGGGGGAATCCCCTTTTTTGGGGCCCTACTTTCAAATTTCAGGTGGCCTTGCAACGGGGGGCCAGGGGGCTTGGATCTAAATTTATTAAGAAAAAAAAATTTGGTGAAGCTTCTACTGGCGGACGCAGATGAAGAAAAAAAGGCGCCATCGCTCTTCTTGAATATTGCCCGGGAAAAGAAAAGTTTCATACTTTGCTTTTTTCCAAAGGCCAGTTTTTGGTTTGTCTATTGGGAGGTACTATGTTTCATTGGTAAATTGTTAGATCACGGACGGGTTAACGAGTGGGCCCATGCTTTAAACCCTTTGGGCCCCTGTACTTTAAACCCCTTGGGGGTATTTTTGTTTTATGTGTTTTAAATTTTTTTAAAAATGATTGAAAAGAAAAAGGGGGGGGAAAAGAAAAGGTGGGTAAGTCAGTTGAGGAATCTTTTGGAGCCGAAAGCCCTAGGGGGCGCTCAGTATTTTATGAAATCTCCCGCTGGGAAAAATAAACAAAATTCTGTCTCCTCGGGAGTAGGGACGTTAGCTGATTTTGGGAGGAAAAAAAAGCTTTTTGTGAAAATTTGAGAATTTATTTGAGGGTTTGGGAATTTCATGAATTCAACCCTTTTCCTTGGTAAAGGGGGGAAAAACGGGAGCACAGCTGCATGAAATGGGTTTTCCCTATCCCCCCCCCCCCCCCCGTTCGAAAACGAGTCTGCCCGAGTTTTTGTTGGTGTTTTGTGGTCCTGAAAAAGTGTAAACATGTGATTGTAGAAAAAAAAGAAAAAAAGGGAAGTTTTGGTAAAGTAGTTTTGATTTTAGTGCACAGCGCCATCTGCAAATTTTTAGAGTGTAAAAAAAAATGTTAGAAAAAGGGTCTCATTTTTGGGATAGGAAAAAAGAAAAGTAAAGTATTTGAAGAATTTGCAAGTACCCTGAAGTGTGTTTAAAACTAAAAAAGTATTTGTGTTTAAAGAGAATGGAAAAGTCTGAGGGGTTGATACAGAAAAAAAGGTAATTGAAGGATTTGGAATGTTGTTCTAAGCTGAATCCGGGTACAGTGTAAAAAAAAGGTTTCATAAAAGAAGGGGGGGGGCCCCCGGGGGGTTTTGCAGCTGCCAAAGTGTACCTTTCCCCGGGAAGGGGAAAGTTTCTGAAAAAAAAAGGGAAAGTGGAATACTGGGGCGGGACGCCCTGTAATGGCGGGGGGGACTTGTCTTGGGGGGGAGAGCAAAGTAAAGGGGTTTTAGCCCAAAACTGCTGCAAACAATGGGGAAAAACACCCCCCCAAAAAAAACGGGCCCACCTGTGAAAACAAGTCCCCCTCCCCCCCCTTAAACCCAAATTCTGTACACCCCCTTTTTCCCGTCACCCCCAGGCAAAACCAAACCCTTTAGTGCCACGGGCCCCCCCCCTTCCAGGTCACTTCCAACCCCAGCCCCGCCATCCTCTCCTTTAGGAAGTCCACTCCCCTCCTTCGGGGTTTAATCCCCCCGCCCCTTCCGGGGGGGGGAAAACATTTTTCTATTTCCGGGCCCAAAAGATGGGGGAAACCCAATAGTATTTTGTATGCCCCAATTTAAAGGGGATCGATAACTGGGGTATATGGGGGCCAAACCCACGGCCACCCCTTTAACGTGGGTAAAACCTCAGGGTTTATAAAAGGAAAAGATACAGGGGGAAAGCGGGCGCCCACGCTGGAAGGGGGAACAAGATGGGAAAGGAAAAAGAACGAGCAGCTGAGCTCATAGGACAACCAACAAAACAAATATTCGGTTCCCTTGCTGCGGGGTCACACCACTCCCCCATGCTTAGCACACCCCCGTGAAAGACACTGGGGGAAAGGCCCAGTGACCCAGGGGAAAAGAGGGCTCAGGAAAGGGACTACGGTCGGCCCCCTTATCTCACCCCCCCTCACTGCAAGGGGGGGGATGCGAAGGCCCGAAACCAATTATTTTTACATTCCCCCCCGGGGTAAATGTCTGTCTTAAAAAAGTGAAATTTACTGGCCCCCTAAAAGAAAAACAACCTATCCCTATTACAGGAAAAAACGAAAAATAACCAAAAAAATTTAAAACAGCACTTAAAAAAGATTTTTTGGTCCTTGCCCAAGAGGTTAAAGCAGGGATTCAGACGGGTTCTTTTGGGGCCCAAAAATTCCCTCATAAAAAAGCCGTCGGGATAGGATGAGGGCCCATTTTAGCTGCCTCCAGAGGGGAAAAATTTTGTGAACGTGAAAACAATAGGCGGGGCCCGGGACTTTCAAAATCTTTCAATCAGGAAATTGACATGACAAGACTTAACTCAGGAAAAAGGGGAAACAGTGGGAAAATCATGCACGGATAACTCAGATGTTCTCTGATTTTGGTTTTTTCTTCTTTTGAAAATGCCACATGTTCGGATGCTGCCCATCCCTTTGGGAAAGGGCCTGCGGGAAACCAAACCCAAGAAGGGGCAGATGAAGGGGGTTCGGGCCTAAATCCCAAGACTCTCCCAAAAATTGATGTGGTGTTTTTCTAGTTCCCAAAAGGGAAATCGAGAGAAAGGTGCCTGGGGGGGACATGGGGGATAAAGGCCCTGCTCCTGTAAATTGGTCCCGGGGGGAACACATTTTAAAGGACCCTGGACCCTAAAAGCCGAAAACCACCGCTTACGCTTAAACCTAAAACAAAAGAGCAGGGACATGGCCCCCTTGCAAAAAAAGGGGAAGGAGAAAAAACCAAAAGCAGATACTCGGAAAAACCCCTTGCTCCTTATTTTTTGTCCAAAACCCCAAAGCCCAGCTTTTCCTTTTAGGACGGGGAAGATCCACTTTTTTGAAAAAATTTTTGGTGTAAGGCAGTGAAGCAACCCCCTTTCCCAATTTCCCATGAAGATTGTTTGGAGCTTCGTCCCTTAAAAAAAGCTTTTCCCAACCCTTGCTAAATTGGGAAATCCCCCCCTTTCCCAAAAAAGCCCTTTCAAGTTCTTTTACCCCAAAAAGGGGGAAGGACAGGCCCTGGGGGGTTTCTAGCGGGGGCCCCCAAGGGGGAACGAAACAGACCATTTTTGGGGCCCTACTCTGAAAGCCCTGGACCCAGCTGCAAGGGGGGGACCCCCCTTTTTTAAAAAAGCTGTTTTTGGGCCCCCCAAAGTGGTGCGGGGATAAAAAGGGGAATATCGTAGTCGGGAAAAAATTTCCCTCATCCTTCTGGCTAAAAATTTGGACATCCTCCCTTTCTTTTCCTCCTGCCCGGAAAAACTTTAACTCTGCTTGGCGCTGTTTGTGATCTTTAAACCCCAGCCACCTTACTTTCCCTTTCTCAAGGGGGGGAATGAGGAAAAAAAGGGGAAATGGGAAGAAATTCCGGTGAAAAAATTGAAGAAAGCCATGATTGTTTTAAAGGGGTCGTGAAAGGATGGAGATTTTAAATTTGAACCCCGGATATGGGTTTTTTTTGGGGTGGATGGGGGCCAGTTTTGCGGGACATGCGGGAAACGATTTACAGGGGTTTTCCCTGAGCACTCAAAAACGCTTTTTTTTGGGAGCAAGAATTTTACCATTGCAAAATTTTAAGGGGGCCCCGGGGGGAAGCCGTCCCCCCAGCATGCGTTTTTGTCAGAGGGCAAAAGGGCCCAAAATATGTACGGGACTCAAGATACGGTTTTCCCGGAGCCCGGCCCTGACTTTGGACCTTTTTGGGAAAGCACGAGGATTTCTCACCCCCGGGAAACCCACCAATGAAAAAATGGAAAAAGCCATTCAGGTCCTGATGGATCCCAATTGCTGTTGCCACGGAAAAGTGGCTATACCTGAAAAATAAAGGGCCAAAAGGGGAAGGGCAGAATACGAAGCCCCCGGAAAAAAACCCCTTGGGCTAAACCAAAAGCACCCACAACGGGGCCGCGGAGGTGAGAAAAAGGGGGAAGGGCAAGCGCTGCCCAGGGGGGGCCAGGAGGAAAACCCTTAACCCCAACCTATAAAAACCCCCAAAACCCAAAGGAAAAAAAAGGGCCCCACGGGGGGGGGGGGGGAAAGCCGGGGAAAAAAAAAAAGGGAGCCAAAAAAACAAAGAAGACGGCTATAGGGAAAGTCGGGGAAGGCGACCCTTCAAGGGGCCCCTTAAAAACCCCAGCTTAAAGTGAAAGGGGAACAAACGGGACTAAAAACCACCCCCCCGAAAAAAAGTGGCAGAGAGAAACAGTCTTTGCCCTGCCCCAAAACAGCCCGGCCCAAAGGGCCTTGGGGTTTTAATTTTCCGGGGCCAAACCCCAAAGGGAAAGGGGGTTTAGGCTCCTTTCCCCCCTATAAAAATAACGGGGTTAGGCAGTTGCCCCCCAAACCCTAGGTCATATTTCCCCCTCAGGAGTTGTTTTCAAAAACCAGGGCCTTTTTGACCTTTATGTGACTCCCCATTGGTTAAAAAGGTTGTCGCAAAATTGCATTCAAGGGTTTCCCAATTACCCAAGGCCCTTTGGGACTTGCTGCTCAAAACCTCCCAGCCTGGGGGGCTGGGTCACGTAAAGAAGTTTGTGTTTTTTGGAAAAACCCCTAAGCCGGGGGTTTGAGGGGCCAAACCTAAGTCCTTGCTGACCAGGGACCAAACCTGTAAAAGGGGCAGGAAACCCAACTGGGATCCACGTTCCAAAACTGAAAAGATCCCCCCACCCCCGGAGATGAGGCGGGAAGGCTGCTTTTAAAAACTGAAACGTTTTAGTAGTTATTTTTGCTTTTAAAATTTTGGTCAGGCCCCCCTTTAAAAATTTTTTTTGGGGTTTTGGGTGTGATGGGGGAAATTACGGGGGGCCCCCTTTGCAATTTACGGGGGTTTGCTGTGGGTTTGGAACAAAAGGGAATGATTTGGGGGTATAGACCGGGAGACTGCCTTAAATAGGAAAGATAAACGGGGGAAAACCCCCTATTTTACTAAAAACCAAGGTTGAAAAAGGACAGGAACCTGCCCGAGAATGGGAGGTACCAGGAAAAAGTTATTCCCAAACGCAAACTTTTGGGAAAAACCCTCACAGACTAAAGGGGAGGGCATTTTTTGCCCCGGGGAAACAAAAAAATTTTTGACTGAGGGGGCCAGAAGGGAAGGGACAAAAAATCAGGTCGGGAAAAGGAAAAAGGAAAGCCCCCCAAAAAGGGGCCAGCTTCAAACCCCCATTTTTAAAATTGGAAGCTATAGGGGGCCCCAAAGGGGGGGTTCCCCGGGAAGGGGAAGTTTAAGGGAAGGAACCAGGGGGGCCGCGGGGTTTTTAACCCCTCTGCAAACCGACAATCACTGTCCACCCAAACGGGAAAAATTACACCTGCTGTACTTTTTTTCCCAGTAACACGGGGAGCCCCGAATGGAAAGGCCACTGTGGCCATTAAAAAGCTCGATGATCTCCAAAAAATTTAAAAGGGCGTAACTCAGGAAAATAGAAAAAAACCCCTGGGTTTTTGGGGTCATTCAGGGGTTTAAGGGGGGCCCAAAGGGAATGTTTCCCCCAAGTTTAGGTATTGCCAAAATTTGATTGTTGGTTTTCTAATATTTCTCAAATTTGCCCTTTTTGGGGTTCCCTCCCTTTGTTTTGAGGAAAATTTTTGTTGAGAGCTTGGACCGGGACTACCCCCATCTGATAAACAGTTGCCCACCCCTGGCCCCTCTATGATGACACGACACAAAAACCCACACCCTTTTCAGCTGCCCAAAAGCCTGCCACCTATGTTTTGGGGGACATTTAAGAAAATATTCCATGAAGCCCAAATTGACGTCAAAGTGCTCCGGAAATCATCTACCCCTCTGAACCGCAGGTCCTCACCCAAAAAAATTAGCCATAAAGAAGTGTAGGGGGGAGCTGGGGCGTCCAAGGGGCAAAACGGGGCCCCCCCTTTGTGGGGGGCGGGGTTATTTCCCCGCAAAAGAAAAAAGAATGGGGAAAAAAGAGGATGGGGAAAAGGATAAAAATGAAAACAAAAGTTAAAGGGGGGGGGCTGTTGGGTTTGGGGAAAACAAAGATTATAATTTTATGTGTGTTTCCTTTTGTGTCTCAAATTTTAATGTTTATTTTAGATACAAAACCTAAACATATCCTTTAAATATAAACTTAAATGGCACCCCCCTTATATAAAACGCATGAAAAAGCTGTAGGGTATACCTTTTGTTTTTTACTGTGTTAAACAAAATGGCTGCCTGTAGAAGTTTTTATATTTTCCCGTCGTGAAAATCCCAATGGGATTTAGTCAAAGGTTACACCCCCTGTTTTTCCCGACTTCCCCTGAAGCTGTGGAGGGGGGCCCCAAATAAAATAAGGACGTGCCAATAAAACCCTCAACGGGACAGTAAAATGTGAGGGCCTCTTATTTTACTCATTTGCAAAAGGGTATAAAAAAAACCCCCTTTTTGGGTTAAAAAAATCAGAAAGAAAATTTTCTTAGCGCAAGGCATGTTTTTGATGTGTTTTTCGGTGCCCCCTTTGTTATTTTTAAGATAAATTGAACCACCAAAAGGACAGAATACCCTTTTGAGGCTACTTTTATTTTCACCCCTATTTTTGGTTTTTGGGTTTTTTTAGTTCTCATTTAACTGTAGTTTTTTTTTCTAATTTTTGTTTTTTCCCTAGGTAATAAAAGGGAAACCCTGAAACCCAGCATTCAGAGGGGTATTTTCTGGACAAAATAAACGGGTTTTAAAGTTTGCAATTTTTTTCCCCTCATAGAAGGGGCCCCTTAAAAATTTTTTAGGGTGGGGTAAAAACATTTGATGTGTTTAAATGTTAATTAAAAATTATTTCTTTCATTTTCCCCTTCTTCCTTTTCGGTTTCACTAGCACGCAAGTGAAATATGACTCCCTGTAGAAGGAATGTTTGAAAATAAGGGGCATTTAAAAGAAAACCCCTTTCCCCCAGTTCCCCAAATAAACCCCCCTTAACAATTCCCAAACTCCCACAACAAAAACCTTTTGGGACTCTAAAAGATGGATTAAAAAGGAAAGTGAACCCCACGCTAAATTTATTTTCCCCTCAATTATTTCATTTAAAAAAGTGCTTCATTCCCAAATCTCCTGGAAAAAATCCCAGAAACACCCCAAAAAAATTTTTTAACCAAAAACATATTTAAAAAGGCCAAACAAATTTTTCTAAAAAATTGTATATCAAAAAATAAAATTTATACTGAGGGCCTTAATTTTAACTGAGGGAAAACAAAATCTTTTTTTTTTTTTCCAAAAACCTTTTAAAATTTTATTTTTAGATAAAAGCGGGAAAATAGAACAAAAAAAAAAAAAAGTGAAAAAAATACGGTTAATTAAACCCTTCCTTAAAGGGGGTTTTTTTTCTGAAACGGTTTTCCCGCAACATGAGTGTTTCTTTTTTCTCGAAAGGCGGGGTTTCACACAGCATCAAAAAAAAAGGCGCCCCAAAAAGTCACCCCGTTTTTTTTTCTGAAAACGGGAACAGTGGTTTTTGTTATATTTTGCGCAAAAAAATTTGGTGTGCCCTCAACATAACGCTACACACAGTCATCAACGTTTAAACCGCTGGCAACAAAAGTGAGTACACCCCTAAGTGAAAATGGACAAATTGTTCCCAAAGTGTCAATATTTTGTGTGGCCACCATTATTTTCCAGCACTGCCTTAACTGTTTTGGGCGTCACTAGAGCTTCACAGGTTGTCATCTTTATGTAGAGCAACAATTCCTTTTTTCAGGTTCTCAGAGAGATCTTTGCCATGAGTTGCCCTGTTGAACTTTCAGTGACTACTATAGTATGAGAGAGTGTGAGAACGATTACACCAAATATAACACACATACTCCCCATTCACACCTGAGACCTTGTAATACTAACTAATCATATAACACCATGAAGAGAAAGTGACAAATTGGGCACAATTTACTACATGTATGATGTTTGGCATTTAGACACCAATTTTCACACGCATTACAATAGTGTAGAATGCGCCTGATTTATAAACCTGTTCTACTGCGGGTCATAGATTTAGCGCATTCTAGCGCTAAGACGACATTCCTGGCTCAGGAATGAAAGTGGTTTACCTGTTCCAGCAGTAATGCGCCTGGAATTTCCGTAATGAAGCTAGAA
Source organism: Phyllomedusa bahiana (assembly GCA_025379985.1). NCBI lineage: Eukaryota > Metazoa > Chordata > Amphibia > Anura > Hylidae > Phyllomedusa > Phyllomedusa bahiana. Next base: position 649,341 of record JAODAL010000006.1, on the reverse strand, counting down.
ATCTATAGGCGCATTACAAAGTGCCCTGGGTGCTCTGTAATGCGCCTGATACTGGCATATGGGCGATGTAAAAATATAATGAACGGGGCTGCGCAAGTTGTCGGCTGAAAAGAGGCCAGACTTCTGGCGCAGCCCGTTCATACATGTCGCCCAATATGTCCATTTTCACTTAGGGGTGTACTCACTTTTGTTGCCACCAGTTTAGACATTGATGGCTGTGTGTTGAGTTTTGAGAAGACACTAAATTTACACTGTTTAACAAGCTGTACACTGACTACTTAACAGTGTTGTCATATGCAAAGATATAAATATATACAAAAATGTGAGTAGTGTACTAACTTTTGTGAGACACTGTAAGTGTAGGAGCTGTAATCTGTAGTACAGACCTCCAAGAAGTGAAAACAATTGTTATGAAAGTAAACAAGCTAATCTTGTTAGAGATAAAGACTCTAACAAGAGTGACATCACTCCCTGCTCTCTGTCTAATCAGAAAGGAAGATATGGATGGTCACCTAAAGACACTTATGTGCACTCAGAGCAAATGAAATCCCTTTTATCTTCTGACTAGTGCAATATCAAAAGAGCAATGTATTTGGTAAAAGTCTTGATTTACCGTTCCCTACATGTTGAAAGCTAATCTTTGCAGTAAGAAAACTCCTTTAAGTGTTTCTGGGTAGCACAATATGATATGGGATCAATGAGATCACTCTGGGATAAAATATAAAACTAGACATTGTCTTTCAGGACTAGATAATAATTGTGTGCATTTTATTGTTTTATGGTTTGGTATTAACAATCCTCAAAATATTATGTTGCTGTTATGTTGGACGCAGTTTTGAATTTGGTTTTGGCATCTAGAGAGAAAAATATATTCACTCACCGAAGGCTCAGTAAACACTGTGATACTAGCAACTCTCGAGTGATAAGAACTATTTCTTACTATTTATGAGAATCACACTTTTTTCACAGAGCTTTGCTATTGTTTAGCACAATAATTTTTTCAAGAATGACAAAACACTGCAAGTGAGATTTTCCTAAAACACAGATATAGTTCATTGAAAGCTCAGCATTAAAGGGGTTGTATCACTACAAGGACTGCTTTTTATGTTAAAGATCTTGTAAAAACAAGTCACTTTGCAATATGTGTCCATTAAAAGTGTCCTACCTATTCTGAGATATCCCCTCTTGTATGGGCTGCATCAGCTCCTCAGGTTGCTATAGCTACAGACCTGTGAGATCTCTCCTGATAGGCTGCAAGCACTGGTTGCTATAGCTACAGACCTGGCTTCTACTGCAGCCTTGTAGAAGCCAGTAAAAACGCCCCTGAAATCAAAATGAAACCAAGAAAACAGGACTGAAGTAAGATTAATCAATGTAGTGAGACAACCCCTTTAAGGGCGACATGTATGAACGAGGCTGCACCAGTGTTCCAGTGTGCTTTCAGCCCAAAAAATGTTGCATTCCTGTTCTCTAGATGTATGAGCAGGCGTACTCCAAAATTAGGCGCACTATGCAGCGCCCACGTCACTTTCTAATACGCCTAAGATGTGGGGGTGTTCTGGAGGTGCGTCACACCACAACCGTATGATTATACACATTTATGACTGGATGATGGCAAAACTGGGCGCATTACTGCTAAAACAGGTAGACCGAATTCAAAGTGGTTTACCTGAGCCTGAGTTGTCGTAGTGGAATTAGAAAGCAGCAAACGTACGACCCGCAGTAGAACAGGTTCATAAATTCAGGCGCATTCTACAGTGCTTTAAAGCTATTTAGAACTGGCCTCTTTACACCTAGATCATACATGTCACCCTAAGAGTCTACTTACTATCATTTTTTGTTTAACACGTGCTGGTAAATACTTCTGATATATATACTAAGGGCGACATGTCCGAAAAGTGGCGTATCCATGCCAGTTTTAAGCGCATTAAATCAGTGTAAAGTGCGCCTCAAAGTCTGGTACGTTCTAAAATCTGGCGTTAGGAATACCTTAATGCGCCGAAAAAGGTGCATTGCGCAGAAAAAGGCGAATCGCATCAAAAAAGGCGCATTGCGCAACTCGCAGCACATAGCATATCATTGGTAGTTTATGTAATGCGCCTATCGCGGCGCATTGCCCGACAGAGGCGTATAACATATGTAATGCGCCTCAATAGGTGCATTGCGCAACAGGGGCGCACCGTGCACCATATTTAGGCGCATTACAAAATGTCGTGCCCGGCGTATAATGCGACCGTTCATTTACATACAAAATATGGCGTCAAAAGGGGTTTTAGCGCAATATAGACCAAAAAGCTGCCGTTGGCGAGTTGGGACATGTCGCCCTAAATGTGTACTAATTTTGTACACTGGGCATGTATACATCTGTATACCATTTTCCATGGTAAATAAAAACATAGTATACCACATTTCTAGAACAGCTGGACATTGCAAAAACTCATACACCATATATTATACATTTCCTCCAATGCTGGTCAATGGGCAACACATACCTGTGTCTCATTTACAAAAGTATTTCCTCACAACTTAAAGGGAATGTGTCATCAAAAAATGACTTATTGTTTAACTCACGTTTTTATGTTAAACACATTTTTTTAGGAATTTTTGGTAGTGTTTTTTTTTAAATTTTCCAGATCACTTTCAATATTTTTTAATAATTTTTAAGTCCTCCAGTTTTCACTTTGGTCACTAAGTCCAATAATAGTCTGACACTTCCTGTATGTAGAGAAAGATTTTCAGTAGTCTGCTCATTATCAGCACAAGCAGGGTGACACTGAAAGGAGACACCAATGCGTATAGATAACACAGGATCCACCAGTCACAAAAGGAGATGCTCACAGCTCCCCATATTACCCTCCATGCACACTGACTTCTTACCAGGCCACAAAGCATGCCCACAACACTCTCCTATAGAATTCAATGGGACTGAGTCAGTCTTAAGGCTCCTATGTACATGAAGTTGCTGTAAAGCATCTCTCTGACTGCTGTTAAAGCAGTGCAGGCAAGAAAGCTTTCCCCACAATCATATATAGACGACTGCATTGAGAAATCTACAATCAGAAAATTAAATTGGCTAAGAAGAAAAGAATATGGATCAGAGTCTTGATTTAATAAGTAAAAAAAATAGTGACAGATTCCAGATTAAATAGATTGCTATAACCATGAGCTGTTCAATCTATGTTGTCTACTGAACAGGCCTGGCAAATTAGTAGTCACAATCCAATTTATTTTCCTGTTAGATTCTGACCTGCTGCATGGTTTATACACTTGGCTGCATATTTACACTGCAGACATTTAATTAAGTAAAAAGTACGTTTCTCAGTAAGTTAGTAATATAAGAAATGTATTTTTTAATCTTCTTGAATGATTATTTCCATCTCATTGATAAGCTTCAAACACATAGATGAAGGTACATAAATAAACAATATTACCAAACCCATTTCTGTTCCAATTTTGCTTCATTTCAAAGCTGGAGCATTTTTTATCTTCTGCTTGTTTACACAAGCTTTCCTATGTAACTGACCACCTACCTGTTTTAGCAGTGGTCGAACTGGTAAAGTCACTGCCAAAACGTGCTTCTCAGTCTCTGCTTTTATCTTTCCTAGTGAGGGCAACTTTAACCCTTTAGAAATACAGGCAGTCCTGGGTTACAAATGGGATATGGACTGTAGGTTTGTTTTTAAGTTGAATTTGTATGTAAGTCGGAACAGGTGAATTTATTCAATGTAATTCCAGCAAAAAAAAATTTTTTTTAGTTTTGGATAATGGAGGGAAGGGTGTTTACATTTGTTTTGCTGTATGTGCCCTTTTTTTTAGAAGATTTCACTTAATGTTCTGTATCTCATGTGCAGCTGTGGCATTCTGGCACTTGGTTATCATGGGGTGTGACTCAGTGTTGAATGTCAGCCACGCCCCATAAGTCTCCGTTTGTAACTAGGGGACGTATGTAAGTCGGAACGATGTAAGTTGGGGACCCGCCTGTACTTACCAGAGAGAGCTCAGTGCAGTCCTGAAGCAGTGACACTGTTACCTTTGCATGTAAATACAGCGTCACTGTAGAACAATCACACAGTTTTCTCTCATAAAGCTCTACTAGCTCACATCAATAGTCAGATATCTTGCTTGGACAGTGTCATTTTTTAAAGGATCCACAAGTCACAAGAGGAGATAGTCACAGTTCACCCTTTCACCTCCCTGCACACTGATTTCTTCCCAGGTCACAGAGCATTACTAGAAAACTCTCCTATAGAAGTGAATGGGACAGAGTCAGTCTTAAGTCTCCTATGTGCATGAAGCTACTGTAAAGCATCTCTCTGACTGCTGTTAAAGCAGTGCAAACAAGGCCTGGTGGCCAATGTGAAAACTCCAAGACTTAAGAATTATTAAAAAAATATTGAAAGTGATATGAAAAATTAAAAAAAAAACAACCACAAATGTCTAAATAATGTGTTTACCATAAGAATGAGACTTAAAGGGGTTTTGCCACGAAGTAAAATTGACGTGGGAAGCCTGCAAATTAAATAATAATCATTTTCACCATTCATTGTTATTTAAAATTCTGGACCGTTTTTGTTTTAGCTGCCCTGTCAGTGAGCCATTGTTTACTGCTCGTCTCCAGGGGATACGACCTGGGCTGAGAGCTCCTCAGTCCTGGTCGCACATGCCCAGACATAAGCTCTTCTCTCAGGCAGCTACTGAGTGTTCAAACCCCAGGTGTTGTCACTCTACTCCTGTCCTCTGTGCTCCTTATTAATTAGTCAAACAGTGCAATAAATTAAAAAAGAAACCTCAATGAGGTATGTATATTGATAAAGAAAAGAAAATCCACAGGTTTCGTTCCTGCAGGGATTTGAACCTAGGACCCTTGTGTCGGGAGGTAAAAAGTATTACCTCTAAGCTACAGTTTAGCTACTTGTACCTCTGAAAATAAACAGACCTTTCTTTGACTAGAGTGAGGAAGGGCCTGGTGATGTCATCCCGCTGGGTCACATGATAGGCAATTCAAACAAATCACACACGCCCCCTTCTGAGCACACAGAGCTGAAGAGCTGGATGCAGGAGGTATGAGATGAGATCGTGGCAAAACCCCTTTAAACAATGACTCATTTTTTATGACACATTCCCTTTAAGGTTTAACTGGATTGTCTAACTAAGTAAGCCCCTACTCACATCACAATTCTTCATTTTGTGTTTTTGCCTGGAAAAACTCTCTTAAAACATGAAAGGGTGACCGTAATAGATGCCTGACAGTGGCACAGACTAATATCAATTTAACAGATACATTGTGAGCTGTGTTGTGATGTATACATTAAACAGATCCCACATTAGTCTATAGGTGACAGATGAGACTGTTAGGCATCCTTTTAATGCATCTGTTACCCATAGACTATTATGGCATCTGTTCAACAGATACATTATAAAAAGCTATTAAAAAGCTCATGAGGCACACATTTAATGGATCCTGGTGACAGATGTCATACAGTGGATCGGACTACCAGTTTCCATAATAAACAATAAAGGGCACCTATGTATAGAGAGAGAATCAGGCATAAATGTATTATACCCAAATACACTTTGACACTTTTTAAATGAAATCTGTCAGGTGGTTTATGCTGCCCTGTATGAGAGAGGAATATGACAGAGGGAGAGAAACTGAGCTCTGTGATATATAGGTTTATATGATTTGGAGCAGGATTTTTAAATAAAAAGCAGAAACATCCTGACCCATCTCCTTAAATGGGTGTTCTCACCATGCTGTTTCACAGAGCCACAGTCAGCTTCAGACACTTCCTGGTTAGGCAGTGGAAAGTTCTAAAGAAGTGATGGCATATCAGCTCACTATTCCTGTTACAGTGACCTGAGTGCAGGAGTTTTCTAATTTGTAGTGAACAAAGCTACAGAGCTCTAAAGGATTAAAGCTTGTCATTGATTTAAATAAACAAGCTCCTGTGCTAGAGATAAGACACAGCATAGAGTGACTCACCATGGTCTACAAGGAGGTGGTTGGTAACCTAGAGAACCTTGTCTACGAGCAGCTAAACAGCTGTGGACAAACGAAGCACATTCATAGTCAAAGTTTCAAATAATCTCTATTCCTTATAGTCAATTTGCAATCATTTCAAACAAATATAGAGTGTACGGCATACATAGACCTGTGGTTGTCTTCCATAATAAGCGTTCTCCTGAAGTCAAAGAGTCCAGGTTTCTATTCAAATGTTATCCTTGGGCAGAAACGTCTAAGGCACTGTGAAACATCTGCACTTGACAAAGGGGGCTTGGTCTCACGAAACATCGCGCAAGTTTTTCACAAAGCCTTAGAAGTTTCTGCCCAAGAATAACAGTTGAATGGAAAACTGGACTTCAGAAGAACACTTTGAAATGATTGGTAATTGATTACAAGGAACAGAGACTATTTGAAACTACTGCTATGAATGTGCTTCATTTTTTGGCAGCTGTTTAGCTCTTGAGCTGCTTGTGGGAGTTGGAATCCTTCCAGTTTGCCATTTAGGTGTGGGTGAAGTGGTTTTGTTTCCTGGTAATATTGGGAAATTTTTACACTGGGGAGATAAAATCTTTTATTTCCCGAAAAAGCAAAAAAAAAAACAAACATTTTGGGAATAGTCCCTTTATTTATTGGTCCCTACATGTTAAAAACTAATTTTTTTTAAAAAAAAATTTTTTAAAAAAAAAAAAAAAGGATTAAAAAATTTTTTAGAAACCGTTTAGATGAAAAAAAAGGGGTTTTAAAAAGGGGAAAAAAAAAATTATTATCACCTTTTTTTGGTTTTACTTTTAAAAGGGGGGCCCCCCACAAAGGGAAAAAAAAAAAACTGAGCCCAACACCAGTCCAGCCATAGGACACAAAAGGCACCCACCCAAAACCCCCCCCCCCAAAGGGGGGTTTTCAAAAACCCCAAATTTAAAACTTTTTTCGTCAAAAAAAACAAACCAGTAAAACCCCCTTTAAATCCCACACACCAATTACCCCCCCCCAAAAAATTTCCCCCCCCCCAACCCCCCCCAAAAAACCCCGAACCCCTTCCAGAAAACTTAAAACCAACCCCCACACCAAAACCCCCTTTGGAAAAAAAAAAATTCAAAAATTTGGAGCCGTTCCCCCCAAAAAACAACCCCCAATTTTTCGGGGTTTAAACGCCTTTTGGACCCGGGTTTGAGGCTGAAAAAGGGGGGGGCCCCCCATACATTGGGTTTTATAAAGTTTTTTTTTCCAGAACCCTTTTGTTTATGGTGGGGCCCAAAAAGGCGTTTAAAAGGGGTTGTCTCATACATTGATTCATTTACCTCAGTCCGTTTTTTGGGTTTTCACTTTGATTTAGGGCATGTTTTTGGCTTCCACTAGGGCAGTAGAACCAGGTCTTAGCTATAGCGCCCAGTGCTGGCAGCCACAGGAGCGATCAAAAGGTCAAAGCCATAGCGCCTGGGGAGTATGAGTCCATACAAGAGGGGATTTCAGAATGTGGGCCACTGTTAATGGACAAAATTTTGAAAGTACTTGTTTTTGCAAGATTTTAAACAAAAAGAGCAAACCTTGTAGTGAGACAAGCCCTTTAAATCCTCACACTGACCAATGTATTGGTGGCTATCCCCAAGAAGAGATATTCCCCCTTCTAAGGCACACTCGCCTCTCACGCGAGGAGCAAATACCCCGAAACAGCTGTCTGCAGATGAACTTAACTGGTTTGGCTTAAATCCCTTTCACACTGCAAGGGTCCTGTGAGCTATATGTGAAATGAGGATAATTACAATTAATAACATGAGCATGCTCAGTTCTTTGTCTAATCACTGAACAGAGCACACCATCCTGCAATGTTACAGCATGGGCTGTATATATACGCGCATTTTGGACACCATGGGCTTTGAGGCTTTTAGAAAATGGGGCAGGACCCTCTAAAACAATGCGACTTTGATAAAAAATGTGGGAAAATTTTTCCACACGATCTAGACTAGCCCCCCCTGTGGCTTCAATCCACAGAGATCCCCCCTTCTTTTTCTAATATACTGATTGTGTTAGCATCGCAAAAAAAGGGCTAGGCAGGGGCCTGATGATGTCATCGGACGGCAGGTAAGATAAGAACGCCCCTGTTCACTGTGCAAACATGCCCCTGAATTTGAAAAGGAAAAGGGTGTTTACAAACGAATTTTTAGGGGGGAAACCCTTTAAAGGGATGTTCATCTTTAATTTCATGGGGTGCCCGAAAAAATAATGGCTTGCTCTGCACTTCCTGGTCAAGCTGGCTGTAATTAGCATATAGTCCTTATATTCAGACTTTTTGTTTATTATTTTACCTCTAGATTAGTAAATTACCTTCTCTGGGTCAGGAGAAACTTCTCAGCTAATGAAACGTAGAGTAATTAGTCTTTTGTCTGAAAGATCAGATAAAAACAAGCTCTCACTGTCTGGAGTTCTGTGCTGCCATCACCAGTGTGATGACCTCACTCCCTGCTATCAGATAGAACAAACCGCAGGGGAGAAAAGAGTATACAGGTCGATCACTAGAGGAACCAGAGAGAGCCAGGAAGGTGATAAAATCACTTGTAGCTCCTTAACAAAAAAAGATGAACAATGCAATATATTCGGAAAACGTCTTCATTTAGTGTTCACTACATTTTGAAAGCTATTCTTTGTAGCGAGACAACCCCTTTAAGGAACTGTTTTTTTTACAATTTTTATTCATATTAACAGTCTGGTTTTTATTTCCTATAGAAAGACAGACGTTCACTTTCACAACTGTACAGACCAGACATTGACTTCCATTTATTATCTACCATGCTAATACTGTACCCTACATCATTATTTTGTCTAATTAGACTGTTATGGTTTTCATTTATTAACCTGATGCATGGTTTTATTTTTTTGATAAAGGGTTGAAATTTTGCCTTTACCTTTTTGTGATAATACTTTGAGTCTGAATGAATAGTTACACAATAATCTGCAGTTAACCAGGTGTGCTTTGTCCAACTGCTTTATTTTGTGATCTAAGGCAATGGGACCGATTAGGACGTGCATCGAATTTCAACGTCACAACCTGCGAAAGTGTGGTTAGGCACTCTAAGCTGACATTTAGCATCTACGGTGGAAGCTTTGCCAGCATACCCCTAAACATAAAACTAAAATGTGACGTCTGTGGATCTGTCCCCCCTCTCCTGCAGTCTGCTGTATAAGGATCCTAAAGATCATGTTATTTAAATGAATTTTTTTTTCTAAGATGTAAGATTTTTTTCTGCCTCTCCATTTTTTATTTTAAAATATGAACTACCATAGAAGGATACGCTTTTTTAGCAGTACCCACAGAAGAGGTACTGTCATCACGTTCTCACTCTGACAAGCTATTTTAGCTAAAAGTGATCATTTTTAGGCCTTTTTATTTAAAGTAAAACAAGCAAACTGCTATTTATGGTAATTAGATTACAGGTCAGCTCCTCCCAAGGTAAGATCCCTCTGGTTTTCTGTTTAGACTGGGTAATTAGCATAATTTGCATATCAATACCAGCAACACACAGACAGCTTTTTTTATCTCATCCTTTTGTGGTGTTGACTAGATAAAAGGGTCTCTGGCAAAGACAATCAAGCAAAAGAAGAAAAATATATATTATGCATAATGCCTACCTCCTGTCATATAACTGCTGCTGGACTAGAATTGTGCAGACCCTTCCCCGGGGAACAATGCAGAGAAAATATGGCTAAATGGCTAAGCAGTCACAACTATGTCACACATAAATATCTAAGCAATAGGTCATTCAATAAACACAAGATTTACAAAGCAAATGACAGCATAGTGGGAAAACGGATTTTATGGCTTGACATAAATAGGGCTCAATTAACAGAGCAATAATGGTGCTAAAATGCAATCTATCAAGCGGATCTCGGAGATCGCTGTTCATCGAAAAGCGCTTGGGGACAAAATTTTACGCGCCCTCTAAAAAAATTCTATTTATATAAAAATCTAAAATTCCCGAAGGGGAAGACTGATGATGGAAAACTCAAACACTGATTGGGTGGGGGAAGCAGGACTCCCATTCTCACTTAAAGGGGGTTGCCTCGCACAAAGATAGCTTTCAACAGTAGGGAACATAAATAAAAAATTTTTCCAAATTTCGTTTTTCTTTTTTTGTTAGGGGCTACAAGTATTTTTTCATCTCCTGTGCTCCTTGGTTCCCCAAGTGCCGACCCTTTTACTTCTCCCCCCCCCCCCCCCCCCCCCCACCCCCCCCCCTTTGTTGTTCTATCTGACGCGGGGGTGGGCTCATATCAGGGCACAGCCCCAACAACTTTGACAGTTGAGAGCTGTGTGATCTTCAACAAAAGAGGTAATCACTGCTGTTTACTTTAACTCAGGAGCTTCCCTGGTCCTGACAGCATGACATTTATCTAATTAGCAGAAGTCTGAATACACAGAGCTCATATGCTAATTGCAGACATTTTGACCAGGAAGGGACAGAGCAAAGCAGCATTATTCCATTCATGCATCCTATGAAACTTTGAGATGAGACAACCCCTTTAAGGAGTCCAGTCAGAATTTACTCTAATTTTTACTTAGCTATCCTATCATATAAACTTATATGTCAAAGAGCTAAGTTTTTCTCCTGCTATCACATCTTGCTCTCAGATAGAGTAGCATAAACCACCTGACAGGTTCCTTTTAAATCTATTAATTTGGAAGCCATGTTTATATTACACATTTAAATAAAATTATTACATGCTCTGTAGTCAATATTGTTGCCTTGCAGCGCTGGTGTCCTGGGTTTGAATAAGGAGAACATCTGCATGGAGTGTGTATGTTCTCCTTGCATTTATCTAGGTTTCTTCTAGGTACCCGCTTTCCTCCCCACTCCAAAAATATTCCGATCAGTCAATTGGTTTACAATAAAAATTTAACTTAGTTTGTAAGTGTCTGTTACGAGGTCCATTGGGGGCAGAGACTTCATGAGTGATGATACGTGACCATGAGGCCTTAAAGGGGTTGTCTCACTACGTTGATTCATCTTACCTCAGTCCTGTTTACTTGGTCTAATTTTGAATTTAGGGGCATGTTTACTGGATTCCACTAGGCTGCAGTAGAAGCCAGGTCTGTAGCTATAGCAACCAGTGCTGGCAGCCTATCAGGAGAGATCAAACAGGTCTGTAGCTATAGCGACCTGATGCAGCCCATACAAGAGGGAATATCTCAGAATAGGTAGGACTCTGTTAATGGACATATATTGCAAAGTGACTTGTTTTTGCAAGATCTCTAACATAAAAAACAATCCTTGTAGTGAGACAACCCCTTTAACAGTCATCGCTCATAAGAAATACATGCAGGCACACAACCCCTAAGGCCAGTGATCGTCAGTCACATGAGACAAGAATGGGGTGTCCCTGTTGAGCGACCGATGCTTGAATTGCAGCAACAGGAGGTAAGAACATTATATTGTATATGGAATTTGTATTTTTTAATCTTTTTTGATAACTGATATTCATTTTGATAATTCAAGCAGTAAACGCTTCATGCTCCGTACAAGAAACAAATTGGATTTCCTGTCTCTAATTAAGCAAAGCAAGGGCTGGAGCCAATAAGCAAATGTTATGTACAAGATTCTTTTTATTCCTGGAAGTTCTCTCCCTTCTCCATTCTACTACAATCTAATTTCACTCCCATTAATGATATATTTCTGCACTGACAAATTTGTTTGAACTTTCCAAACATATCATTAGGATGATAACAATCGTCCAGAACAATGAATCCCGTTCCATTACTATGTGCCATGTACACAATGGCATTTCAGCTGTTTTTATTGACACATGAAGGGTAAGACTTGGCAAGTATTTATCTCCATCAATAGAAAGATAATACCTCAGATAATCGCCAGGCTAAATATGTCACACTGTTTTTCTTTCGCAACCACTTTCTGTGTGAGGGACATTGAAAGAGGGCAATTATTTTCCCATTCGTGCCATAGGATTTAAGCATTAAGTGGCTGAGGTCACCCAGTAGTTATACATTTTAAAGGGGATGGATTTTTCTATTTCATGCAAAGATGAAAGAGTAATAGCGCTGAATTATATAGCTTTATAGAAGATCCAACAATAGCGGCTGAGGCCAATCTAAGCTTATGCAGGTGTCTCAGCTGCAAGAAATGCTGTGTTGGTGGATGTAAATCCAGCCATATATTGAAAGTGTCGCCGGCAATGTGGTCTCTGCAGGGAACAAACACTCTGATTAGCATATTTATGAGGTTGGCTATTTCACCGGAGGGGGAAAAATTCTAATACTAAATACTCTATAGGACATCAAAACTTTCCGAAAATTGTGTATTTGTAGCTTGATTTTACATGAGTGCCAACTGCTGGGTCTCACGCCAGTGCAATTTTGAAGGGACATTAACCCTTTGCAGGATGTCATGTGTAATATAGAAGAAATGAATTTGCCATTTCTCTCTCCGAGGGTGCCTCTCTTTTTAGCTTTAATATATATTTTATAGATTAAAAAAACATTAGCTCTAATAGTTTCAAGTTCTACTCATCACAGAAAATAATGCTATAGTGTTTTATTCATTTTTATGTATATGGTGATTTTCTCTTTTTTGCTTGTTATCCTATGTCCTACAGTCAATTGTTTTCTGAAAATAAAGCAAAGCAATTTCTTTTTAATTGTTTAAATAGCATATATGAGCCACTACTATTAGGGTACGTTCACACGGCTGATTTTGACGCTGTTTTTGGAGCGTGTCCACTCCCAAAACAGCATCAAAATGCACCCAGATCAGTTTCATGATTCCTATGTAAAGCACTCACGACAAGATTTTTACGCGCCTATTAAGCGCTTCTTTGGAAGCTGTTTTGGGCGCTGAAAAAGAAGCATCATGTTAAGCGTTTAAGCGTTTTCAGCGCTGAAAATCCCTATAGGTTTCAATGGAAAGCTTCACAACCTCGTCCAAAACCTCGGCACGTTTTCAGACGCGTTTCTTGGTGTGTTTTTGGAGCGTTTTTCAGCATGTTTTTTTCCCTGGCTATTAATTTGTGTGAAAACCTCACCCAAAACCTTGTTCAAAACTTTGTTCAAAAATGCGTCAAAAACATGCCGAGTAATGCATCCAAAACCTCTTCTGCAGAAGCATGTTTCAGGCAAAGCTTTGATGCTGTTTTGGGCGCTGAGAAATCATCATCCAAACAGTGTCCAAATAAGCCGTGTGAACATACACTACAGGCTAGGTTCACAACTGTGTTGGAGTTTCTGTTCGGAGCCTCCATCACAAATTCCATGAAAAATAACAGAAAAATAGTGTGAAAGTCAAATGCTATTTTTTCCATTGAAATGATGAATACCACAATGGAAACACGATTGACTACGTTGTAGTCGATGGTGTACATCAGATGCCTTTGGTTTCCATCATGTATCAGATCCAGCACCACCTCTGTGACAGAGACTCTTAACAGAACCTCCAATGCCAGTTGTGAACCTGGCATTAGACATTAGCAGTTGACTAATAAAGACAACCTCTGTCCATATTCCCATTCAGGGCAATTGAATGTCGCAGAAGGAGGCCAGAGTGCACAACTGCTAAGAGTTGTTCCTGCTTTAGCCTGTTTGGGCTACTCATGCTGTAAATTGTTGGCTTTTTATTTGAACAGTTAGCATGTTATTTAGCTGATCAGCTCAAGCGTGACTAGCTTCATAAAAGCTGTGTTTTCCTGAGATGTTCCCCTTATTGCTGTATTGTAGCAATAGGGGCGCGTTCACACGGCATAGGACAAATACCGGACGGTTTGCCGGGCGGTATTTGTCCTGTTTTGCGCCCGTCCCCACGGCCGCGGGAGTGGGGTGGGGCTTTTCTCCGCGATGAGCGGAGAAAAGCCCTCCCCCCTCCCATTGAGAAGCACATCTTCCATCCGAAAACCGGACAGAAGATGGTGCTTCTACAATGTTTTGCCGCCGGACCGCCAGTGGCAAAGCCGCCCGACGGAAAACCCGTGCAGTGGGGACTGCTGCACGGGTTTTCCACAGAGCACAATTGTGCTCATTTTCGGACGGTTTTTCAGGCGGTCTGAAAAACCGCAAACAAGCTGAAAAACCAGCCGTGGGGACATGCCCTAACAGGATACATCTACTAATACTGTCTAATGCTTAGTGTAAACTTAGACTAGACCGTCTAAAAATGTTTTAGATTTGTCATGGTGGCTTACCTGTATGATAAATCTGGCACAGATTTAGACACTTTACGCCATCTATAATGATTACTCCAATAACATAACACCAGTGGCTATTTCAGCACATGTAGTTGCACGTTAAAGGGGTTGTCTCACTACCAAAAACTACAATTTACCATATATACCTAGGACACAATAAAATATAACTTTTAATAATAGTCAATCAATAAAACTTATATACAAAACAATAGGGCCTGCACTGAACCCTACACTAATCCTTCAAGTAACACTATCACTACCTATCAGACAAATGTAGGGTATTCGCCTCAAAAAGGGCGCCACCACCAGGAACCTTAACTACCAAATCCTAATAAAGCCCTAATGTAAATGTATATAGTGCCCATTAAACAGTTGTAGAATAGAGCAACAACATATATTCCCTAAACAAATACATACTGTATATGGCTAAATGGAAACATAATACAAGTTATCAAAAGAAATGCTCCAAATAGCTAATAACCAAAACCCCAACGTGTTTCACCCCTTATGTATTTTGATATAAAGGATCATCAGGGACCAAAATGTAGACAAGAGAAAAAAAGGACACAGTCAATCAAAAGAGCCAAATTTATATCTCAATAATAACAAAACAAAGGTTTACGTCCCTTGGGGTGGGAAGAGGCCAAAAAAACCCATGATAATTTTAAAGGGAAACCTATTTTAGTAAAAACTAAAAAAACCCAACGATAGTATGTTGTCTCACTACAAGGATTACTTTTTATGTTAAAGCTCTTGCAAAAACAAGTCCTTGCATATTGTCCATTAACAGTTTCCCTATTCCTAGATATTCCTTTGTATGGGATGCATCATTTCCTCAGATCGCTATACTAAAACCCTGCTCTATTTCTCCTGAGATACGCAGTGCTGGTGCTATAGCACAGACCTGTTCTTTCTCTCCTGATGGGCTGCCAGTTTTTTTTGGGGTTTTCCTCTGTAGCTACCCCCCAGGGCATAGTGCCCCCAGCACTCATCATTTCCCAGACAGTAGTAGCCAGTAAACACCCTGAATTAAAAACTAAACTGAAAAAACGTCTGAGTTAAGATGAATCATGTAGTGAGAAACCCCCTTAAACAAGCACCCTTTTCCCTAAAAATTACCCCAAAATCCCTCTGAAGTGTCTAAAAAAACTAAAACATGTAATAATCTTGCCCGTAAAATAGTCCCGGCCGCCAATCGTTAGGGTCCTAAGCCGTTACCAGTCCTAAGCTATGGGTTAGGCCCGGGCGGACGGCAAGTGGTTGGCGGGGACAAACGTATGTGCCCCGCCGACCAATACTTTTAATGCTTTGGGGGAGCAGAGAGCTCCGCAAAGAAATCTGTGGGCCGCAGGGGATGCGGCTCGTGCGCCCGGAGTGCCACGGGCCCCGGGGTGCGCGCCATACCTGCCCCGCGCGGCCTGGTGACGCACCCCGCTGAAGAAAAAGACCGGGAGCACCGACAGGGGGAAGGGAGCGGGGTTTTAGGAAGTGCTGTAGGTATTACTTTTTAATTAGCTTATTCATGCTGGGGCCTATTATTACTTGTATATATGGCAGGGAGGGGGGATTATCATGTTTTGTGAGGGAGGGGGGCTATTATCTATGTTATATGTGCAGGAAGGGGGGGTTTTATCTACTGAATTGCGGGGAGGGGGGCTATTATTACTTTTATATTTTGCAAAGGGGGGGGTATTTCTACTGTCATATGTGCAGGGGGGGGCTATTTTTGTCATATGTGCAGGAGGGGCTATTATCTACTGTTAAAATTGAGGGGGGGGGGGCTATTATCTAACTGTTATATTGCAGGGGGGGGGCAATTTTCTACTTTATATGTGCAGGGAGGGGGGGCTATTATCTATGTTTATGTGCGGAAGGGGGGGCTATTTTTACTGTATATGTGCAGGGAGGGGGTATTATCTATGTATATGTGCAGGAGGGAGTTTTATCTACGTTTTATGGAGGGGGGGGCAATTATCTACTTAATGTGCAGGGAGGGCTTTAAAACTCCTCATATGTGCGGGGGGGGGGCTTTTTTATTTTTTAATATTCAGGGGGGGCTTTTAACTATTTTATTGCAGGGGGGGGCCCTAAATCTATTTAAAATGGGGGACCCCCCTTTTTATCTACCTGTTATATGTGCAGGGGGGGGGAAACTACTGTTATATGTGGGGACTATTATTCCCCTGTTAAAATTTGCAAGGGGGATTATCTTTTAAATTGTGGGGAAAAAGGGGCTATTATCTCTGTTATTGTGCCCAAGGGGGGGCTATTATTTTTTACTGTTAATGTCAAAGGGGCATTATCTACTGTTATATTGCAAGGGGGATTTTTTAAACTGATATTGCGGGGGGGGCCCTATTATCCTTTTTAAATATTCCCAAGGGGGGCATTATCACTTTATTGGAGTAAAAGAAAAACCACCCTGGGGGAGTTTTTGGGGGACCCCTTTTCCTTCAGGGGGGCAAAAATTTTTTCGGTGTGAAGGGAACAGTTTTAACCCCGGGGGTTTTTTTTCCCAAAAAGTAGGAAAGAGACAACCCCAACCCGCGGACCCCCAGCGTTGTTTTAAGGCCCGAAGCCCAATTGGGGTTTGTAAGACAAAAATGACTCCCCGGGGCTACGAAAAGGAGTAGAAGATTTTTGGGGAAAAATTGCCGGGACTGTACAATTTCCACAGTAGAAAAATGCTCTTATTCTTGTGATCAATTATTTGTGTAAGTAATAACTTGCCCTTTTCCCAATTAAAGGAGAACCCCTGTTGAAAAAACTTAAGCCATTTAGTTTGAGAAAATTTTTCCACTTAACTTCCAAAATTTTAATTTTTCTGTAAATAAAGAGCTCAGATAAATTTCCAGATAATTATTTGGACATCCATAAGATTGGAAAGCTAAGACTAATGTCAGCGAGGACTGTGATAGGATTGCTTATGCTTAGAGCAATTATCACTTTCCTAACCTCATAAAGCAGACAGAAACACCACGAACATCACAAAATGTCTCCTTACAAAGAAATAATTGAACAAATATATTGTGGTTAGAAGAGCCACATTGGTGCTTCAATAGTGCACCAGTTTTATATCTCTTTTACCAAGATTGCCTAATTCACGAGTCACAGGAAAAAGCTAATACAATATAGATTTCAAGGCGGAACTACACCTTTTTATAGGGTTGTATAGGAGTACAACACGTATGAAATATGTTATATTAGGGCATCACTCTGTGATAGAAAAATACTTTGCATTTAAAGAAAGGGATACTTAACAGTGTTGTGCTTTAGATTCATGTAATTGTGAAATTCTAATTGAAACCGATTTGGATAGGCCAGAATCGAAAATCCGCCAGAAACCAATATTAGCCATAAATTGGATTTTGGATTAGAGTTTTCAGTGGTTTTAAGGGGTTAACTTACTTTTCATCATCATTACGGGTCCTGCGTCACTACAGGCCTCTGGTTGCTCCCACCACGGCGTCAGTTCCGATATCCAACGTCACTTCTCATTTCCTTAGTTTAACCCTATGTTTTAGAAACATAGGGCGACATGTATGAATTCTGGCGCTGATAGATCATTCTAAATCGCTTTACGGGGAGGATAGACGGCCAAATGTATGAACCCGTTCTTCTGCGTTTAACAACAGGGGACATCTATGCCAAAAAAGACAACTCAGCAGGCCCCCTTTTTAATTTGGTTGGCTGTTCCGTGCCAAAATTTTGGCGTAAAGAATCATGATGTGTCTACTTCATGAATGCGGTGCGATGCCCCCCGAAGCCCCCAAAAAATTTGGGGGGCCCCTAAAAAGTGTCTTTGGCGCGATACTGGGCCAAAAATTTGGGTCCCTGTTTATCTATAGAACTGGTCTACTACAGCTTTTTGAGGCCAGAATTCTGGCGTAGCCCCGTTCATGTCGCCAATAACTTCTGTTGTCCCTTGCTATCCAAAACTGAGGTAACCCAGGGAAAAACCCCAAGGGATCGGAAAATCACACTGAAAAAATTTCACTGGAGCGGGTGACACGAGGTATGGAGCAATGCTTGGAAGTTAAATGCTAAAACACCCAAAAAAACCCCCCCAACCTTTTTTCAGGGGTTCGGTTGAACCATGCCCCAACCCGGCTAGTTCACACATTATTTTGGTGCGTTTTCGTACGCCGCAATACATCGGGTTTTCTTTTTTTAGCTGCACGTACTCCCGGAGCCGCGGGGGGGGGCCGTAGACATGCATTACTCCACGCCGCGAATATGTAACATGTTACTTATTTCCCCCGTGCGCACAATACGATCGTATTGTACGAGCGGGAAGAGGAGGCGTAATTGCGGCGCGCATCTCGCCCGTATTAAAGTGCAAATAAGCATCGAAATGCGTGCCGCAATTACGCCGTGTAGACATACCCTAACAGGGCCCTATTTGAGCAGCACTACTTATACTGGCCCCAATCATAAATCGGTCACTTCTGTGCTGGCTAATGTTGACATGATAAAGCCGGATAAAGGTAGGACTGCGGCAGTATGAGTGTCAGTTCAGGTCTGAGGTTCTGCTGCATGGTCCTGTGCTTAGAGAACAGTGTACACAGGACTATCATCATTATAAAATGTCATTTCAACAGACACACACAGGATCTGTTCACTACTTGTCATACTTTTAACTGATTTAATCGGAAGGATAACAGAAGATGATGAATGCTTTGTGTTTCAATATTGCTTTCATTGACTTCAATGGTAAAATTAAAGGTCATGTTTTCTCTACTTGGATGAGTAAAATAGAAAGCTATTCTATCCTCCCTATCACAAAATACCCCTAAAACCTGTGAAATGAAAAAGTCCCCTTGACATCAATAGAAGTGTTAAGAAAAATATAACTCTAAAGTTTAGTGTAACAATAAAACAAAGCACTAGAAATATGACTTATACTGTATGTATTATATATAGTCACCCATCTGTAGACAACTATTTAAGGGTTATTGCTCCTCAGTACACAGCAGAGTGCTTCCCTAGTAGTACCCTTCTCACTACCGACGAAGGACAAGTACCCTGAAACAGCTGTCTACAGCTTGTTTGGCTACTATTAATTAATTTTCTTCCTGATATACAGCTAATTTTCATTCTTTAGCAAGTGATCATGTTCTCAGTCATGTTAAGGTCATATGAACGACTCAGCCATTGAAGAATATTTAATTTATTTTGGCTGAAGAAGTTCTTGGTTATCCTGAAAGACAAACGGGAACCACCAAACCTCTATAGCAGAGTGCATGACACCATTTAACATGGACACTAAAACAATCACAGAAAAGAAAACATATATACAAGACTGCACATTTAGAATCAAAAGAACTATTATGTTTCATAACTTTATGTTTTGAAATCTCTGGGGTTACTTTTGTGATATGTTTTGGGTCATTATCCAACTATACTGTGAAGTGCTGTCCTATCATTTTTTCAGAACTTGATTGAATATGAGCATAAAGAAGGTTCAAACTGGTAGAAGGAAAAACCCTCACTGGTCCCCTTGGCTTGGCAGTCAAAGGATGCTTTGAAGGGAGAAAGGAAGAGAAAAAGAGACAAAAAACAATAGGCAGAGTGCGAGTCATGTGCAATATGAGCAGTTATGTATACAGCTGTAGCATGGGCCCTCAGAATGTACTCCACTGGTGGGCCCCAAGAATCAATTCCACTGGTGAGCGGCAAGAATCAATTCCACTGGTGAGCGGCAAGAATCAATTCCACTGGTGAGCGGCAAGAATCAATTCCACTGGTGGGCTCCAAGAATCAATTCCACTGGTGGGCCCCAAGAATCAACTCCACTAGTGCACTCCAAGAAGCAATTCTACTGGTGGGCTCCAAGAATCCACACCACTAGTGTGCTCCAAGAATTAACTCCACTGGTGGGCCTCAAGAACCAATTCCACTGGTGGGCTCCAACCAGAGGTGCCAATAGGGCAGTACGGACAGTACGCCTATCAGGGGCACTAATCAAAAAGGGGCCCACTGATATATTAAAAAACAGGAACTAGTAATGGGTGGGGGTCCCATTTGATTTGGCTGCACGGGGCCCTGACACCGTGAATAGATGACTGATGGCAGCCCTGGCTCCAAGAATCAACTCCACTGGTGGACCACAATCTCCCTATACTGACACTGGCAGAAAGCATAGCTATATACAGTTAAGAATTCATTCTGGTACATCTATCCACAGTCACATAACCACCAAACAAACACCAATAACCATGCTCCATTGACAACCATACACGCAAGTAACACAACACTGCCTCCACCATGTGACAAATGATGTGCTATGCATTGGATCAGAAGCCCTCTTGCTTCTGCCTCCCTTTCTCTGTTTTCGTCATGGAAAAGCAGCCCCGGACCCATCATGGTTAGAGGGCCACTGGGGACTTCCCCCAGCTACTCCAAGCCTGAACATGTTTAGCAATTCTGAGGGTACACACTAAACAGACACCATGCACATAATTTGAACAGTCTCAAACACGCTCTATAGTGTAGAATTGGAGTACTGTACGCCCCACAATTACGCCGGGTGTTTGGGAGTTGCACTGATCGGTGCGTACTCCCGCGATGAAGGGGGGCCGACAGCCCGCCGGCCCCATAGACAAGCATTACTTTCGCGCCGCAAATAAATGACATGGCAATTATCTCCCCGGTATTACAATACGAATCTTTTTGTACACCCGGGGAGAGGAGGTTTAATCCATAGTTCTCTATGAGAACTATGGATTACCGTAATGATTGGGGCGCATTTCGCTCGTATTAGAGTGCAGTACGCTCGCAATACGTGGCGAAATGCGCCCCAAAAAAAAGCCGTGTGAACATAGCCTTATAGTCCAATGTAAATAAGTAAATTGAATATCTTGAAGTTGGCTGTGTACTTATTTTTGTTTCTTTTGGTGACCAGAGCTCACTCAATTGTAGTCATTGAGTCTTATTAGCCAGAAAATTATGTATGGGCTTTACCACTGGTCATAACTGTATGCTACTTTTTTTTAAATGACTTTGGTGTACCCCAAAGTTTCTCTATAATATTAAAAAAAACACAAAATGAGTTACGTTCTGTCCATGCTGCCTCTCTGGCTATGCCTCACAAAAATAAAGGGCACCTCACTATTGGGGCCTACTTCATAAATTGACAAGCGTTGGTGAAGACTTCAATAAAGCTACACTGGGGAACAAATACAAAATCTCTTTTTGTGCCTTGAAATTTTGACCTTATTCTGGATATTTGAGTGCTGCTGAGTCCGAAAATCCCATCCATTTGCTCTAGCAGCTCTAGTTCATGAGATGTTCACTACATGATTCTACATTGTTCTTGCGATTTGTGTATAAATACGTAGTACAGATGAATAGAAGTGAATTTGTTCACATACATTCATGTTTGTTTTGCCTGTGTTCTTTGAATATTCTAAAATGTAAGTCTTTTCTGTTTCATATGAATTTGCAACATTTCTTTAGTGCAATGTTGAGTGACCACTACTTTCAGCATCATATATTGGTAAGGTGCCAATGCTGGATCTCCAAAATTAGAGCTAATAGGGGAAAATGGGTTCAACTTTTAACGTGTGAAAATGAGTGCTCCCCAGTGCTATCATTTCCAATCCTTTTTTTCTGATATCAACTGTCCATGAGCCCCACATATGCACTAGATAACTGGTCAGTCCCACCAAAATCAGCAGGATCAATAACTTTTCAGTAATGCATATGGGGACCTTAAAACACCTAAAAAAAACCCTTCTTCCAAAGCTAGTAAGATGTTCAAAGACATCACCCAAATTTTTGACCAGGGATTAACCATGTCCAGTAAGAAAATATTCTCTGCACAAGCCAAAAAACTAATGACAAAAAGAGGTTCTACTGAAAAACAGATAAATCTGATTCTAAATGAGAAGTTCTGCATTGTATAATAGCTCATACACTGAGCATAAGGAGTGGATTACAGAAAGTCCTTCTGCTGATCCTAGAATAGCAATTAAACAGACTGCATTTTTTAAGATTTAAGTGGGTGGCCTTGTCACAGTGAGTAAGATTTGTCATGCATAACAGATTCAGGGAAAAGTGCCATTTGTTAGAATGCCAGTGGGCAGCCCACCTCTCACTTTCTTTGTCTCTTGTGCACCTGAGTAATTTTTGTCCTTTTGCACCTGAGGCAAGCAAGAATGATTCTTTATAAAAGCCACATTTCTCATTGTGCTACCTGCTAAGATGAGAAGGACAGCTGCATATCTAGTGAAGGCAAGCGGTGAACTTCAGCTTTTATACTGTGTACTGGTTTTTAAAGGGAACCTGTCCACTACTTTATGCGGCTCGAACAACAGGCAGCAAGAAATAGCTGCAGGTTACCCGATCCTAACCCTGTGTTTTTTACCCCGAAACTCTGCGGCATTCCCGAGTAAAACACCCAGTGAAGTTGCGTCGGGTTCGGAGAGATGAGTCCGATGTGCGGAGAGATGAGTCCGATGTGCGGAGAGATGAGTTCGATGTGCGGAGAGATGAGTTCGATGTGTGGAGAATTGAGTCCGATGTGTGGAGAATTGAGTCCGATGTGCGGGTAGATGAGTCCAATGTGTGGAGAGAAGAGTCCGATGTTCGGGGATAAGAGTTCGATGTGCGGGGAGAAGAGGAGTCCGATGTGCGGGAGATGAGTACGATGTGAGGGAGATGAGTCCGATGTGCCGGGAGATGAGTCCAATGTGCACGAGAGAGAAGACAATGTGCGGGGAGATGAAGTCCCAAATGTGCGGGGAGATGAGTCACCAATTGCGTGTTCGGAGAGATGAGTCCGATGTGCGGGGAGATGAGTCCGATGTGCGGAGAGATGAGTTCGATGTGTGGAGAATTGAGTCCGATGTGTGGAGAATTGAGTCCGATGTGTGGAGAATTGAGTCCGATGTGTGGAGAATTGAGTCCGATGTGTGGAGAATTGAGTCCGATGTGGGGAGAATTGAGTCCGATGTGCGTGGAGAATTGAGTCCGATGTGTGGAGAATTGAGTTCGATGTGTGGAGAATTGAGTCCGATGTGCGGAGAGATGAGTTCGATGTGTGGAGAATTGAGTCCGATGTGTGGAGAATTGAGTCCGATGTGTGGAGAATTGAGTCCGATGTGTGGAGAATTGAGTCCGATGTGGGGGGAGATGAGTCCCATGTGCGGGGAGATGAGTCCAATGTGCGGGGAGATGAGTCCAATGTGCGGAGAGATGAGTCCGATGTGCGGGGAGATGAGTCCGATGTGCGGAGAGATGAGTTCGATGTGTGGAGAATTGAGTCCGATGTGTGGAGAAATGAGTCCCATGTGGGGGAAGGTGAGTCCCATGAGGGGGAGATGAGTCCCATGTGCGGGGAGATGAGTCTGATGTGCGGAGAGATGAGTTCAATGTGTGGAGAATTGAGTCCAATGTGTGGAGAATTGAGTCTGATGTGGGGGGAGATGAGTCTGATGAGGGGGGAGATGAGTTTATTGCGCGGGGAGATGAATCCGATGTGCGGGGAGATGAGTCCAATGTGCGGAGAGATGAGTCCGATATGCGGGGAGATGAGTCCAATGTGCGGAGAGATGAGTCCGATATGCGGGGAGATGAGTCCAATGTGCGGAGAGATGAGTCCAATGTGCGGAGAGATGAGTCCGATGTGTGGAGAGATGAGTCCGATGTGAGGCTTCTTCATGCCCCCTCAGCTTGACTGACAGCTCTCTCCCTATAGACAAAAATGTGCGAGGGCTGTCACTCAAGCTGAGGAGGCAGGGAGAAGACATACATCAGATTGGGCACAGTGGCTTCTCCCCGCACATGGGACAACTTCACTGGGTTTTTTACCTGGGAACGCCGCAGAGTTTCGAGGTAAAACACACAGCGTTAGGATTGGGTAACCTGCAACTATTTCATGCTGCCCGTCGTAAAGTAGCTGAAAGGTTCCCTTTAACTAGACAGGCTCCTGTAGATCCTTCAATAAGGTACATCTTACAAGAGTTATTTGGGGAAATAGTAAAGGCCTCTATGAACAAGCTGAGTTTATTGTTAAGAGCAAGAACAGCTTTTGTGTCTGTACAATACTGTAGCTCTCAATGGATACTGGTTCTCCTCCAGCTGTGTAGGGAGTCTTATATGCAGTGCTACCTGGGAAATAGTATGCAAATAAGTTCTCCTCCAGAACAATGAGACAGTCTCTCTAGTGCTAGTACTCCATATTAAAAAAGCCTTGAAACATGACTACGGATTTTTGCCAAACCCGAGACACCTATGTCTGGTTAGATTTGTTGAAATGGATTTGCATACTTTTTCCAGAGACCATTATCTGTAAAGTTCCCTGTGCCAGCTCTGCAAAGAGAACCTGCACTTCTTAAGAGAAAGGCACTTCACGCAGCCAAACAGCAACCTGCTCTGTACTGATGAGGGTTGAGAACTCTGTAACAGCTGCTTAAATGCTCATTTTAACAGTATGTGCCCATGTTGGATTTTTTCCAGAAGAAACGTGTAATCTACAACAGATATCCAAGATCATACCCGTGGGTTTCTGCCCTGGATTTTAGATTTGCAACACCACAAATTTGGATGCAGATCAGCCAAATTTCAATAGGTCGAATCCATTTTTGAGTGTCACCTTTTTTTGCATTATGTCAACTATGACCCATTTTCCATTCAATTGAGTGGGACGCAGATTTTGAAATGTCAGAATCAATTGTGTGTAAGAAATGAATAATCCAAGTCAAATTGCCAATGTCATGTAGTAGAAGCACATTAAGGGTGCTTTCACACGGAGCATTTTTGGGTGCATTTTTGGATGCGGTTTTAGTGCAGAAATGTACAGCATTAATTGCTGTGCCTTTCTGCATATAAAAATGCATCCAAAAATGCACCAAAAATGCAGCATTTTTTATGTGTTTCGATGCGTTTTTTATGCAGAAAGGCACAGCAATTAAAGCTGTACATTTCTGCACTAAAATGCAACAAAAAACGCATCGTGTGAAAGCACTCTTAGACGATGACCATAAATAGATACATTGGTGTGTGTGCCACTATACAATTAATCTCCAAAAAAATGGAAATCGGACCTCTTACCCCTGATGAAGCCAGGTTAGCTGGTGAAACATGTTGGGGAGTTCAGGCATGATATTTTAAATTGTGATTTCTCACCTCTGTCTACAAAGTATCACCCGCTGCAGAGGGTGTTACAAGGAAGCCTGTTTTATGTCCATTAGATCAGGGATAACTGCCCAAGTAGGATGCTTGGGATCCCGTACTGGAGTTAGTAAATTACTATGTATATATAAGGTTTTCCTGTTAGTAGGTGGGGTTCCACCAGATTTGATAATGGAAAGGGAGTTATTCCATCAGAAGTAGGAAGGGAAAAATTGAGAGGTTAGAAATCAGGTTTTTAAATAGTGTGTATAGAGGTTAAGTACATAATAAAAGTTACGTTTTAGTGTCTTATAGATTGAGAACTGATAGAGTTTAAGTTTGCCTATGGCAAAATAATAAATATTGTGCCACTATACAGCTCCTAAAACTGAAGTATAATGGGATACCTAGAAAAAGACATTTAGGGGGAGCATTACTGCTGCCTATTAGGTAGCTTCTGCAACATTTTGTTCACAATGCTCAACAATATACAGGCCCAATTGAAGCATGCTTATGTACAATGACAGGCATCAGGGAATTAGGGTCACTCCCTATGACTGGCTGCAAGACTAGAAAGATCGAGACAGTAGAACTTCTTGACCCACTGACATAAAGAACAGACCTATGAATGCCAATAAAACTGAAAATGGCCCTATAAACTGAAGGAAGGAAAAGTGTAGAGCAAAAACCTAAACTTACACGAGAAACTCTACACATAGTTCCCAGCATATCCATGGTCTAAGTCTCCACAAACTTTTATGATGTCTCTTCCTAAAGAGAATCTTTGCCCTTTTAGAGCTAACTCTACCTAATCTACACTGAAGAGGAGAAAACACCCCAAAAAGCAGGCTGCAGATGAGCAACTCTCCATATGAATTAAGTAGCTGGCTTGGCTTTAAATTCCTGGTTAGGTTTCAAGGCACTTTAATGAGTCAGATGTGACTTTAAGGAATGCTATGTCTATTAGGTGGGCCAGAGTCCTAGTTGTCTTCCCTTGAGTCTAAATCTAATATATACATTTAGTTAAGCACTCATTGCTTGTAAACATCCACATACTTTTATGGTTCTTTCCCTAAGGAGAATATTTGCCCCTCTGGAACTAGGATTTACGAGCACAGTCATATTTTAATTCTGACTGGAAATGTATTTTATCATGTTGAAGTGGGAGAATAGTCACTGGCAGTTACGCTGTTGCACAGTTTTACATCTATCATCCATTCCTCCAGCATCCGTTAGAAAATTAAAGGGGTTGTCTCACGACAAAGATTCGCTTTCAACGTGTAGGGAACTGTAAATGAAGACTATTTCCAAGTAAATTGCTTTGCTTATTTTTCTCTGTTGAGAAGACATTTTATCAGCTCTGAGTGCACTCAGGTTTCTGTAGGTTACTGACATGCTCTGCCTTGCTGTTTGTCTTATCTTATTGACTTCATCACACAGGTCAGCACCCTGAACTACCAGCAGTGTGAGAGCTTGGGTGTTATCTGATCTGACTGAAGAAAGAAGACTAATTAATTTTGTTTACTTTAGCTCTGAAGCTCCTCTGAACTTTAGATAAACATCTCCTGCTCTCATGTCAAAGTGATTAGCAGACTTTTGAACATGGAGCTGATATGCTAATCACTGCCATAGAATCAGCCACAGCCTAACCAGAAAGAGACTAGATGTATGAATGAAAGCTATAAAGCTGAATATTCATTGAAGCCTATGGGCAACAGAAACACTGTCTTTGAGACAGCTGTAATAAACAGTTGAGTTACTTTATTAAGAACACTTCCTACTTTAGACATCGGCAGCACATAGCTCAGGAAGTCACATGTGGTGAGCTGGCTTGGTGAGTATATACGTTGTGTGATGGGCTGTCTGCACATATTTCCTTCACTGCTGCCATGGGTAAGAGGGGAGATTTATCAGAGTTGCGAAAAAGGATGATTATTGGTTTCCAGTACAAAGGACAAAGGTAGCAGTATTTCTGAAACTGTGCAGTTTGTAAGCAGTATCTGTGCTGCTGTTGTGAAAGTGTATCGTGAGTGGACAAATGGCACCATTGCAATAAGCGATGTGGAAACTGCAGAGCACTAAGTGCCACTGATGTAAGAGGTGAACGTCAAAATAAACCAAGGGCTACCAGACATGCGTGTCTAAAACAACAGTTCGACAAACCCTACTGTGCATGGGGCTCAGAAGCTGACAGATGGTCACTGCACCTCTACTAATGAAGTTGGGTCAGCAGGACAAAAAACACAATTTTCACTACAGTATCGGAATTGGACCTCTGCTGACCAGCTAAGGTTTGCCTTCTCCGAAGAGTCACGTTTTCTGTTTCATCTAAAGGATGAATGCTGCTGTGTCAAGCAAAAAACTTCAGAGAACAAACACCCTGCAACCGTGGCTGGAATGCTTTCATGCATTTTTTGAACCTAATTTTCCACGTGGAAGACATAATTTGGGTATAAATCCCATCCTTGCAGATCACAGATACCTAAACATACTTATAGTCTTTCCTGGGGAGCATGGGATCTTCCAGCAAGATAATCATGTCCCACAACTAGACATTTTCAACATCGGTTGGAAGAACATGGCCAAAATTTCCTAGTACTACCCCAGCCACCTAATTCCCCACACTGGAACCCAGTTGAGAGTCTTTGGGGCCACCTCGATTGTCGTGTTCGCTCTAAGGGCCACATGAATGAAAACTGTCTAGGTCTAAGGGTGCGTTCTCACGGCACAGGACAAATACCGGTCAGTTTGCCGGCCGGTATTTGTCCTGTTTTGCAGCCGTCCCCACGGCCGTGGGGGGGTGGGGGAAGGGACGGCTTTTCTCCGCGATGAGCGGAGAAAAGCCCTCCCCCTTCACAGTGGCTTGCACAGAGTCCGTCCGGAAACCGGATGGAAGAGTGTGCTAGCACAATGTTTTGTGGCCGGACTACGGGCGGAAAAAACGGCAAACGGAAAACCCGTGCAGTGGGGACTGCTGCACGGGTTTTCCATAGAGCACCATTGTGCTCATTTTCGGCCGGTTTTTCAGGCGGTCTGAAAAACCGCAAACCGGCTGAAAAAACAGCCGAAAACCCGTGCTGTGGGGACATGCCCTAAAACTCACTTTGTTTCCCATAGCAACCAATCAGAACTCCCCTCTCATTTTTCCAAATCACTATATGAAATGAAAGGGGAGCTCTAAATGGTTGCTATGGGAAACAAAGTAAATTTTAGACCTGAACAGTTTTCATATATGTGGCCCTAAGGCTATGTTCACATGGCTTAATTGCGGGACGTATTTCGCCTGCAATTACGCCGTGTGTACGGGGGCGGGTGGGGTGGGGGGGCCCCATAGACATTCATTAATCACGGCGCGTATACGACGTGAAGAATTGACCTGTCACTGATCTTCCCGCTCGCCGTATTGTGCGAGTGGGGAGAGGAGACGTAATCCATAGTTCTCTATGAGAACTGTGGATTACCATAATGACTGGGACGTATCTCGCCCCGTATTTAGCGCAGTACGGTGCGAAATACAGGGTGAGAAACGTCCCAAAATAAGCCGTGTGAACATAGCCTAAGAGTCTCCCATGCATCCTCCAGCAGCTGGGGGACACAGTCAGCATGGCTCCAGATACCTGTGACAACCTACCAGGACCTTATTGAGTCACTCCCAGCCCGTCTATCTAATGCCCGTGCTGCACACTACAGTTACTCAGAATATAAGCTAGTGGTCATTATAATGTAACTCAACTGTGTAAATAAAGACAATTTTTTAATATTAATTTTATAACAGGAAAGTTTTTTCAAATAACTTTTAAAATATTCAAAAATAATGCCAAATGGGGTGCACGTGAATGTTTATTATTGCACTCACTATTGTCATGCTAAACACTGCACTTGTGTTCTTATTTCCCTAGCATTAATAGGCAGGAGTGGGTGTAGCTACACCCTAATAGAGGCATAAGCTAGATCCAGGGCTACAATTATTGATTTCTATGGAACATCAAAAAAATAGCTTGACAAATCAGAAATAAGCATATTCTGCAAAAAATAATAATAAAAATCCAAGTGCCAGCAAGTATAAAAGCATTCTGGATCTGAGCTGTAACTTTTTAATACGAAGTACAGTAAGTAGGTTCTTTTGACGTGACCTATTTTTCACAAAATATAGCTGACTCTCACTTATAATCTTGTTGTCCATAACGTACTTGTGAATTATGTCTCCAAGCAACTACTCAGAATGTCAGCACTGAAGATATGTAATTTTTGACTTGATATTTGACTCAAAATTGAATCAAAAAGACATTAAATATACATTATGCTAGCCCAGGATTCACAAGTCTGCCATCTGAATCTATCAGTAATGATGCTAACATTTCGAGTGTGCACTGTAGATGGACATACCGGTGGCCTTGTCGATTCCATAATGATGTCCTAATAAAAGGTAGGTTTAGAGAACTACAAGAAATGAGGAAAGCAATAATAAAATGGAGTAGGAGGTAGACATTTTAAAGATGAACATATTTTTTATATCCCACATGAGGATATTTTTGGGTAATTGCCACATTTATGCATACAAAGTGGGCACAGGAAAAGTAAGAACAGCTTGCTGCCAACTCATATATAGCTTTGATACCATCCAATTAACTAAGCGTGGATGAAAACATCTAACTTGTAAAGTACAGTAAATCCTTTAGTGCCTCAACAGGGATCCCTAAAGCGTTTAAGAAGAAAAGCAATGTTAATAAAATTATATATATCCTTATTGTATTCTGGGGCAAGGGAGGAGGGCGGGTTACCATGCAAAGCCTGGCGCCTACATACAGACCAGTGATCTCAATGATGGAATACAAAAACTGCTCATAAAAGGTTTAGTAATAAAACATGGAGTAGAGAATACGATATTTCCACTAAAACCAATTATTCATAAGACCCCCCCTCCCCTCCCGATAACTATGGTTGGTTCAGATCCATCTTAACAGCATTACGGGCCCCCGGGCATAACACTGCAGTGGGCCTGCCTACATACATGCGGGCACACTAGGCCCTGCCTCCAACCACCCTCACGCACACCCATATTATCATGCCACTTATGTCTGGACACCGGCAGCCTGCAGCCTACAAGACGAATTGGCAGAGCAGGGAGCCGACGGCTCCCTTCTCCACAATGGTTTTTAACTGTTTGCACAACCTAAAAACGCACAAACAGTTAAATAAGCAATACCAAGGGATTCATGGTATGTTTTTTTGTATTCCTGGGACACATATATTCCACATACTTGTGGGGCCCCTGGGCAACTGCCTAGTGTGCCCAATGGAAAAGATGTTCCTGGGTTGGTTACACATCCAGACATTTTTTAACCCCCCCTCCCCACCAAACATGATGGAAGCACTCATTATTTAGTTACATGCAATCATTAAAAATCAGACCCTGTACCTTTACCGCAGATTGTTCATCCAAACTCCTAATTCTGCATACTGTGTTGCTAGATTGTGAGCGGTCATAACACCTAGACTGTAAAGAATTAATTTGAAGGTAACAAGCCAATTTTACATATCTTTTTGTCATTGTTCTGCATGTGCACAATTAGTCTCAAACTTGGAAAACGTCCTAAATGAATTGGTCCTGAAGATGCCTCCCGGGGGGTTCTACCTGGAAAATACAAATGAGTAATCTCCTGGTTCATTACTAATAATAGCTAGTAGTCCTTCCCCTGAGACTTCATCTATCAGATTTATTAAGCAGAGCCTCTGTGCTCATGTACAACTGGGAACTTTTCAACTAAGATTGAAAATGAGCTCTAAGACTTTCCACATGAACTACTATGGTTTGCTTCCTGTGAGCCACCCACATATACAGAACATATTTCAAAGGGGCATCAAGAAGTAAAATGATGTATACAGTGTTCCTTCATGCTCTTTTCCTTTATTGGGTCTAATCTGAATATTATATTACATAAGTATATATAATATACTATTATATACTTATATAATGTAATATAAGTATATTACATTATATAAGTACACTAAATAGGGCTTTTGAATGTAGCCACACATTAAAGGGGTGTTCCCACAATGCTGTTTCACAGAGCTGCCCTTCACAGGCAGCTTCAGGCAGACAGCCCACTTCATGGTTAGGCTGTGGGTGGTTCCACAGCAGTGCTCTGCTATTCCAAGGTAAGCCCGTTAGAAGGACATTGCTAATGCAGTGTTTTACAACAGTAAGGCTTTTAGATACGTTTTTGGATCCATCTGTCGGACCCCCAAACACGTATCTAATAAATGGCTGTGATTTACATTGCTTTTTATTAGAAACACGCATCAGCGTTCACATGAGTGATGCGTGTCTCACTCCGTCTTTCGGATCCATCTTCTGGATCCGTCCCAAGAATTGACATGTCAATTCTTGGTCCGAGAGACACAGCAGGAGTCCTATTTTAAACTATAGGGTGCGATCCTGCTGCATCCAACACGCATCCAAACACGCAGCTGCATGTTGGATATGTGTTTGCATGTTGGAGCTGTTTAGGATCCGATTGACAATGCGTGTTTGGATCTGATTTTCGGATGCAACATGGATCCAAAAACACAGTGTGAACATGCCCTAAGGGAGAAGGTTACAGAGCTCTAAAGTTTGTCAGTAACAGAGAAACAAGCTCCTTTGCTACTGCTTCCTCACAGCCGGAAGTGACATCTCCATAATCGGCCAGCTTGAGCAATGAGAGCAGAGAGAGATGGTCGTAACCTAGGGAAGCTTATTTACATAAGCAGGACATAAGAACTGCTCTAGTTCTGAAATGAAGCAAAACCAGAACAGCAATGTTTTTGATTATAGTCTTTATTTAGCTTTAATCATGTTGGCAACAGTGATCAACGTGGTGAGAAAACCCCTTTAAGATTGTTAACTAATAGTCCCTAAAGAATCTTACTTATTCAAACAACCAGTTGAGGTACTTTCCTGCTCCTGCATAGACCTCATATTACATCACAAGGCAGCAGAAGCACCCAGTAGCTCTTGTCATTATCTGACACCACTGTTTGACCACTTGGCCCACCTGAAGTAGTCTACGACATCCTGTGTCGGGAAGACTACAGCCCCAGAACTGACCAGTCCAACAAAACATCTAACCCCCAAATGAATGGAGGATCAGTGGGAAAACCCAATCAACCAGAACTAGTTTGTAGTCTTTAGCAATACCAATGTGTAACCAATCCATAAAGGGTTTTCAACAGTGAATATATATACCCTAAGTTATACCATCATTGTGGACATTGCGCCATCCCTCGATGCTCATGCCACTACCCTTTTATTGTATCTCTCTCCTCCTATCTTGTTGCTCTTCTCTTTCCAGCTCCATCATCCATTACCTCTTTTTAGAACTTTATTCTCTCATTTAAATGTCCCCTCTCTCCCTTTTTCTGTTTTTTCATTAGTGTTGCACCTCATTTTGCACATTTGTTTGATTTCCCAGTGGTGACTTCATTAAGGCCAGTTCTGACCAAAGCTCTGCGACTGTATCTTGACTTAGAAGATTATACGCATAACTTACTTTATCGTTGCTTTATGGAGTTGTTATAGTTGTCTACATATGTGTTTTAAATTAAAACTTTTTTTTATACATTTGGATCACATATAAGATGTGCCATGCATTATATATTTGATTAAATCTTATCTAGTCTGTATCCTTTCTGGGGCCTGCTAAAGGGGGTCATATGTGCTATTTCTTATTCACTTGCCATCAATTGGGGGGATATTCTACAAATGGACTGGACTACTCTTAATATTTTCCTCTTTTGAACAGAATGCAAGACGCAGTGCCAGATAAGTCACTCAACGGATGCCAACACAAGGCAATAGATTCCATTAAAGTACAATTCCATCGCGGTGTCCACTGAAAAAAACAGTGCTGCATGCTGTGCTATTCTTCCCATCAAGTCTGAAGGATCTGCAGATGGAGACTTCAACGAGAGTCTCTTATGGCAGTGTGGACATAGACTCATATTGTTAATATTCATATCTGATTGCTTCCTTGAGGGAACGCATTTGGAACGTCTAATCATTAGGGCATATGTGGTTTGAAATTTAAATAAAAACACTGCTAAAAAGTCACAGAGACATCCATCATGATTGTTTATATAGGCCACTTTTGGGGAGCAAAAAAAAAAAAAGTCTTAAAACACTGCATTGTTATATGTGATTTCACATTAACATACTTTTACTTTTCTTTCCAAAACTGTAAAACTCCCCCTTAGATCTGGTGGTAGCACTTTGCACCCATGAAGTGCCGGAGTGAAGGTGCTTTTTGGAGGAGTACATTAAGGTACCTTGTCTGAATGGGATTCTGATACCCCTGTGTGTTTTATAACTTTACAAGATCTCACATAAGGTAAGTAATAAGAAAGTGCATATTTTGTACTTAATTAAAGTGCACATCTTGAATCTTGCCCTCTGACAATGCGGATTTCTGAATCTTATGAAAGTGCACAGTTTGAGCCTCACTCCTATTTTATTAAATCTAATTATTAAACTAGATGTTATTTTTCTCATGTTTGCCCACCCCAATTCAGTCCCCTGATGTGATCGGTTGTTTAATTTGGAGGGGCCGATCGAAACATGTTGGGACGGGGCTGTAGGGATATATACAGGCAGTCCCCGGGTTACAAACGGGATAGGGACTGTAGGTTTGTTCTGAAGTTGAAATTGTATGTAAGTCGGAACAGGTAGATTTATTAAATGTAATTCCAGCAAAAAAATGTTTTATTGGTTTTGGATAGTGCAGGGAACAGTTTTTACATTTGTTTTGCTGTCTGTGCCCTTTTTTTAGAAGATTTCACCTAATGTTCTGTATCATGTGCAGCTGTGGCATACTGGCACTTGGTTATCATGGGGCGTGACTCAGTGTTGAATGTCAGCCACGCCCCATAAGTCTCCGTTTGTAACTAGGGCACGTATGTAAGTCGGAACGATGTAACTCTGGGACTGCCTGTAGGGTTATTGTATCAGGGATAGGTTCTGGACAGGAACGCCCTTATCAGGGCGATCTCCCTGTATTTTTTGTTAGGCTAGATTTTCTCTGTGACATTTAGGGCCTAATAGGGTCAGATGTTTAGTATTTTTTTTTGAGGGTTGTGGAGTTTTCTTGTAATTTTTCGGCTGTTTTCTACTCGAGAGATTTATAGCTAATTTCGTAGTATCTTTTAATCAATATTTAGTAAAAGTTATGTTTTATTAAGATTTCCTCTTTTTGTTGGTGAACAACTGTAAAACTCCCATAAAAAATGTGGGAGTATTCTGTGTAATCCTCACCATAAATCATTTACTGCTTTTATGTTGATTTTCAGGGACTAGCACAAGGGTTCTTCTGACAGTGTTTACTGTACATACGAGTGAAACTCTGTAAAGTATCTGTAACATTCTTGCAATAAAAATTATCTTTCTTTTAAATGCTTTGAGATGTTAGTTGGTGGGTCACGTTAATGCTCTGTGGTCTGATCCTGACACTGTAAGATGCCGAGAGATTTCTGTTGAGAATTGCTACAAAGGAATTTTGAGGGAGTTCATAAAAGGAACTTACATAAACATTCTGGACTTCTGCATCTTGTAGCTGGCTAACTTCCATTTTATGCATGAAATAAAACAAACTTACACTGGAAAAACCCCCTTACACACTACTCCCAGCATATTCCAGAATCAGGACTCATGATATAATTCAGCTATAATATGCACATGTATAGTCAGGGACGTGTGGTAT
Source organism: Phyllomedusa bahiana (assembly GCA_025379985.1). NCBI lineage: Eukaryota > Metazoa > Chordata > Amphibia > Anura > Hylidae > Phyllomedusa > Phyllomedusa bahiana. The sequence goes on along the minus strand of JAODAL010000006.1, from coordinate 614,307 downwards.
TCAAGCACATGACTTCAAAACTGTGTTATAATGAATTAGGATTCTCTTACCTGCAGCTACTGTAAATCACAAAAGTGAGTACACCCCTCCCATTTTTGTTATTATTGTATATCTTTTCATGAGGCAACCCTGAAGATGTGACACTTTGATATAATGTCAAGTAGTCAGTGGACGGCTTGTATAACTGTGTAAATTGGTGTGCCCTCACAGACAGCCATCAATGTCTAAACCACTGGCAACATAAGTGGGCATAATTGGTCCATTTTCACTTAGGGGTATACTCAAAGTGTCAATATTTTGTGTGGTCACCGTTATTTTTCAGCACTTCCTTAACTCTCTTTGGCATGGAGGACATTGGAGCGTCACAGGTCGCAGCCACTGGAATCCTCTTCCACTCCTCCATTACGACATCACGGAGCTTGTGCTTCTCCACCTTCCGTTTGAAGATTCCCCACAGATGCTCAATAGGGTTTAGGTCTGGACGGTCAAGCACTTTTACCCTCATTTACTTAAGCAAGGCAGTGGTGGTCTTGGAGGTGTGTTTGGGGTTGTAATCAAGTTGGAATACTGCCCTGCGGACTGGTTTCTGAGGGGAGGGGATGATGCTCTGCTTCAGTATATCATAGTACATGTTGGCATTTATGGTTTCCACAATGAACTGTAGCCTCATGCAGCCCCAAATCATGACACTCCCACCACCATGCTTAACTGTAGGTAAGACACATTTGTCTTTGTACTCCTCACCTGGATGTCGCCACACACGCTTGACACCATCTGAACCAAATAAGTTTATTTTGCTCTCATCAGATCACAGGACATGGTTCCAGTAATGTTTTTGGGTTTTCTTGTGCATCATCTTTAGAAGAAGCTTCCTTCTGGGATGACAGCCAGGCAGACCAATTTTATGTAGTGTACACCGTATGGTCTGAACTCTGACAGGCTGACACCTACCCCTTTAACCTCTGTGACAAAGCTGATAGCACTCATACATCTATTTTGAAAAGACAATCTTTGGATGTGACGCTGAGCACTTCCATTCAACTTCTTTGATCGACCATGTCAAGGTCTGTTCTGAGTGGGACCTACCTTGTTAAACCACTGTATGGTGCAATGTTGAAGAGTGAGAGAGTGTGAGATCAAAAACACCAAATTTAACATACCTGCTCCACAGTCACACCCTGTAACACTAACGAGTCACATGACATTGTGGAGGGAAAATGCTAAAATGGGCACATAGGGGGACATGTATGAAAACTGTCTTGGTCTAAGACTTTCTTTGTTGCCCATAGCAACCAATCAGAGTGCCTGTTTCATTCTTTCAGCGCACTAAATGAAATGTAAGGGGAACTCTGATTGGTTGCTATGGGCAACAAAGAAAGTCTTAGACAAAGACAGTTTCCATTCATGTCCCCCATATTGTCCATTTTCAATTAGGGGCGTACTCACCTTTATTGCTAACAGTATAGATATTGATCGCTGTGTGTTGAATTATTTTGAGTTCACACCAAATTAACACTACTTTACATTATATCAATGTGTCGTATCTTTGGTGTTATCCCATGACAAAAATACATATCTACAAAAATGTGAGTGGTGTACTAACTTTTGTCAGATAGTATAGGTGAATAAATAAAGTTACCATTATATTGTGGTAAGGCCAGGGCTAAACACGCAATATCTTAAAAGGTATATAATAGCAAAATACAGTTTCAGCTTTTCTGAGTGCTAGGAACCCCTTCAATTGCTAAAAAAATGGGACTTCTAAAGCCTCTCCACTTATCATGAGCAAACACATAGGTGTGTCTGTATCACATGGGCATGCACAAAAACTACTTCAAATAATTACTTCTCACCTTGATTGTCCAAATGGGGACGGGTGAGGGTCCTCATTCTACCAGTTGGCCTCCACTAATATTACTCTGTAAGAGTCATGCAATATTTGGCACTAACTTCTATGGGAATCTGGCTCTTGGGAAAAGATGTCCCAAACAACATTCACATGATGTGATTCAGGTTATGCAGCATGCCTGTGGTTGGGTTGCACCATTGCCTAGGTGCTCCTGTCAAAATACAAGCTACTAAAACTAGACTGAATTTTAAGGAGGACCTGTGGACATTCCTAAAATATCTGTCATGGTAAATTGTTCCCTATGAAATAACAATTCTGGAGCATCTTTCCTTAGATCTGTATTTTGGGTGGTTCCCCTGTTATTCTTTCTAGAAATTCATTACCAAACTGTCGTTGCTAACTGAGGGTATGTCCCTGTACAGTCTGATTGGGGCACACCGTTTGAAGACTGGAATGGTAACACCCATCTGACAGATTCAGTGATACATTTCTAAAAGGGAAAACAGAGGAACAGCACAACATAGAGGTATAAGAGAAGATGCTCCAGAATTCTTACTTCACAGGGAACAAAAATATATACTAGAACAGATGTGACAGAAGATGTGACAGGTCCTCCTTTAATGATCATAAAACGTTAAAGGGTTAAGATTAAAATAAGACTTTCTTCACATTTTTGATGTTTCAAAATGCACTTAAAGGGGTTTTGCCAGGACGTGCCTTACCTGCTAATAAGCAAATGTAAACAAAGCCACGCTGAGCTAGAGAGAGAGAGACACAGCCAGAGCACAGAGCCGTGCATAAGGGATCGTGTGTAATGTTTACTCAAATAATCAAACTACAACTAGTGGATTCTGTATACAAAACACAACATATTTCTACCCGGTGCCTTGAAAGCTTCTTCAGCTCCCTTTCATCAGATAAGAAGTGTTCTCTGTGCAAGCCCGGCCAGCAGCTCTTGTCAGGTCGTATCTAATAGAAGCTTTTAAGTAACTAAGGGCAGGTAAGGCAGCCTGTAGCTCTCTAAGGCTGCAATTTTTGTAATCACATATATTTAGAAAAGTGATTAAATATCTATTTTGGAGGATCCCACGTCAACATTACATCGTGGAAAAACCCCTTTAAAAAAGGCAGAAAAAAATCTTCAAAAAACACTACAGCATTTAAATAAAGAAAAAAAAAACACCAGCAAAACTCCAGAAACATAAACACTTTCTATGCAGTGCTTTTCTTATTTCAATATAGATTTTAACTCTAAGGTCCGCCCCAATTTCAGTTATCATTTTCATTTTAATTTTTTTTTATGCACTCCTTTTTAAAACCATAACGTCTTAAATTCATTGTCGAAGTAGCTTTATGATTATGAGGGCTTGTTTTTTTTTTAGACCAGTTGTATTCGTTAGGGTATGTTCACACGGCTTATAGCGGTGTGTACCTGTGCATGCCCCTATACACCTACTGTTTGAAATACGCACTGGTCAGCTTGTACGTCAAAAAGTGCACCGATCCATCTCCAATCCACTTTCACTGGCACATAGGTGCTGGCCAGAAGAGACTTGTCACTATATTTCTGCTGACGCACAGTATGGGCCAGGGAAAACGGCAGGTAATCATGGCACTCAATGAGTGCTATGATTTACTGCATTTGATGGGCGTACTTCAGGCGTATTACAGCACAATTATATGGCGAAGTACGCTCAGCAAATACGCTATGTGAACATACCCCTAATGATACTGTTTTATGCACTATGTAATGTATTGGGGAACCACAATACAATTGCAGCTGTGCAATTATTTTGATGGGTTTGTTGTTATGTTTTATTAATTCTTCACATTGGTCCCTGCCCCCATTGGGGCTCTTAATCTACATTTCAGATTAACCTATTTGTATGTTTTTGAATTGTGGCACAAACTTTGTGAACACAGAGATAACATACAAACTCCTTGTAGATGTTGTTTGGGATGGCATTTTAACCAAGGGCCCTACTGCTGAAAGACAACAGACCTAACCATTGAGCCACAGTGCATGGAGTTCATCATGTGAAATAAATAAGTCTTATCATTATTTTGATCATTACAATTCTGGCGATACAAAATTTATAGGCCTTATGTATCAAAACTGTCTAGCAGTAAGACTGTCTATGTTGCCTATAGCAACCAATCAAAGCTCCCCTTTTATTAGATCTGATTTTGCTATGGGCTAAATATTTTTCATACATGTGGCTCTCTTCTTTTTTTATTATTATGTTCTACTATTAGAACTGGCCCCCAAAAGTCTCCATTCAGAATGGAGAGTAGGTCACACTTTCTATTCTTTTCTATGGGCGTTCTGATTGCAGCCAAACACACCGTTCACCTGTACTTAGAACTCCCATCAAACAGAGTGGAGCACAAATGGGATCTACTCTCCATTCTGAATGGAGACTTTTGGGGGCCAATTCCCAAGACAGGTGCAGGTCCAAAGCAGGGACCAGCACCTATCACATGTTGATAGCATATCTTATTGATATGCCATCAATGTGTTATATTGGAACACCTCTTTGATGGGTCAGATGTGGCTGAAGGGAGGCTACTTCCAATAAGTGGCACCAGAGGCCTATGTCTCTTCCATAGAACTTATTTGCATATAAAATCCAAAAACACACTGACAATCTTTTAGATATATAGGAGAGAACTTAATAATGTCTGATTTTGTTTTGAAACTGATGAAAGTGCATCAGAATTTTTTTAAAAATCCAAAAATGGCTACACATGTAGGATAAGGGCATGTTCCCACTGCACAGGTTTTCCGCCCGGCGTTTTTTCCGCCCGCGGGCTGCCCGAAAGACATTGTGCTTGCACATTCTTCCGTCCGGTTTTCGGACGGAATATGTGCAAGTCAATATGAAGGGGGAGGGCTTTTCTCCACTCATCGCGGAGAAAAGCCGCCCCCCCCCCCCCCCCCCCCGCAGACGTGGGGACAGCCCTCAAAACAGGACGAATACTGGTCGCATAAACCGACGGGTATTTGTCCCTTGCCGTGTAAACGGCCCCTAAATGTTTTTACTAGCAGCGATTCCTGATTCCTTGGTCTATGGCTCAGATAAGTGCCTCAATAGACAAGGCGATTATGTTAAAAATAGACTAGATTTCTACATCAGTAATCAATTCAATGTAACTTGATTATATTAAGCACTCAATAGCAGTGAACTTTAATTTCTGACTTCCCCTCATAATACAGGTAATATTATTAGGTTTTCTGGATCTATTTTTGTCCTCTATCAGCAGTGTTCCTCTATCACTCAGATGAAGTGGATTGTTGTTACTGCATGAATGGACAAGCGGCACACAGATGAATTTCAGATTTCCTAGGTGGTTGAAAGCAGAGGTTCTTATGTCGTACAAGAAAGACAAAATCAACGGCAGGTGCTAAAAAGTAAAACCTAGATAGCTTGTTTTACCTCAGCTTATTGCAAGTGAAATAATTCTCCTAAATTTACTTAAAAAAATTGTTTAGTATGAATTATTACAAAGGCTCTGTCTCCACCGCACAGAAAAACATCCATTTTTTGTTTTCTAAAAACGCTGCGAAAACAACTGAAAACAGCTCCCATAGTTCTATTGTAAAAACGTCCTGCTGTCTCCACTGAGCTTCTTTTTTCTGCTCGTTTTTGCTGCTGGTCATTTTTTTGAAACGTTGCAAAAAACGACTGAGCAGGGCAGAAAATGAACTATTGGAGTCTATGGCTGTGTCTCCACTGCACAGAAAAAGGTCAGTTTTTTCAGCTTTTTTTTTTTTTTACAATGCTGTGCATGTCTGCAAAAAAACTCCAAAAACTCGCCAAATAACGCAAAACGTGCCAAAAAACTGACTTTTTTTCAGCTGCTTTTGACAGGAAATGGACAAAAAACTCAGTATCCAAGAACAGATGAAGGGTGAATGTTCCCAATAAAATGTTTTATTGATACATGTCGGAATAAAATCACAGAAAGACAGAGGGACGCTTAGGCTATGTTCACACGGCTTATTTTGGGGCACATTTCCCTGCGTATTTCGCGGCGTACTGCGCTCTAATACGAGCAAAATGCACCCCAGTCATTACGGTAATCCACAGTTCTCATAGAGAACTATGGATTACGCCTCCTCTCCCCGGGCGTACAATACGACGCGTGGGGAGATAAGTGACATGTCATTTATTCACGGCGCTTACGTGCCGCGAGTAATGCATGTCTGTGGGGCCGGTGGGCTTCCGCCTTCCCCCTCCCCCTCACATCGCGGGAGTACGGCTTCGAGCTCCCCAACACCCCGCGTAATTGCGGGGCGTACTGTACGCCCTGCAATTAGCTGTGTGAACTTAGCCTTACGCGTTTCAGGCCTCATGGGCCTTAGTCATAGTACATCTATTGCACATCAGTGAAAGAATTTAAAGCATTTCAGCAACCAATCAAGGCACCCAAAAAAGTCACATGACACACATGTAAAACAATACCGCAATTACTCAAAACGGGAGGCTAACAGGAGTAACAATAAGATTAAATACAATAAAAAATATATATATCTTAATAACGTAGCACTAGATCTGTACGTTTGTTTAAACCAAATGGACAATATGTTTTTAGTAAAAATATCCAAAACGCTTCCTGTGAGCGAAGATTACGGACATAATCTCCCCCCCCCTCCCCATCTTGGTGGAGTAAATGTTTCCACTCCAATACACGACAAAGTATCCGTGGATCGATTATGTGCAGTAATGCAATGAGAAGATACTGCAGAAATATCTGAAAAATCTAACGAATTAACATCTGATAAATGACGGCATACACATACTTTTAGTTGACATGTAGTACTACCACATATTGGAGCTTACACAAATCACATGAAATCAAATACACCACGTAAGTGGTGCTACAATTAATATAACTTTTAATGACGTAATTACTTAGTTACGTATGATACAAAATCAGTAGTATTTTTTAACACCTTACAACATGTGCATCTAGTATGTGCACATTTAAAACATCGTGGATAATTTAACCAGGTAGGTTTTATTTGGTGCAATGGTGGTAAAAGGGAAGGTGAAAGCATATTCCCCAAAGTTGGAGCTTTCTTTGAGACGCATCTAAAGCCTTGTTCTAGAGACAAAAAACTCAGTTTTATGAACGTTTTTAGTATTTGCTTTTCTGGTACTTTTTTGTCCACTGCAGTGTAGACCTAGCCAAAAGGTAAAGCACCCACCGATAATAAACTAAAAACACCCGTAGTCTTAGGCTATGTTCACACGGCTTAAAATTGGACGTATTTCAGTTCGTAATTACGCTCCGGAGTGCGCAAATTACGGCTGGAATACGTCCCAGTCATTACGGTAATCCACAGTTCTCATAGAGAACTATGGATTACGTCTCCTCTCCCTGCACGGCGAAACCGCCGCGGGGGGAGATAAGTGACATGTGAATTACTAGCGGCGTATACGCGACGCTGGTAATGAAAGTCTATGGGCCGGCGAGGTGCCGGCCCCCCACGGCGTAATTGCGGAGCGTAATTACGCCCTACAAATACACCGTGTGAACATAGCCAAATAGCTAGCCATAAAAATCCTCCTCATAGGGTTTTCATTCACTGACGAACACAGCCTAGGAAAAATCAGCTACAAAACATGATGGACAAATTACTGGAGACTTCAGGAGCCTATTACACCTCTTGACATGATAGCTGCAATTTTTAATTAGCCAGGTAGATTTCACATAACCAATAGACAAGACAACCCAAAAAACTACACGCCAGCAGCAAAAAAACAGAAGAACGTATCCACAGTGCAACCATTACTGCATATTTTTAAGGGATCTTCTGATATTGACCACCTGTAATCGGCATCAGTCTCAGTTCCATCAAATATCTATTTTATTTTACGACAGAACACGGTAGCCTGCTCTCCTATTCAATAGAAAGAAATCAGAAGTTCCATTATTTTTACTAACGAATGAATCCTGAGGGAAGGCATCTGTTACAGTCCATTAGGATCCATGATTTCTATTTCAATCCGTTAAAAAAGAAGCATTATGCTAATGTGAATGTAACCTTAAGGCCATGTTCACACGGTGTATTTGCAGGGCGTAATTACGCCCCGCAATTACGCCGTGTGGCTGGGGGCGGGGCGGGAGCGGGGGGAGTGAGCGGGGGCCGGCACTTCGCCGGCCCATAGACAAGCACTGCTTGCGGCGCGTATACGCCGCGAGAAAGTGACCAGTCAATTATCTCCCCGCCCGGCGGCTTCGCCGGGCGGGGAGAGGAGACGTAATCCATAGTTCTCTATGAAAACTGTGAATTACCGTAATGAATGGGCCGTTTTCGGCCCGTAATTGGCACACTTCGGCGCGTAATTACGGACCGAAATACGGCCCATTTTAAGCCGTGTGAACATGGCCTAAGGGGGTGTCCACATCACATTTTTCCTTTTCCTGTAGCATACACTGTGGGAAAGCTCCCAATGTGCGATTCATGGTCAGGCAGAGGCCAAAAGAGAACCCTTTCGGCCTCTGTCTGACATGTATATCCTATATCACAAAGCATTATGGGAAAGGAGATGAGAAGCTCAAGCGCCCTCTATTGGATGTAACAAATCCTCAATTTGCTTTTGATCCACTGGGTCTTTGTAAAAAAAAAGGGATATTTAGCCAGAATCACCCATCTGTAGACAGCCGTTTCGGGGTGTTTGCCCCATTGTCAGTACAGAGCAGAGCGATGCTGGCTTGGCTGAGTGGGAGGCAATGAGTGGCTACGGCGCTCTCCCTAAGGAGAGATCTTCCCTTTGTATATCCTAGTGTATCCCAAAAAATGAAGAAAGGAATAGTATAGTAGACTACACTACTCCATACAATAGGATCCCAGGAAAATAAATCTGTTAAGCAGTTACCATATTAGCCTATTAGTGATGGATGCCACTGTGTAGCATCAATCACAGGCATCTGTTTAAGTGACTCGTCATAAAATTTCTAATAGCTTTTTATGACGTATCTGTTGAACAGATACCACTATAGCCTATGGGTGACGAGTTTGTAATAAAGATGCCTTATAAAGGCATCCATCACCAATAGGTTATAATGACAATCAATAAAAGGATAGGTCACGGAAAAGGGCAAGGTGAAAAAGCTCAAGTAACATGTATCTAATATTAGTCTCTGGGTGACAAATGCTACTGTAAAACATATAAACCTTGGTTTTTTTTTGGTGTATACAATATAAAGAGGTTAAAAACAAGATGTGAACACCCCCTAAGACAGTTGTACACAGTACATCGTTCAGTGGGAGCAGCTCAACAGTTCAATGTGTATAGGATCAGATCTGATGATTTTTAACATGCCCATTCCTGTGGAAAATTAAAATAAACATCTAAGAATACCGAGTTGGAAACACATAACATAAACATATACAATAAGGGCCATATGTATGAAAACTGTCTAGGTCTAAAACTCTCTTTGCTGCCCATAGCAACCAATCAGAGCTCATAGCAACCAATCAGAGCGCCCCTCTCATTCTTCCAGAGCACTATATGAAATGAAAGGAGCGCTCTGATTGGTTGCTATGGGCAACAAAGAGCGTTTTATACCTAGACAGTTTTCATACATATGGCCCTAAGAGTTGAGTCACATTATTATGACCACTTCCTTTTCGATCTTGGCAGCATGTCGCTCATAAAGCAAGTCACGTATGGTGAGTTGGCTTTTTGGGTATGCAAGGTGCGCGACAGGCCATCTGCACACACATCCTTCATTGCTGACATGGGTAAAAGGGACGATTTATCAGAGTTGGAAAAGGGATGGCAGTATTTTCTGAAACTGGACAGTTTGAAAACTGTTTGCGTGTTGCTGTGGTGAAAGTGGATTGTGAGTGAGCAAATAAGCAACGTGGAAACTCTGGAGCGCCATGTGCCATAGATGTAAGAGGTGAACTGAAAAAGAATAGCTCAGTAAGCCCTACTGTGTATAGGGCTCAGAAGCAGATGGCTGGTCACTACACCTCTGCTAGTGGAGTTGCAACCGCAGGAACGGCTCCAATTTTTACAACAGTATCAAAATTAGAGTTTTGCTAACTGGCAAAGAGTTGCCTTCTCCAGTAAGTCATGCTTTATAAAATGGACATTGGTGAGTAACATCTGAGACCAAACACCCTGCAACCATTGCTGGAGGAACACAAGCTAGTCTTGTTTGCTCTATGGATCCTCCCCTATGCACCCTCCCGCGACAACCTACCCAGACGTTAAGTCCTTCCCAGCCCGGCAAGCTGCTGTCCGTGCTGCACACAGCAATTACTCTACATTAGTGGGCATAATAATACGGATTGACTCTGTATATGTGTGTATATATCTATATATACTATATATATATATATTATATATATATATATATATATTTATATATTATATATTATAGAGTCAATCCATATTATTATGCCCACATAATGTTTCTCAGGATGTTTTATCAGAACATCATGACGTGTATATTATATATATATATTTATAATATATATATTATATATATATATATATATAATATATATTATCTTATTGTTTGATAAACATTAGGAGAAACATTTCCTTATGTCCACACCCCATTGCCTTTCAGCTTCCCATATTTAATCTTGCATCGATGCCTCCTCACACACCATCTAGAATTCCTTGCACTAATGGACAGTCTATGAAAGTGACATAAGTGACATATGAATTATTCATCTGTATGTCTGCTATTTTTATTTAAAAAAATCTAATAGAATTTACTTACTTTTGTTGCAATGTGAGGCTCCCGCACATCACACAACCTGCACGCACTGCTGTCTCCTCATTACAGCTCTTACCACAAATAATGTCATAAACATCCCTCATCCATCAATACACAGTGCTGTGAGTGGTGCCAGCAGTCCCTGTCCTCAGGATGTGTGTATGGAAATGAACATGATCACTAACTGAGACTTGCTAAGAAGGTGTCCCCAGCTGCTCCAGAGGCTACAAGACTCTCCAGGCAGTGCACCTAGGAGCCAGCAACTCCTTACAATGCAGCCATCAAGAGAAAGTCAATGTGAAGAGCAATGATGATTGATACACAAGTCATTATCCCCAAGGCACTTCTAGAAACAAAGTGATACCAGACATCCCACCAATAGCTTCAATAGGACTCAATGTGCAGTCCACAACTCCTCAGACCTAAGGCACAATAATCCAACATGCCAAAATACTCATTGGAGACTAAATCCTAAAACCGCATCATCCGCTGAGTATTCTGACGTGATATTCAACACATGTTTTTTGACCTAAAATACGGCGGAAGAATGAACATGTTCTCTGTTACTAAAAACAGCGGTTTTGAAATCCGACCTCAAGAAAATCCGAGTCATGTAGACTTGAACTCGAATTTTCGATGGAGGTCTCTGGAGAGGCTCAACGTTTGCTTTTTGACGGATTTGAAAATCTGAATCAATGTCAATAACTGACTGAAAATGCTTGTTGTGTAGACAGAGCCTAAGGCTCTATAGGATGATCCCATGCAAAGGTAACTGCCTTTAGTGTTATCTTAGAACCAAAAAAATAAAAATCTACAGTGAACCCCAAATGTAAATCAAATACTCCTAATGGGATATGAAGTCAGAACTCATAGTGACCCCAATGTTATATGAAGTCAGAACTAGTGACCCCAATTTTATATGAAGCCAGGACTCAAAGTGACCCCAGTGTTATATGAAGTCAGAACTAATGACTCCAATGTTATATGAAATCAGAACTAGTGACCCCAATGTTATATGAAGCCAGAACTAATGACCCCAATGTTATATGAAGCCAGAACTCAAAGTGACCCCAGTGTTATATGAAGGAAGAACTAGTGACCCCAATGTTATATGAAGACAGAACTAGTGACCCCAATGTTATATGAAATCAGAACTAGTGACCCCAATGTTATATGAATCCTGAACTCATAGTGACCCCAATGTAATATGAAAGCAGAACTAGTGACCCCAATGTTATATGGAATCAGAACTAGTGACCCTAATGTTATATGAAGTCAGAACTAGTGACCCCAATGTTATATGAAGTCAGAACTAGTGACCCCAATGTTATATGAATTCAGAACTAGTGTCCTCAATGTTATATTTATCCTGAACTCATAGTGACCCCAATGTAATATGAAAGCAGAACTAGTGACCCCAATGTTATATTAAGCCGGAACTCATAGTGACCTCAATGTTATATGAAATCAGAACTAATGACTTCAATGTTATATGAGGTCAGAACTAGTGACCCCAATATTATATGAGATCAGAACTAGTGACCCCAATGTTATATTAAATCAGAACTAGTGACCCCAATGTTATATGAAGTCAGAACTAGTGACCCTAATGTTATATGAAGTCAGAACTAGTGACCCCAATGTTATATGAAGTCAGAACTAGTGACCCCAATGTAATATGAAATCAGAACTAGTGACCCCAATGTTATATGAAGTCAGAACTAGTGACCCCAATGTTATATGGAATCAGAACTAGTGACCCCAATGTTATATGAAGTCAGAACTCAGTGAACACAACATATCATTCAGTCAGAATTCCTACTAACTCCAATGTAATAAAATGAAATGTAAAAAATACAGTGCCCCCCAATGTAATACAAAGTCAGGACTGATAGTGACAGTGCCCCCATCAAACCAGAACTTAGTGACCTCCGTGTAAAATACATTTGGACCCCGCAGTTACCTCTTCATGTAAATACTGCGAGAACTCACAGTGCCCCCCAGGTAAAATAAAGTCAGACCCCACAAGTAACTGCACCATGTATAACCAAGTGCGACCACCACCTCATGTGCACTGAAGTCAGAGCGCACAGTGACCCTCACAGTAACCGGACAACACAGTTCACCCCGAAGTTGTTCCAGTAGCGGAGTTCAATAACCTACTCCCATAGCGCTGCCCTGTGCACATTACTGCGGCACCGCACCCCGACCCCTGCACATAGGATGGCACCTTCCCCGCTCCCCCCCGCTTTACCTGGGGCACTGTCCTCTCTGTCTCTCCGGCAGGCGCAGTCACATAGCAGGGCGCGCAGGAAAGTTTGGGGCTCCGCGGAGCGCTCTGTGGTGACACGGGGGTGGCAGGGAGCTGCTCTCCGGGGACGGGCGCTGCTATCTGGTGCAGCCGCTGCTCCGCACTCCCCTCAGCGCTGCTGAACTCATGAAACAAATATGCTGCTTTGCATGTTCAGTGCGACCACATCCTCCGCTGCCCGGGCTGTGCCTGCTCCAGAGCCGCCCTGACACCAACGGAGAGCGCAGCAAAGACGCAGCCAAGTTGTAGCAGCTGAGAGCAGGCAGCGTGAGCCGGCACTGATGTCCCCATAGGCTGCTGCTGCTGCTGCCTCCCTCTCCTACAGGAAATCCTCATTTGTCATTCTCTGGCGCCCCCTCTCACTCTCCGCGGCTGCTCGTCCTCTACTGTATTTATTTATTATGGGACTTTCATCACAACAATCGAGTAGGATCCGATCCCTGTTGGGGAGTGTTCACACCGCGCATTCGAAAAGCGTATTTACCAATCAGATCTCATTGATTTCAATGTAAAATACATTCACACCATAGATATTTGACATCTAAAATCGTATTGCGTTTTTTTCGGACGCGTACAAAGAAGTGACGTCAATTCTTAACTCGTTTTATGCATGTAAAATTCTCTTGGGGGCTGTTCACACGCCGTTTCGGATTCGTGTTGGATCCGAAAATCGGATCCAAAAACGCTGCAGCAATCGGATCCTAAACAGATCCAACAAGTAACCAACATGCAGCTGCGTGTTTGGATACGTGTTGGATGTAGCAGGATCGCACCCTATAGTTTAAAATAGGACTCAGATCCGAAAGACGCATCCACAAGACACAGTGAGACACGCGTTGGAGATCACTCGTGTGAACGCGGATGCGTGTTTCAAGTTAAAAGCAAAGTAAATCACATTGCTATTTATGAGATACGTGTTTGGGTCCATTTGGGCTCCGACAGATGGATCCAACACGTATCTCAAAGTGTATGTTCACGCAGACTCAAAACGCCATGTGAACATACCCTTAGAAAATAATGAGGTGTGTTTTGGGAGGCTAAAAAAATGTATCCAATACATACTACACTTTCTGCTACATACTTAGATGTGTCCATGTGCCTACAATACACCTTGTGGCAGATTTATCAAAAGTGTCTTACTTTTAGACAGTGTAAACTTAGACTAGACATTCTTACAATGCACCATATTTATCATAGTGTTGATAAATCTGGCACAGGTTAGAACTGTCTTGTCTCAGTTTGCACCATCTTTAAGTTGGCTTACTTTTACACCAGAATTTGGTCGCACATCCTGGCGCATTTTTTGTCGTGTTAAGCCACGCCCCTTTCCACGGAAAAACGCCTCCTTTTATGAAGCCACGCCCCTTTGTCGGATGCGGCACAGAAGTGCCTGGAACTGTCTAAAACACATAGTAAATGTGGCGAAAAGCTTGTTTTTGCCGCAAATTGAGACAGAATTCTGGCGCAAATGCCTTGATAAATCTGCCCCATTGGGTCCAAATTTGAATATCTGTGTTTTGACTAGTAGTGAAATACACGTCTGAAAAACATATCCAAATACGCATCTAAATACGCATTAGAGATGCGTTTTAGGATACAGTTTTTGGGTGCAGTTTTCGGACTGATTTCATAGTTAATCTATGTATTGAAAAGACGTCATACATGCCGTGTGAACCTACCCTTAGGGCTTGTCTCCACGGCACAGGTTCTCAGTCGGATTTACAGACGGTTTTCGGATTTGAAGGCCGTCTGCAAAGTGACTGTCAACCTTTTACAATGACTTTAATGGAAAATCCGTGCAGCAGTCCCCACTGCACAGATTTTCCGGCAGACGTTTTTTTACACTGCCGGCAGTCCGAAAAACTTAGAACATGTTCATTCTTCCACCTGGTTTTTGGGCAGAACATGAACATGTGGGTGTGAAGTGGGACGGCTTCAATCCGCAAACCGCAGACAAAAGACGTACCACTGCATGTCAAAAAAAGACTAAATATATTTGGTCTCTGCCGTGTGAACACATCCTTAGGGTATTGGATCCGTTTTTGGATCCGAAACACGCATTCAAAAGCTCTGCGTAATTTGCATCCAACACGCAGCTGCGCATTTGGATGCGTTTTTGCTGCAGCAGGATTGCACCCTATAGTTTTAAATAGGGCGTCTGCTGCGTCAAACGGATCAAGAATTGTCAATTCTTTGAATGGATCCGAAAGACACATCAGAAAGATGCATATAAACACGCATCGGTGATCACTCATCTGAACGGCGCTGTGTGTTTTACATTGACACTGATGTAAATCACACTGCACATTGTTAGATCGTTTTGGGTCCATTTAGGGTCCGAAACCTGGATCCAAACATGCATCTAAAAATCTATACAACACGCCGTGTGAACGTACCCTTATTGTAATATGTGGCCCCTGCACATCACACTACCTGCACGCACTGCTGTCTCCTCATTACAGCTCCCTCCACAAATAATGTCATAAACATCCCTCATCCATCAACACAGAGACATAGGATGACATAGATGATAAGCAGTGTCGCCTTGGCAGTCGTATTTTTCAGAAAGTTAGTGTAGCATTCGTCAGTATGTATGAAAGAGATAGCAATTTATAAACGTGTGCCATTATGAAGAGTGGCGCATAGAGTGTTTGTCGCAAAATTTGTCTCAGCCCCACCACCATGAAATTAGTATGAACAGTGTCTCTCCACATTTCGTCATGACACATTCATAAATGTGTCGCGTCACACAAATCTGGCACGACACTGCCCGTAAAATTGGTGCATACAGAAGTGTCAGGTCTGTCTGTTGCAGAATGCAGCAGATTTTGGCATAGGACAGTTCATAAATCTATGGAATAGGGCTAGGACAGGTTTTTTGGCTCAAAGCATGCCAGAAAACTGGCGCGGCCCCGTTCAAACGTGTCACCCATAGTGATGTGAGTTGTGCCGGCAGTCCGTGTCCTCAGGATGTGTGACTCTGTATGAAAATGAACACTAAGGTTATGTGCACACGGCTATTGTAAAATACTGTTGGAGTCTGTTATAGAATCTGACCAGTATTTTACAATCATTTTTCACCGCATTTTTTTGCATAGATTTTGCGGTCGGATTTCGGTCAGCCTATTAACATTGAACAATACTATAATCCGCCATTTTCAAGTGAAATATGATGGATTACAGACAGGGCCGGGACAAGGCATTTTGGTGCTCTAGGCAAGTACGACCAGTGGCGCCCCTCCACTCCCTCCCCCCAAAAAAATAAAAATTAAATCTGGCCCTAACTTAATGCACGTACCCCAGCTACGTAGAATAAGGGGGGGGGGACACAAATCCGACACACAACAGTGGAGTAGGTGGAGTCTATTGGGATGTATTTATATGAAATATGTTGTGTATAAAAAATCCATTCTTTATACAGATATACAAGGAAGAAATACCGTGTTTCCCCGAAAGTAAGACAGTGTCTTACATTCTTTTTACCCCCAAAAGTCCCACTATGTCTTACTTTCGGGGTATGTCTTATAGCCGCATATAGCTGAAGCGTCCCTGTCGGCGCCCGGGCCATCACAGCGCCCGAGCGCAGACAACGTACAGTTTACTACGTCTTACTTTCGGGGTACATCTTACATTAGTCGACCTCCCTAAACTCCCCGCTATGTCTTACTATCGTGGGTGTCTTACTATCGGTGAAACATGGTAACATCACATTATAGTTACTGCACAGACCAGTATACCAAGACCAAAACTATTAAGGATACTGCTATGCAAAGACAAAATAATTCCGCAACATCATGACTGCATATCACAGATACATAGTGACTGAATAATACCACCACATATTACCACCACACAGTGACTGAATAATACCACCACATAGTGACTGAATAATACCACAACATATCACCAGTCTGCAGGTTGTCAGTCAGCCAGTCATGAAAAATAGCAAGACAGTCCTTTTATATCCAAAATTTCTTTTATATCATTGATTCTACTTCATGTACATCACCCATTAATTCTCAGGGCATTAATACATGTTTTTCAATATATAATAGAGGTAAAAACCTGTGATACGATAATAATAATAGTCACTGAAGTTTCTGCATGAAAGGCCCCGTTCACACGGCTTATTCTGCCGCGGGTTGGCGCCGTACTGCGCGCCGGATTTGCGCGGAAGTACTGCGCCACTCCGCGGCAGCAATTACGGTAATCCACTGCTCTCATAGAGAACAGTGGATTCCGTCGCTCCTCCCCGCTCGGCGAATCCGCCGCGGGGGTATAACTTGACATGCACATTATTTACGGCGCGGACGCGCCGTAAACAATGCTTTGTCTATGGGGCCGGGAGCGTCGCCCCCGCTGCGCTCCGGCCCCGCCCCCGTCCCGCCCCTTATTCACGGCGGATTTGTTCGCTCAATATGGCGCACAAATCCGTCGGGAATAAGCCATGTGAACACGGCCAAAGTATAAAAAAAGTTCTTACTGTATCCAGAACTTTACAACAACGCGGAGCTTGTATGTATTGACCACCATGAGAACAGCCACACACTCATCCATGACGTTTCGGAGGAAACTCCTCCTTCCTCAAACCTGCGACATGGACTGCGTCCTCTCTGAAGGTCTCATGGTGGTCAATACAGACAAGCTCAATACAGGGATTACATTTTATGTTAAAGATCTTCCAAAAACAAGTCACTTTGCAATATATGTCCATCACTACCTATTTCTAGATATCCCCTCTTGTATGGGCTGCATCAGCTCCTCCGGTCTCTATAGCTACAGACCTGTTCAATCTCTCCTGATAGGCTGCCAGCACTAGTTACTATAGCTACAGACCTGTTTGATCTATCCTGAAGGCTGCCTGCACTGGTTGCTATAGCTACAGACCTGGCTTCTACTGCAGCCTAGTAGAACGAACCAGTAAACATGCCCCTGAATTCAAAGGGAAACCAAGAAAAAAGGACTGAGGGAAGATGAATCAATGTAGTGGACAACCCCTTTAACCCCTTAACTCCCAGGCCTGAAAATTAGTTAATGACCAGAACTTTTTTTAGTTTTTGCCTTCTTGCGTTTCAACAGTTGTAACTTTTTTATTTTTTCAATGACGCAGCTGTATGAGGCCTCTTTTTATTTGAGACAAGTTGTACTTTATGGGGGAATAGTTTAAGTTCACTTATAAATAATTGCAGAATTTTTTTTATTTATTTTTTAAAATTGTTTTGTTTTTTTACATTTTTTTTACACCGTTTATATTTCACACTTAATAACTTGTTAGGTTAATTCTACAGGTTATTACGGTCATGTGGATACCTAATATGTGTAGGTTTTTTGTGTGTGTAATTTATGCACAATTATTTTTTATTAAATATAAATTTTTTATTTTATTATTTTTTTATTCTTTTTTTTTACACTTTTTATGTTTTTTTTACTTTTTTTCTTTAATTCCATGAAGGGAGAACTGATTTACATTTTTTTTTATTTTTATTTTTTTACACTTAGTGATCTATTAGCATATTCATATATGCTAATACATTATAATCAGTCTGACACAGGCAGTGATCAGGACACCACACCGTGTGTCCTGGTCACTGGCTTAGTACACAGACAGCTCTGGGGCCACTCTAGGTCCTCAGGGCTGACTGTGCAGCCGTTTCCCGGGCTCTGTCGGGTGACCAGGTGTTTCGATCACCCGACAGAGCAGGGGAACCCTTTGATTGCGCTGCGGTAACGCAACGCTGCAATCAATGGGTTAAAGCACCGGGTTGCGGAGGTTTCCTGCGCTCCCCGATGCTCGCAGGAGATGCTCTGGGATCCGGGCTGTGTAGACCATCCAAATGAAACAGAGACAATCCTTAATATTCAAATTTTTTCCTTTATATATTATACCGTATATCCATATATTACATTACCCACAACTCTCAGGGCCTTAACAAATGTAGAACAAAAATACGAATAAAACCTGTGATACGTTTTTCGGAACTTCATAAAAGTCTCTCCATGTCAAGTTAGAAAATTTCTTTCTTATTGGTATCCAAAGTATGGAAATGTAGCAGACCAAGTTTGCTTCGACCGCCACGGGAACTACCTGACGCCCATCGGTGACATTTCGGAGGTTGGCTCCTCCTTTCTCAAACCAGCGTCATAGGCTGTGTTCCGTCTGGAAGTACACTACAATAGGAAGTGGACACTATTTATATGTATCGTACTAAATAGAACTAATGTTATTAAACATATTAAAACATACATCTAGTGTTTCCCGAAAGCTAAACAACTTACAAAAACGCTTTGAGGCTGAACATTTCGATCATTCCCTTTGGGACCAATGAATCTAACCTATGTATCCAGTATGCTTCACGTTGAAGCAACCGGGTACATAATATAGACTGATCACAACAAGACCCCATCTCCAATACACACCATCTAAGATCACTAGTCTGATGTCGGGCTTCATAAAAATGACGCGCATTTGTGGTCTCACCGTATTTAGTGGTATCATCATCCCTGGATGACCGGGTGTTCCGATCACCTGACAGAGCAGGGGAACCCTTTGACTGCATTGCGGTAACGCACCGCCGCAATCAAAGGATTAAAGCACCGGGGTGCGGAGGTTTCCTCTGCTCCCCGGTGCTCTCAGGAGATGCTCTGGGATCAGGGCTGTATAGTACAGGCCCGATCCCAGCGCTGCTGCACCGCCGGGTGCCGCAAACCCCGAAGTCTACAGCGACGCCAAAAGACGTCGCTGTAGACGAACGACCCGCACCAGCCGACGTCAAAAGGGGTTAATATCTCTATATAGCTGTGTGCTGGAATCCATCAATTTCCTCTGCTGGGACCAGGGTTCTGCAGTCTGACACTGGAGGTAATCATCCACCAGCTTGCTGACTGTCTCCAATGACAATCTACATCATTATTAAAGTTCAGTAATTTATCTGTTAAATTATGTGGATAGATTTGATAAGGAATTCTAAATAATCAGAGAAGAAAAGCTCGTAATATTCTGAGGTATATTGGAGAAATACTTATGGTAATAACATGAGGGCAGCTGGTTAGGATTCTATATAATAACGTCTCTATGTTCATGACTTCTGTACATTCTCCCCTGATGTCTCATATTTGACACTTTATTCTCTCTAAATGTGCTTGCATTATAGATAACAGGCTATATTATATACCAGGTAAGCAGTGGCTGCTGCTGCTCAGCCCACCTATTCCTCCGCGGGCCGGTGCTCAGAAGAAGACGGCGCCGCGCAGCGGAGGAAGGGGCGGGCTGAGCAGCAGCAGCCGCCGGTAACAGCGCTGCAGTCGAGCAGCTGCAGATTTATAAATCAATAAAGGGCAGTTATACAGTAATGTTTGTGCGCCCCCCACGTGACAGGCAGAGGTGGCGCCCTAGGCGATCGCCCACCTCTGCCTACCCATCGTCCCGGCCCTGATCACAGAACATGTTCTAAGTTTTTTGACCCGGTTTTTGGATTTCAGATCTGTCCTGTGAAATCCGTCCTGTGAAATCCAGAAACACCAAAATGTGGAGCGAAACTGTCATATCAATCCATATTAATTTCATAGTGACGAGGCTCAGACAAATTTACCGCATACACTCTAAGCACCACTTTTTGGCACATAATTGTATCTCACATCAGCACACATTTATAAAGTGCTGTGAGACACTTTAATACATAATGACAAATGCTGCACTAACTTACTGAGAAGTACAACTGTCGCAGTGGCGGCACTTTCCATACATGTCCCCCATAGTGATGTGAGTGGTGCCAGCAGTCCCTGTCCTTATGATGTGTGACTCTGTACATGATCACTAACTGAGATTTGTTCATGAAGAAGGTGTCACTAGTTGCTCTAGAATTAGAAAATATCTCCAGGCACTGGACCGAGGACCCAGCAACTCTTTAGGGTATGTTCACATGGTGTATTGCGGCGCGTATAGTACGCGCCACAATGCGCTGGGTGCTTTGGAAACACACGCTGATCAGCGCATATTTCCAAAGCACGGGGGGCCGCGAACAATTGACGTGTCAATTCTCCACCTACGCGTAAAATACGATCGTATTGTACGCGCGGGGGCACGACGCGTAATTCATAGTTCTCTATGAGAGCATGGATTACTGTAATTGCGGCGTGCATTTCGCGGCGTATAAAGCGTAATATGCGGCAAAATGCGCGCCCAAATAAGCCATGTGAATATACCCTTAGAGTAAATGCACAGAGTAGATTTTAATGTAAAACACAAAGAATCCATGTAGGATTCCACATTAAAATCCACATGCAATCTGACTTCCATTCATTTGAATGGGCAATGCCCACTATGGTTCACACTGTGAACTACAGCACAGATTTTCTACACCTGCATACAAAAAAAATAATGGATATGTCCATTCTTTGAAGTGGATCCTCCTCAGATTCCGCTGTGGCAGGTGTAAGGCGGTATATAGCCCCATAGTAATGGGGTTTATATGTGTCCAAATCAGAGATGAAAAATGCCTCTGCAAAGATGAAATGTAGTGCCTCGGATTTCTGTAGTAGATCCCACGTCGGAGTTTTCCAATATGAAAAACCCAACGTGTGAATTTACTCCTAAATTTACTCCAATAAGGAGAAGGTCAATGTGAAGAGCAATGATGAACTAAGCACATGACATTATTCCCAAGGAACTTCTACATACAAAGTAATATAAGGTTTACCACCAATAGCTTCATTGGGACTCAATGTACATTCCACAACTCATGAGACCTAACGCATGGCACAATAATGCAATAGAATCTACATTCCCTGTAGCCTACAAGAGACTCCCATGTATATCCGCCCTTATTGTTATCTTAGAACCAAGAAAAAAAATTTAAGTGAAAAATAATGTAAATCAAAATCAAATCCCCCTGATGTAAACTGAAGTCAGAATGCAGGGACCCCAATGTAATATGCTCATAAAGGAAGTCACATGTGGTGAGCTGGCTTGGTGCGATAGGCTGTTTTCACACATTTCCCTTGCTGCTGTCATGGGCTGTTGGGGAGATTTATTGGAGTTGCAGACAGGGATGATAATTGGCTTTTGGGGAAAATGTGACGGTATTTTTGAAACTGCACAATTTGTGGACTGTTCACATGGTGCAGTGGTGAAAGATTATCGTGACTGGACAAATGACACCATTGCGAATAAGCAAAATGGAAACTGCAGTGCACCACGTGCCATTGATGTGAGAGGTAGACACCTACTTAGAAGGCTATGTTCACACGGCTTATTTGCGGGGCGTAATTACGCCCCGCAATTACGCCGTGTGGACGGGAGTGGGGCGGGAGCGGGGGGGCAGCACCTCACCGGCCCATAGACTATCATTACTAGCGGCGCGTAAACGCCGCTGGTAATTCACATGTCACTTATCTCCCCCCCGCGGCGTATTCGCTGAGCAGAGAGAGGAGACGTCATCCATAGTTCTCTATGAGAACTGTGGATTACCGTAATGACCGGGACGTATTCCAGCCGTAATTTGCGCACTACGGCGCATCATTACGGACTGAAATACGTCCCATTTTAAGCCGTGTGAACATAGCCTAAGGAGTACAAGGGTGGACTGACATGCTACAGTGGAGCAGCTGTGTTTCACACAATGGTTCAGTGAACCCTGCAGTGTATGGGGCTCCAAAGCAGATGGATGGTCATTGCACCTCTGCTAACCAAGTTGCAGCAGCATAAAAGACTTTTCATGGCAGTATCGGAAGTGGACCTCCACTGATTGGCACCTCCGATGAGTCACATTCTCTGTTTCATATAATAGACTAGGCAAGAAACATCAGAGAACAACCACCAAGCAACCATTACTGGAAGTACACAAGCTGATGGCATTCTGTGGCATTTTCTGGGCCCACTCATACATGTGAAAGGCACTCTCAGCTGATTTGGGTATGAATTGATGCTTGCAGATCACATACACCCATCCATGCTAGTTATCTTGCCTTGGACGGATGGCATCTTCCAGTAAATCATTGAAATGTCACATGGCTAGATATGTCCAACATTCATAGGAAGAGCCTGACCAAGACTTCCAAGTACTACCCTGACCTCCTAATTCCCCAGACTTGAAACTATTTGAGCATCTGTGGGAGCACCTCAATCCTCGTGTTCACTCTGTGGATCCTCACCCACGCAGCCCCCAGCTGCTATGAGTTACAGTCAGCATGACTCCAGGTACCTGTGACAACCTACCACAACCTTGTTGAGTCACTCCCAGCCTGTCTAGCTGCTGTCCATGCTGTACAAGGCAGTTACTGTGGATATTAGCTGCTGGTAATAATAATGTAGCTCGACCGTGTATTTGCCTTTAATGGTATTTTAAAATCAATAAAAAAATGTATAGTGAACCCCAAATGTTAATCTACATCAAATCATCCTTATGTAAACTGAGGTCAGAATTTATAGCAACCCCAAATTTAATATGAAGTCAGAATTTATAGCGACCCCTAGAGTAATGTGTATCCAAAACTCATAGTGACCCCAATGTAATATTAAATCAGAACTCATAGTGACCCAAACATAGTATGAAGCCAGAACTTTTATTAAACCCAGTATAAAATGAAGTCAAAACTCAAAGTGACGCCCAATGTAATATGAAGCTAGAACTCATAGTGACCCCAAAGTAATATGAATCCAGAACTAGTGACCCCAATGTTATATAAAGTCAAAACTTACAGTGATCCTGATGTAATATGAAGTCAAAACTCAGTGAGTCAAATGTATTAAAAAGTCAGAGCTCAGGGACCCCAAAGTAAAATTAAATCAGAATTCCCAGCGACTCCAATCTAACATGAGGTCAGAATTCAAAGTGACCCCCAAAGTATTATAAGTCAGAACTCACAGTGACCCCGTTGTAATATGAAGTTGGGACTCATAGTGACCCTGATGTAAAATGAAATCAGAAATCACAGTAACCATTCATTTAATATGTCAGTGACCCCAGCCCCCATCTCTCATGTTGTAAAAAGTAAGACATCATAATTCTCTAACAAAAGAGCAAAAATTGAATCATTAAGCAGTAGAAAATATTTCTGGGACAGATTAATCCAGAAGTCTGGTGAACCATGGGAGGGTCAAAATCAGCACAAGCAGCCTGAATCAATAAATGCCTCTTGTCAGGTGTCCGTTTAGGCTGGTAGAGGTGACATAATGTTATCTGGATATGATTATATCTGTGTGTGGACAGAAGAGCTTATCTACGCATTATGGCCAACCAAGTTTCACCCTTCATAGCAGCTTAGCGGAAGGATCTGTGTCTTTTTCAACCTTATTAACTACGTAACGACCCACTCAGAGATTCAGACTGTAAGAGAGAGTATGCTTTCTTTGTAATAAGGTCATCGAAAGTGTCTCTAATTGACCGCATCATGAGTTACTGCTACACAGGCCATGTGTCAGACCATCCAGTTCCCTTTATCATGGTATCAGATAAGGCTTTTTGACTGATGCCCAACTTTCTGCACCCATAACTACAGAAGGGACCGGACTCCCAAAGGAGAGTCCTTATCACAAAATTCAGCTGTGCACAATGCTTCATGTAGAGCACCTTCAGGATCATGGTAAATAAATAGAGGGACTTGTTGGCTGAACTAGTCAAAAAAGCCTTTGTGCTTCAAAACTGCATGCAAGACCAAGACAGCCCCAACATGGAAGTAGAACCACTGATAGCATTAGATAACTTAGGTTAACTAGGACTTCGGTAGGCCATCAAACTATTTGTACAGAGAAACCTTTACTCCATTCTTCTCCTATCCACCCTTTTCAGTGGCCAGACCCCAGTAATTATACTTTCATCACCTACCCTGTAGCTGGATGATGAGCTGGAATGCGAGACAACCTCTTTAGCCAGTATTGCCTCGATTTTTTATCTAGTTGCATGCTACTGTGCAAGCTAACAAACATTTTTCCAAAATCACATCTTGAGCCACATGTATGAAAACTGTCTAGGTCTAAAACTCTGTTGCCCATAGCAATCAATCAACGCGCCCCTCGTATTTTTCCAGAGCACTATATGAATTGAAAGGGGCGCGCTGAGTGGTTGCGATGGGCAACAAAGTGAGTTTTAGACCTGGACAGTTTTCATACATGTGGCCCCTTGACTTGCAAGAATACGTTTCAATTTGTAATTTTTTTTACATTTTAATCCTTTAATCAGTCAAGAGCTGCTTTTGATAAAGTGACAGTTTCACACAACTGTTTTATGTGTGTATTCTGCACTCGGATTAATCATTTTAATTTTGATCTGATCGTCGCACTCATTATTTGGATGCAAAAGTGCATGTATCATGTGTGAAACTGTCTTACAAAGTAAGTTATTTGTAATCTATTTGTATCTTGTGCCAATTTGTGCCAATGTGCTATACATATACTTCACTTAATAACTAAAAACAAATAAAAAATCTACATAAAAACAGACTTTCTTTTTTTTTAGAAAATCAAGAATGTAAGTGTATTGTTACAAAAATAGAAACTAACCAACTTGCCCATAGCTGTCCCAACCTGTGGTTCTTAAATACCTAACCCTACCATCCACCCAATACAATTATTAATTAAAAACTATGTACAGTAAAAGAAAAGTTTAAAAACTTTAAAAAAGACTTCATCTCTACCTAGACTTAAAACCTAAATTTAGAAGTATTAAAATATATATATTAGTAAAAATAGGTGTGGAATATTCTAGGGAGGTAGAAAAATCAGTACACTGGAGGTATTAGCTGGACCTTTGGCTGGTAAAGGAATTAGGGGGATTAAGAAAAAATAACATTTGAAACCCTGAGGTGGGCAGGAAAAAAAGTGGAAAAAGGGAAGAAAAAGAAACAAGGTCGGTCTGGGTGGTGGTGGTCACAACTCATAGCCTATATAAGGAATAAGGAGGTGTATCCCGCAGGTCAGTAGCTGACCAAATGTTGTTGATTAGATATAGTTTGAGTAAGGGTTAGAGCAGTTGAAGACTGCAACTATTGGCAGCAAGACACTATTGCATATATGAAGAAGTTGTATTTATACCTCTATATATGGAGCAAGGTTTCACTTGCCACCTCCAACTGCTTGTCCTCAGAGGGTTCTCCAACTCCATCCACGCGTGGAAGCTGTGCAGACAGGAGAAGCGGGATGGGGTGGCCACTGTTGATGTTGCTGCTTTCGTCTCTATTATTGCTGCCACTGCTGTAGACTCCATTGCTGATGGTGTGGTCACCCTCAGAGGTTCTGTCTGTTAGTAAGGGTCTCATACACCTTCTCAGTTGGCACTACAGATGATAAAGGGATGGGTTCCTTTTTCCCTTTGTGCTTTATATCATGTGCAGCAGGAGGCTCCACCAGGCTTATGTTAATTGCCATGAGATTTGTTGGTAGCAAAATAACAACAACAAAAATAGGTATATAATACTTATGAACATAGTCCCATGTTTGGCCACTTAACATGGAATGGACGTGTGGTCACCAGGAGGGTAAGGACTTGTCCCCACGGTAGGATTTTTGGTCGGATTTACAGATGGTTTTCGGATTTGAAAGCCGCCTGTAAAGCAACTGTCAACCATCCTAATAGACTTTAATAGAAAATCCATTCAGCAATCCCCACTGAATGGATTTTCTGCCTGACAGTTTTTTACACCACCGGCGTTCCAAAAAACTTAGAACATGTTTTCTTCTGCCTGATTCTCGGGCGGAACATGAACATGTCAATGGTTGATGGGGACAGGAGAATCTGCAAACCGCAGACAGAACCGTCCCCCAAAACCACGGAAACGATGTCAAAGTATCGGCCAGATTCTTTAATCAGAATCCGGACAGTATTTTAACCTGCTGTGTGAATGCACCCTAAGGACCCATTACACTCTGTATCAAAGTGGTCCTTTAGGAAGCACTCCTGCACTTGCATATGTCTTCATCCTGTATAATAAAAAAAACATCAAAGTTGTACTCCTTTTGTTATCAGTGGGGCTGTCCATATCGTACAAACACAATAAGTATCAGGAAAAGGGGGGAATTTACTAATGTGTTTGTGGTTAGTTGTAAAATGCACATTGTAAAATGTAATAATGTGTTTGGACCTAGTTGTACAATGCTTTAAAATTAAGGGCCACATGTATGAAACTGTTTAGGTCTAAAACTCACTCTTTAGCCCATAGTAACCTATGGGCAAAAAAGTGAGTTTTAGACCTAAACAGGTTCATACATGTGGCCCTTAGTGTATTTGTGGTGCAAAATGGCGTCTCAAGTTTTAGAGACATTTATCAAGTAAATACAGCAAAAAGAGTAATGCACTGCTCTTAACTTGCTGGTTTCTGTTTCTTACCTCCACAGTGAGCCCAGAATAGTAAATCCCATGTTTGTCACACATTTCATAAACTTTTCACCTTCTTTTGTCCTCAAAAAAGTGGTGCAAATTATACTCATTTAAGATGGGCTCAAAAAGTTTGTATGGCTTAGAGTGCTATTGATTAATATCTTTAAAGTGTGTTATACTGAAGAAACTGGACTGTAGACTTTCATGTTTTTTTTTGTAAGATCTAAGCCTTTATGTTCTGTCTATAGCTAAGATGTAATTAGGCGCCACATGTCTCCCTCTAAAAGCATTAAATTAATGTCTATTAAAGTGCTACCAATGTAAGATAAATTTAGTAGTTTTGCTTCATCTCTGTATCTGAACAGTAATGATGGATTTACCAACAGGGATTCTGTTCCACCACATTAACCTCCATACACATAAAAACAGATATTAATATTGTAGCATCTACTGAAGTATCCTGTAAATTCTTCTCTACCCCTCTATTTACATTACTCCACTATCCTAGATTGATAAATCCTAATATAGTGTCCTATTTCCCTCTTGTTGCCATTGCAAGAGTCTATCCTTTCTGCTTCAGCTGAGTGTTGCGCTACCTATGGAACCTCAGTGACACAAAAGTCATATGAATGGATTTACTTCAATCAGAGTTTCACATGCAGTCTGGATAATAAGACTATAGTAGTAAGATGTGTCATATTTCTTAAGAAGTGAACAAATATATTAATAAATAACATATTTTCAGTGTCTATGGCTGCCTGTGCACCACTACTTGGAAACCTACACCAGCTATGTGCTTGTATAGATCTCTGCAACAGTTTACATAATTTTGGTAAATGCATCGTCCCAATAAGACCCACCCGCTTTTTCTAAAAATGCTGAGTGAGGTACACAGAAAAATCGCACATTTTTGCACTAAGTGCTGTACGCGGAAAACCTGGCATAAGTTACTTAATACATTTCTCTACCAGATAGTTGTGTACCCACAGCTTGAGTAGTTAACATATATGGATGGTGGCTACCTGGTAGCTCTAATGACGTAACTATTCTAATATAGTAATTCCATATTTGATAGACAAAGCTTTAGGATTCAAAAAGGGGAAGGTGTCTAAAACGACAACCATGGACTCTGGTTGGTTTGGAGGTTACAGCCATGGCCAGGACAAAAGTAGGCAAAGGTAGATAACCGCCTACAGTGTCAGTTCATGTTAAACTGGAAGGGGAAGCAAGTTTGATGAAAAAATCAGCTGTTTGCAGTGTATATCCACTTATCCCCACCACATGCATCTCTTAATCCCTTGCTGACATATTGGGCGACATGTATGAACGGGGCTGCGGCATTCTTCGTCACATTAAATAGTGCCGCGGCACTTTGTAACGTGCTCAATCTCGGGGGTCGTGGGCGTGTGGGGGGGGCACACTAGAACCGTAGCGTAGCTAAATATTTGTAGCTTCGCTACGGCTTTTCTGGGCGTATTACAGCTGGATCAGGTATACCACTCTGAAAGTGGTATACCTGATCCAGAAATGTCAACTGAGCGCTAGAATGCATATAGCGGGTTCATAAATCAGGCGCATTCTATATTAGCGTTAGGCGCATGAAATTTGGCCTGTTAACGCCAAATTTCATACATGTTGCCCTTGAACACTAGTTGAGCCTGCTCGATTCAAGTTCCAGCGGGTGCTGGCGTACACTCAGTACCTGCCTTCAGTCGCTGGCACTGGAGTTAACGGCAATTTCAGCCGCTTAACTACTTAAAGGCGTCAATGCAACCATAGCATTTAATCAGTTATGTAGGAGGGCTGCACCCTCTTCGACACCTAATTTCCCTCCTCTCCTCCATGACGAGACCGGTTTCCATAGCAGTTTCCATTAGCCTCCATAGGCCTGCTATCTTACTACTGCTATTACACCCTGCATTAACATTGAAGAATAATATGCAAAAGTTTTAAAAATATAAAAAAAATAAAAAATAAATGTTCAACCCCTCCATTTAACAAATAAAAAAAGATTTTTTTTTAACAAAAACAAAGGGGGACATGTCTGAAAACTGACTTGGTCTAAGACTTTCCTTGTTGCCCATAGCAACCAATCAGAGCGGTCCTTTCATTTTTTCAGAGCTCTATATGAAATGAAAGGGGAATGCTGATTGTTAGCTATGGGCAACAAGAAAAGTCTTAGACCAAGACAGTTTTCAGACATGTCCCCCAAATTGTTTTGCCTCCCCAAAAATTGGAATGAAAACTGACGAACAGGATGCACATATCTCAAAATGGTACCAGTTCAACATGACGCCTCAGTCTGCAAAAAAAAAGCCCTCAAACGTCTGTAAATGGAAAAATAAAAAGTTACTAGTCTTAAAAAAAACCTTGATTTGAAGCAAACAAACTGACCCGCAGAATAAATTTACATTACGTATATTATACCACACAGTGAACGCCATAAAACGAAAACCAATAAAATGTTGCGCAATTTCATTCTTTCCCATTCCATCACACAGAGAATTTCTTTTTAGTCTCCCAATTCACTACAGTGGTCCTTCAAGGTACAATGGCCTTAGGGTACAATATTTTCAACATACAGTGGTCTTTCCTGGAACATTGTATGCTGAGTGTGTTTTCAAGATACAATGTACCAGACACTGATCTGGCCAATTAGCATGAATATTTTACTAGTAAAACATCTGTATTAGTGAGGTACATGCAGTGATTGACGGTCTAGCAGTGCTTCTCTACAGTATAGTACGGTGCTTCATGTTCTGTACTGCTCTTTACGTGTGCCAGTAAAAGCAGCTCCTTTGGGAACCAGGTTAGGGCAGCCCCAATTACACATTGTGTATAAAGTCCATGATACAAAAAAGAAGCTTCTGTCATCAGCATAGAAAGTGATTTCCTGATTCCAGCAGCTCTTGCTGACTGTGATATGTAAGGACTTGCCTTATTTTATTTTGATTATTAGTTTTATTTTCTTTAATTTTCACTTTGCATTATATTGGGGTCACATTTTGAAGCCTTGAAACCAATCACCAGGTTTCCATAGTATTACTGCATGTTTTCAACATACAATGGTCATCCCGGAACCAATTAATGTTGCATGTTCAGGGTAAAGTAAAAAGAAGAAGTATATTAAAAAGAAACATTGTTCCACAAAAAAACAAGCTCTTAGGTGGTTTTATAGATGAAAAAAAGTAAAAAAAAAAAGCTCTAGCTCTTGGAAGACAGGGAGGAAAAAATGAACATAATTTTAGCAAAAATCATAGTGGCAGGAAGGGGTTAATGGAAAAAAATCACTCAGCTGTTTGATGTGCAGGCCTGCTTATACCCACCATCAGCATCTGTTAATCATCAGACACTATGGCACTGTGATTTACTGACACTGTAGCCATGTCATACAGTGATAGAGATCAGTGAGGGAGACCCGAGCCTCCTCTGCTTCTGCTAGCCTACCAGTAATAAGGTCAGTGCTGCCTGCTCCCCTAATACGTCTTCCTGTTTTCTCCACTGTCCTCGAAAGGCCTGGCTGGCGGGCATAGCTGCAGGCATCCTGAGTCAGGTCAGGGCACTATTTGCCTAGGTCACCAAAATACCTTATTCCAGACCTGGTTACAAAATTGAGGGATTCCCACACCTTCAAATTTCCCTCCAGTTGAAGTGACCAACGCTGCAAATTAGAGAACAGAGAAGATGCTGCACCTCCACGACCTTGGCTATATTTGGCTATGTGCCCAGCTTGCTAGCTTGGTAGAAGTTTGCATTAGGATTATGAAATGTCTATAAATTGATTAGTTGGGATTAGGATAAGGAGATGTTTACGGATTAATTTATTTTATATATTACAGGCAAAATAGGAAATACAAAACTAAAATAATACAATATGTAAAGAATACTTGCATTTCACACTTTGCCTCTAACATAGATACTGCAATCTCTTCCCCATGTATGCACTCAATATGGCAAAGAAAAGAAAGGGAATGTGTCATCAGAAAATGGCCAATTGTTTAAATCAAGTTTTTATGTCAAATACATTTTAGAGAGTTGTTTTTTTTTATTTTACATTTTACATGTCACTGTCTATTTTTAAAATAAAGAATCCTGAAATAATGCAATGTTTATCCTGGCCACTAAGCCGAATAATATGGTAAAACATACATGCCAAAATATTGTGCTTGGGTCTGATATTATCCCTTTTCATTCCCTCCCCACAGATTTGACTTCCAAGCGCCTCTCCTTCTTTCAATATGCCCAATTACGACACTTGTTTAACTGTATCAAACATACAGTCGACTTTAAAAGACCTCTTACCCTTTGAACAGATGTGCCTTATGAGCACCCCTCCGAGACATATTATTTCCTCTATTTATAGGGTATTATCTTCTACCCACTGGACCACACTCCCATCTTTTTGCAGGGCTTGGGAAGATGAGCTTGTTAAATCTTTCTCACAGACTCAATGGCAACGTTTCTTTGTTCTTTCTCATAGGGCAGTAATAGCGTCTTGAG
This sequence comes from Phyllomedusa bahiana, assembly GCA_025379985.1. Classification (NCBI taxonomy): domain Eukaryota; kingdom Metazoa; phylum Chordata; class Amphibia; order Anura; family Hylidae; genus Phyllomedusa; species Phyllomedusa bahiana. Next base: position 582,590 of record JAODAL010000006.1, on the reverse strand, counting down.
CACAGGAAACTAGCTTTAAAATTCTCTCAAGATGGTATAGGGTCCCCTCTCTACTACATAAATGGTTTCCCTCCATACCGAACCTCTGTTGGCGTTGCGGGACGGATGTGGGCACTATGCTGCATGTGTGGTGGGACTGTCAATCCCTGCAGGGGCTTTGGGACGCTGTTTATAGTATTATTCGGAAGGTAACTGATTTGATGCTCCCTAGGACGCCTGAAGCAGCCTTGCTTTTTATGTTTGATCTCCCAACCTCGGTATATAAAAAATCTTTACTCCGCCACCTCCTCCAAGCAGCCAAGACCATCATTCCTAGGCACTGGAGGTCTCCTGATCCGCCCACTATCGTGAAATGGTTTTCTGAAGTCTCTCACACATATCATATGGAGGAACTTCTTGCATCCTCCAATGATCAAGTGCAAGTGCTGAATAGGACATGGGCACCCTGGATAGCCCAATCCTCTCCTACATTTCATACCTCTTTGAGGTGAGTTATTATGAGACATTTATTGGTCACCCTCCAGTGGGTGTGCCAGATAGATGTTCATGGTCCTCATGATGTTGTTGTTCGGTGTAAGTGTAATGTATATGTATGGGTCCCTCTCTAACCCCTTTTTTTTTTTCTCTCTTTTTGTTTCTCTTTTCCCCTCTCCCTCTTTCCCCTCGCTCCTTCCCTTGCCCACAGAATCTCATATTGATGCTAACCATATGCATAACTTTACTATCTGGATTCATTCTTATTTTGTTAATATCGAGCCATATTGTTCTGACATAAATGCTTGCTACATATGTTGGCTGATTTAATGTAACCAAACTATCACATAGACATTTGTGGTCGGTTATTTGTTCCTACTGTTTTATATTTTCTTTTGTTTGAGACTCTTCAGGTCTCCCTTCTTTCAAACTGTTTGTACATTATCTGATGCTCCTTTTCAATAAAGCGTTTTGAATCACAAAAACATACATGCCAACCCTCCCAGGGTTGTGGGTCACCTCCCGTTCCCTCGGAAGGCAGAAGGCAGAAGGCAGCGGAGGTTCTTTCAATGAATTAAGTGCCGGAGCAGTGTCAGTGGCCTCTGTAGACTATAAAATTTAAAGGGGTTTTGCCACGATCTCATTTCATACCTCCTGTATCCAGCTCTTCAGCTCTGTGTGCTCAGATGGAGGCGTGTGTGATGTTTGAATTGCATATCATGTGACCCAGCAGGATGACATCACCAGGCCTTTATCTCTTTAGTCAAAGGTCTGTTTATGTATAAAGCTGTGAGTAGCTACATTGTAGCTCAGTTTGACTAATTACTAAGGAGTACAGAGGACAGGAGTAGAATGACAGCACCTGGGGTTTGAACACTCAGGAGCTGCCTGAGAGGAGAAGTGATGTCTGAGCATGTGCGACCAGAGCTGAGAAGCTCTCAGCCCTGGTCGTATCCCCTGGAGACGAGCTGTAAACAATGGATCACTAAAGGAGCAGCTAAGACAAAAACGGTGCCAAATTTTTAATAATGATGAATGGTGAAAATGTTTATTATTTAATTTACAAGCTTCCCATGTCAATTTTACTTCATGGCAAAACCCCTTTAAGGATGGCCTTTTGAGCACATGCGCGTTGCCCAGAAGCAGGTCCGGTCAGGTGAGTAGCAGTGTCCTGTGTATTGATGACTACTTAACTCGGATCCCTGCTCTGCTAGCAAACGGCTCCACAATTTTATACTGGTCCTGGAACCTCTTTTATCTTTAATTTACTCTTACATGCATTTAGTGCTGCTCAGTCACAGTCACTTTTTTATGATATAAAGTGCCTGGATATCAATCACACATGGCCAGTGACATCAGAGGGCAGTAAAGTTGCAGGTGAGAATCACACTGCAGTCACACGTTCCACACAGCACCACATCCACACCAGTGCGCTGCACAACACAGCCAGGGACAAACAGCAACTTCACATAGCCGCTGCCCCTCCGAGTCTCTGAGTATCGCCTGTGGCTGCCGCTGCTCCATGTCCCCGACCCTCCGGCTGGCACCCTCCACACCCTGCGCGCTGACCGCTCACTGCTCGATGGGTAATGCAGGCCAGGAGTTTCTCATTGCATTCTGCCACCTGTGGTCTGTCTTTGACAGTCACAGGAGACAGGTCACAGGGAACAGACTCTGACGATTGCCTATGGCAATAGCCTATTCAGCATCCAGGAAAGCTTGGTGCAACTCCATCTCCCAAAGGTGGCACCCAGTATTCCTATCATGTTACCTGTGGGTGATGGGTGTCACTCAGCTTTCCTGCATGCGGGATAGGTTATTCAGTCTATATGTATATGTGTAATGTTTGTTTATTTACAGGTTCCCATTTGGACTACTTCGGATTCGATGGACTATGTTGGATCAACCTTGGATTTATTTTATAAAATGGTTAAAGAGGGTTGTAGTCGGGGAGTGTTTATTAAAACAAAATGTGTTTTGTGCAATTTGTGTGTTTTTTTTTCCCATATAATTCCAGTGATAGTAGTGGAGGTGTCTAACAGACGCCTCTTCATTACTATCGCTTGGGCTTGGTGTCAGCCATCGGTGTTTCTTGTTGCCCAAGACTGACAGTAACCCTGTGTCACTATTAGCCCAGTACCCAATGCACCAGGGGTACTGGGAAGAGTCGGTAACCGTTAGAAGTGGACCCTCTAATGTGATGGTCCGCTTCTGGAGCAGCTGCAGGCTGGTATTTTTAGAATCAGAAGGTACCAGTATAGATGGCTCTTCCCATTCTGATAGTATCAGGCTGCAGCTGTTGGTCCAACTCTGGCTGGTTATGGAAAATGGAGGTACCCCATGTCGTTTTTATTTGAAAATGTATTTAATTATGAACATGAGCATCCACTGTAAAGATTACAGGAGTTGCCCTCTTTAGGATTTTCAATAAATAAATTATTTTCGAAAAATAAAAGACATGGGGTTCCCTCCATTTTCCATAACCAGCCAAGGTAAATCCAACAGCTGCAGCCTCATACTATCAGAACTATCGATTCTGGTCTCTTCCCATTCTAAAAATACCAGCCCACAGCCGCCCCAGAAGCGGACTATCACATTGGAAGATCTGCTTTTGATGGTTACCTGGCTCTTTCCAGTATCCCTGGTGGGTACTGGAGCAATAGTGACACAGGGTTAGTGTCAGCCCTGGGGGTGACAAAACCACTGCTGGCTGACACCAAGCCCGAGAGCTAGTAATGGAGGCATCTGTCAGATCCTCCATTACTAAAACTGAAATTAAATTGAAAAAAGCACTTTTATTTAAATAAACACTCCCCGACAACAGCCCTTTTTCACCATTTTATTAAAGAAATCATTCCAACATTGGTCTGACATAATCCATTGAGTCCAACATAGTCCAAAAGGGAAACCTGTATAACTGTAAAAAACATTAAAAAAAATGACAGTACTAAACACTATCTCCTGCATCCCCTGAAGATCATTGCTGCGGCTGACCTTCCTGGGGTGAAGGGTATAGGGTTCAACCTGCACAATATGTTTTTGGGGGGTGCAGACCATAGCCACAGCACAATCTCCAGGGGGATGGTCACATGCTGTCCCCCCACCTCCACCTATCACATCATAACCTCTCCACCTCTCTGCCAATTAACCCCGTAGTCCGCTCATCTCCACTTATCACCCCATAATCTCCCACCATTGAGTTATGCATCCTAGTGCCAACACAAAATACAACCCCATCACCCCATAACCTCTCCACCTATAACCCCATAATCCTCTCACCTCCACCTATTACTCTACCTATAACCCCACCTCCCCACCTATCAACCCATAACCTCCCCACCCATCACCCAATGTAGAGTTTGTACAGAGGTGGGCACAGGTAGGGAAATGCTAAAAAAATAGAATTCTTAGATGTTTCTGTGGTAAATTTTGCAGCTACGTGTCGGGTCCGGGAGAAATCATCATGGCAGTCTGGACAGGTTGCAGAAGAAAAGGGAACTGTAGTCACTTAAATGTCTGCAGAGCCTGTGTACACTGGTATCTACCCCATGTGGTAACTGTATGGTGGTACTATACAGTCTGCAGAGCCTGTGTACACTGGTATCTACCACTATATGGTCACTGTATGGTGGAAATATTGGTTGTAGTGTAATGGTTTAGGTTCAGGCACAGTTTGACAGCATCTCCGAGCTCTTCTGGATGCTGAATAGGCTCTCCAACCTCCAGGGAACCTGGGTAAGGCCAAATCCCTAATTTAGCTTTCTTCCAGAGCCGTTACGGAGTGGGCGGGATGTTTGTGAAGGGGTGTGGCTCACCACCAAGAGGGCATGGTCATGAAAATTTTGGGGCAGCTGCGTGCGCCACACCTTCAGATTTCCCTAATGACCGCTTTCAAAAGTTGGCAAGTATGGGTTAAAAGGGTCAGTGTCAGACTGGGGTGCCTAGGGACCACCAGTGGAATTTCATTCTGGTGGCCCACACTCAATCAAATTAACATGCCACTTTGTTAATGACTCTTTTTCTCTGCCTTCTTGCCTCTCCAAAGGATGCATATGGATTTTAAGAAACTCCAGGTCTGCCATGCTCAGGAGCCCACCAGGGGTTTCCCCTGTTCCACTGTGTGCCAGTCCAAGCATGAAAGGGTTATTCCCCTCTCAGACATTTATGACATATAGAAAGGAGTTGGGACCTGCACCAATCTTCAGAACGGGCCCCTTAAAGTATCCATGCAGAACAGAGAGTAGGTCACACTTCCCAGTGCTCACCATTCTGTTCCATGGGAGCTCCAAGCTGTCAGGGCCTTTTTTTAAGATAGTTGCAAGTGCCAGAGGTGGGACCCAAACCTATCAGATATTTATGACATCTCCAATTGATATGCCATAAATCTTTGAGATGGGAACACTCCTTTAACACTTTGGGCGACATGTCAGAAAAGTGGCGCTTCCACGCCAGTTTTAAGGCACATTAACTGAGTGTATAATGAGCCTGAGTACATAAACCTGTCAAAAATCTGGCGTGTGGTATGCCTTGTATAGCATATTTAATGCGCCTAATTTAGGCGTATACCAAAAAAAAGTCGCATATCATATCATAGTACGCGCCCCAATATGCCGGGTGTTTTGGAAGCACGCGCTGATCAGTGTGTACTTCCAAAGCACCGGGGGGCCAGCTCCCGGTCGGCCCCATAGACAAGTGACATAGTACAATTGACATGTCAATTCTCCCCACGTGCGTACTATACGCTCGTTTTGTATGCACGGGGAGACGTCGCATAATTCATAGCTCTCTATGAGAGCTATGAATTACTGTAATTGTGGCGTGCATTTCACCGCGTATAAAGCGCAATACACGGCAAAATACGCAGCAAATGTAAGCCATGTGAACATACCCTTAGGGTATAAACAGACAATACGGTCATAGAGCGGCCAACAGTCCCACCTTCTATGCCAATGGCCACTTGAGCTTACCGACACCTCACGCAGCCATGGGCGGCCAAGTAGGAAGTAGAAAGGACTATCAGCCGCCACCGCTGCACCGTCTGACCCTACCCCTATAAATCTGCCCTAATGTCTTACAGAGCACAATACTCCCCAATAACCCCCTGTTTCAATTGGTGGTTTCCACCTCAACCCGAGTACAGTGCCTATCAAGTCTCCTGGCATGCACAGTCTTATTTACTTGTCCCAAATTGTAGGGCAGGCCCACACCTACAAAACATAATAATAATAATATTCATAATGATAAAAACAAGTAACATTTTTTAAAATGCCACTTTTCCAAATATTATGGCAAATATAACAAAGAACATATTATCAAACATTTAAATATTGGTCCCAGGATGGTTCCACCAAATATGCAATTGTTTTCACATTTGCGTTAAACCTACCCCATTTGCAGTGCATTACCAAGAACTATCCTACCTACAGCTGCACTGCTTGCAAATATGTATTCAGCAGAATGAGGCCATATGCACAGTCAGATAGTATGCAAGCACGAGCAGAAAGTATCTAGCTGCAGCAAAATAGTCTAGAACAACATATTCAGAATTATGATGCTAGAAACGTGAGTTCAGACACATTGGGCCTCATTTATGAAAACTGACTAAAAGACTGTCCTTGTTGCCTATAGTAGCCAATTGCAGCTCAGGTTTTATTTCATTTACTATTCTAGAGAAATTAAACCTGAGCTCTGAGTGGTTGCTACGGGCAACAAGGTCTTACGCTTAGTTTTCATAAATGAGGCCCAACGTGTCTGATGCAAGCACATGAAGATACCATCGACATGCTGCACAGCACAAAGCAATAGCATTCACTTCAGACATCAAGGCGTCAATATCAATCGCTATTCTCCAGTTGGCTGTGTCTACCATTATGATCAGGGCCGCCATCAGGAATTTCCGGGCCACATACATTCAATCTGTCTGCACCCCCCCCCCCCCAAATAAAAGAATAAAGAAGGGGAGGGGATAAATGTAACTGGACCAGTGCTTTTAGGGTTTATTTTTTTTTAAATTTACCATGTGGTGTTATTGACATGTTATCTTTATTTTGTGGGTCAGCACAATTAGCGCCGATAGCAAATTTATATGTATTTTTGTTATGTTATTTCTATTAAAAAAAATATGATATTTTTTATATATAATTATTTATCTATATAAAATATATATTATTATATATATATATATATATATATATATATATATATATATATAATAAACAAACACACTGTATATACATGCATACATACTATGCACTCACTTTAGACATACATACACTATGTATAAACAAACAAGCCTGCTTCTGTTTTAATCATAGAAACCTCACTGAGCCACCAAGCTGTGACGGTCCCTACACCAAGGCCTGGCTTCTTCCTCTCTCCATCACAGTGGTCTGCACCAGCTCCTTACTCTCTCGTCACAGTAGTCTGCGTTGGGTTCTCCCCCTCCCCTTCACAGTAGTCTGCATCGGGTCCTTCCACTCACTTACTTACAGGGGAGAGATATGCAGATTTGTTCATGTTGCGGACATTTCACAGTGAATTGGAGAGTTGCGGGCCGCCTGTGAGATATTTGGTCTAAAAGAACAGGCCCACTCTCTTCACCAAACAATGAAACACTATTTTGCATTTTGGCCCGGGCCCCGTACAGCAGTACCACTAGTATTGCCCTAACGGTGGCCCTGATTGGGATGCTACCATGCTCCTTTATTACTTCTTAGTTCACAAAATTGTTGATGTTCCTGTCTCCACTCTCTTTTGGGGGCATGTGTTTATCTTTTAGACTTACAAACTCATGTGAAAATCCAAATCAAATCCATGCCAAATAGAAACATTGCAGATTTGGCATTGATTTTCGGCCTCCCACGCAAATTCTATGTGGAAGTGATAGCTAATATCTTTAAAGAGGTTTTCTCACTACAAAGATTAGCTTTCAACGTGTAGGGACATTTAATTTAAGACTTCTTATAAACATGTTATTCTTTTGATTTTACCTTAGTCAGGAGATAAGAGATTTCTCTGGTTACGTCCATTATCTCCCTTACTCATTAGAAAGAAAGCAGGGACTTACATCACCATGAACAGAGCTAACTCTTAGAGAAGACTCATTATCTCTAACAAGATTTGCTTTTGTTTACAGATAAGTAATTGTTTTCACTCCTCAGAACATATGTTGCTTTGTTTATTGAAGACTACATCTCCTGTACTTACATCTTTGTAATGTCATAGCTAGTTACAGAGAAGTTAAATATGCTAATTACTGCTATAGAACCAACCACAGCCTGAGGCAGAGGCAGAGTGAAAGAAAGTTTGGCTGTGATTGTGAAACTGCATGGAGAGAAAACCCTTTTAAGACTGTAATAAACAACCATAGACTTCTATGTCGCTCTACAATACCTCTATATGCCTCTAATTTCATAGTGGCATGTTAGGTGAAGCATGGACACCACGTGCCTCAGTATGGTCCTTTTCCACGGCACTATGTCATGTGCATAAGACCTTTCTGTACAGATTGACTAAACTATATCCATGTTTATGTCAATTATTAAAGGTAATCTGTGTGGTTCATATGCCAGAGGCAATCTTACTTCCATGGCCAGAAAAATATAATTTTATCTTATCTGCTTTCTGTTAATTCAGTTAATTTTAGGAACAATGCTGATTTAATCAAAATAATTAATGCTGCCTCATATTTTAGCCACTAATTAACTATTCTAAAAACAGCAACATTTTAATTATAGCTGACACAAATTAGGTAGAGATGAAAGCGGATTTAAAATTAGAATTCTATTAACACGTGGATTGGAAATTGCATGCATGACCTACTGTTATTTCATGGTTTGTTATGTGTTACCTCATTTTTAGGAACAAATGATTACTAGTAAGTATGTTGCACTTTTTAAGCAGGAAATGCTATGATGTGTGTGCTTCGTCAATACATTCCTCAGGCAACATCCTTTTTATTGCCATATGCAGTACATCTATTCCCACCGACACTACTAATACTATTGGGAGTCACAAATCTGGAAAAACGCACATAAAATTAAAGATTTTCAATGCCAAAAATAGGGATTCCCAGGGAAAATACAGTATACATATTTTTCATACCACACAGAGAAGCTGTACATAATCCTCCCACATCAAGGTCATGTAAGAGAGAAATGTATAAATGGGTTTTAAAATTGCAAGAGGAACTCTAGGAGAATGCAATGCTCTTTATATACATTTTTATGGTGTTTGTGATTTAAGCAGCCAGATATTGGTAACTAGCACAAATGATGGGCACCACATAAAGCTACCAACACCCACTTACCTATAGACTACATACAAATCTCAAACACAGCCACATATTAGCTGTCAGCAAATAGAAAAAGATAATTGAACATCTCTTGCCAAATAGACAGTACTGTGCAAAAGTGTTAAGCGATCAGATGCCTACCATAATGCCTAGTGATATAGAGATGCCCATGGGGCGCAAAAAGGCAATTGCAAATCCCTACACACCTAGATGGTACTCTCCCCAAGAAGAGATATTCCCCTTTCTGTACCATCACAGTCTGGCAGAAATAAGAAGCACATACTTACCGACTTGAGCTCCTTGGAGACTAGAGTTCTTGAAACAGACAATCTTCTAGATGGGCTACTCAGCCTCTCTAGAATGTATCTGAAGTCTGATAGACCCAGATACTGGTGTGAAAAAGATCTTCAGTTGATTCGAGATTCCTACCAGCTTCAAAACCATTAACTTGCCTCTATAAGAAATATAAACAGATAGGTGCTTACCACTCCCCAAATGCTGGAGGCCATATTAGCAAGTCCAGAGAATATAATCAGCCCAAATTCGGCTTTAGACACTGAAGAGTCTGTATAGCTGTTGGTCCAGAGCAGTAAATGCGCAAAGAAATTTTTAAAAAAGGAAAAACAGATTTTCCATTTAGTAAAAAATAAATTAAAAATACTGATGTTTTATTAGAAATTATTAAAATGTTTCAGACATGAGATCAAGGACCATAGTGAAATGGATAAGCGTTGTATTGTCATCATTTGCTTTATTTGTATTTTCTAATTTCATGTCCGAGACATTTTATTAACCCCTTCCCGACATTAGACGTATGCATACGCCCGAGGGGGGACGTGACTTCCCGCAAATGGACGTATGAATACGTCCTGGCGATCGCGCGGGCTTGCGGGCGAGCCGTACACAATTGCGACATGGAACCAGTGGTAAATTACCGCTGGCTTCATGCTGCATCACCCCCGGCCGGAGTGTGCTCCAGCCGCGGGTGATTAACACTTTATTAGCGCAACCTGTCATGGTCGCGATAATAAAGCCGCAGGCAGGAGGAGTAAGCTCCCCCTGCCTACAATCGGCGCAGTAATGGCGCTCTGCGCCGCTACTGGTCCGCTTACCAGACTCCCCAGATGCTGTCTGAATGCATCCGGTTAGTTGGTGATGCACCATGCCACATGTTGTGGGCATGGTGTCAGTAGTTACCATGGCGACTTGTACACAGCAGTAACGCTGTGCACAGCTCTCCTATTCAAACAGCAACGATTGCTTTTCCCCTGTGGGGATTTGCAGTTACAAATCCCCACTGAGGAAAAGTTAAAAAAAGGGAAAAAGTAAAAAAAAAGTAAAACACAAAAAATAAAATTAAAACACGTACACCGCCCTTTTCCCCTTTACAAACGCCAATCGCCCCAAAAAGATCAAAAAAAAATAAAGTAACCATATTTGGTATCGCCGCGTGCGTAACGAACCACCCTATAAATCTGTCATATTAATTAACCTGTACGATGAACGCCCTAGAAAACAAAAACAAAAAACAGTCACAGAATTGCGATTTTTGTATATCCTGCAGCACATAAAATGGAATACAAAGCGATCAAAAACTCATATAAACGCCAAAGTTGTACCAATTAAAACGTCAGTTTATTACGCTAAAAAAAGTCCTTACACGTCTCTGTATACGGAAAAATAAAAAAGTTATGGCTCTCAGAAGACAGCGATGCATAAATATTATTTAACACAATAAAAACATTTTTTTTTTAAAGTGCTTCAAAATAAAAAAAGAACTATATAAATTGGGTATCGCCGTAATCGTATCGACCCAGATAGTAAAGCTAACTGGTCATGGATACTGCACGGTGAGCGCTGTTAAAAATAAAAATAAAAAACACTACTAGGATTGCAGTATTTTCTTCACCCTGCCTTCCAAAAAACGGATTTAAAACTGATCAAAAAGTCTTTTACCCCCCAAAAATGATACCAATAAAAACATCAACTCATCCCGCAAAAAACAAGCACCTACACAGCTCCATACACAGAAAAATAAAAAAGTTATAGCTCTCAGACTATGGCGATGGAAAAAGGGTTTTTCCTTTTTGAATAAAAGTGTTTTTATTGTTTAAAAGCAGCAAAACAAAAAAAATATAGAAATTGGGTATCACTGTAACCGTATCGACCTGCAGAGTAATACTAATATGTCAGTTATACTGCATGGTGACCACTGTAAAAAATAAAAATAAAAAACACTACCAGGAATACTGTATTTTGTTCAAAATGCCTCACAAAAACCTTAATAAAAATCCTAGCGGCATATGCCCCCCATAATGGTACTAATAAAAACTTCAACTCATCCCACAAAAAACAAGCCCAGAATCAGCTCCGTTTACAGAAAACTGAAAAAGTTATGGTTGTCAGAACAGGACAACATTCAAACGCAATTTTTTATAGACCTATTTCTATTGTGTAAAAGTAATAAAACATAAAAAACGATATAAAATCTATATCATTGCAATTGTACCGACCCCCATTGTAAAGATACCCTGTCATTTATACTGCACGGCGAACGCTGTAGAATTGAAGCCCAAAAAACAATGGCGGAACTGCGTTTTTCCCCCTCATTTTCATAGCCCAATGCAAAAAAAAAAACTATGGAACACCTGTGCGCCCAAAATGCACAATACACCCCTAGATGAGATCCTTGAGGGAGGCTGAATCCAAAATGGGGTGACTTCTGGAAGGTTTCACCTGTTCTGGTACTTTGGGGGCTTTGTAAATGCGAGATTGGCCCCACCAAAATCTGCGTTCCAAAAGCCAAATAACACTCCCTCCCTTATACACCCTGCCATGCGCCCAAACAGCAATTTACACCCACATGTAGGGTATTGCCGAACTTGGAAGAAATTGCGTAACAAAATTTTGGGTGCTCTTTTACCAGGATTCCTTGTAAAAATGAAACATTTTCAGCTAAAATTGCAGATTGTTGGAAAAAAAATGTTTTTTTCATTTTCACAGCCCAACGCTAAAAATTTTTGTGACACACCTGTGGGGTCGATATGCTCACTACACCCCTGGATATATTCCTTAAGGGGTGTAGTTTCCAATATGGGGTCTTTTTAGGGGTATTTATTAAGTTTTGGAACCTTAGGGTGTCCGCAAACCTGAAATGGCCCCTAAATAAAATCGTAATGAAAATGAGACCCCAGAGTCCGTGGTGACACCTCTATTCTGGGGCTTGGGTTACCCAAATAGCGCACTTGGCACATATGGGATATCTCTAAAAACGGCAAATCTGGGTAATCATATTAAGTTGCATTTCCCTGATCCATTTACGTATTCTTGTGAATAATGAAAAAAAATTGAATCTGCAAATAAAAGTGAATTTTTAATTCCACTTTCACTTGTTTAATTCTGTGAACACTAATGGTTAAAAATCTAAATGCTGTTTTGAATACTTTAAGTGGTGTAGTTTCTTAGTGAAGTTATGTGGGTATCTAAATACAGCCATAAAGTACGTAGAACCAATGGTCCCAAAAAAAATGTATTGCAAATTTTTTTGAAAATTAAATTACTATAAATTTCTAAGCCCCTAAGTCATAAAAAAAAAACATTTAAAAAAAATGATGCAAACTACAGAGATATGTGATGCTAGTTATAAACTATTTTGAGTGGAACTATTGTCTACATGCAGAAATTTTTGAAGTTTGAAATTTGAAATTTTTCACGATATTTTACAAATAAACAAGCATTTTTTGGACCAAAATGTCTTTCTATCTTAAAGCACAATATGTCACGAGAAAACAATCTCTGAATCACATGGATAGGTTAAAGTGTCAAAAAGATATTCTGACATAAAGTGACAGATGCCAGATTTAAAAAATGGGGCTCTGTCAGAGGCCAAAACTGGCTCCGGCGGTAAGGGGTTAATTTCTAATAAAACAGGAGTATTTTTATTTAATTTTCACTGGATGAAAAATCTGTTTTTCCTCTTTTGAAAACTTGCCTCTATGGTTATACTCATTTGAGGAACAGACATTATCTACCCTTTGGGAGACTTACTCCAGTGCCGCCAATAAGGTAATTCTGTGGACTTTCTTTGAGCTTTTTAGCACATCAGGAATTTCCTGACAAGTAGAGTGACCATAAGTCCCGGAATGCCAATCCGCAGCTCAGTGCGCACGAATGGTTGTGACGGTGCATCCTGGAATGCCAATCCATAGCTTAGTGATGTATGAATGGGGGTGACCGTGTATTCTAGAGTGCCAATCTCATAGCTCCTGTGGAGTGTCAGGGCTAGGCTGTGCTCAGGCTGCAGGGATCAACAGGCTGCAGCAGCCGATTCGCAACCCCACCCTGATGCTCATGCTGCTGACAGCTCTGTGAGTGACAGACGCCCAGCCACTCCTGACAGGGGACGTGTCGCACCAGCCAATGGGAGGACCTGGAGGCCTCTCCAATCAGCTACAGGGGCGGTATCCAGGAATCCCATTTAAACTTCCTGAAGGCTGAGTGCAGCGCCTGTGATATTCCTGGCTACCTTGTTACTTGTTCTTGTTAATGTGTTTGCTTATCCATATACCTGACCCTGGCCTGTTCTCCTGACTTCGGCTTGTCTCCTGTTTTTGTACCTCGCACCCGTTTGGCTCTTGACCTCGGCTTGTTTTCGTTTATCCCTCTGGTTCTGATTTGTGGCTTTGTCGTTCCTGATTTGGTATTGACCCGGACTGTCTTACTATTCTACTTCCTGACGGCCCCAGCGCTTAGGCAGAGCAGGGACTGTCGCCCAGTTGCCGTCTGCCGCCTAGGGCAGCACGTCAAGCCGGCAGGGACAGTGGGCTGGGTTCCAGTTAGGGCGCACTGCACCTCCCTTGACGTGACATTATCACAGGCCGAAACCGTTACTGCTCTACCATCACTATGGACCCCATGACAGCTCTGGTAGAGCAGATGCAGGGGCTAAGCCAGCTAGTCCAGGATCTGGCGCTGAGGGTAAAACAACAGGAGGCTACCCTAAGTCAGAGGGTCCCTGCATTACCTTCCCCTCCTGTGGAACCCCCTATCCAGTTGCCTGACAGGTTCGCAGGTAACAGGAAGGCCTTTGTGGCATTTAGAGAGGGTTGTCGTCTGTATTTTAGGCTCCGCCCACTTACCTCGGGGAATGAGGAACAAAGGGTGGGAATTGTTATGTCCTTACTGCAGGGTCTCCCCCAGGAGTGGGCATTTTCGTTACCGCATGACTCACCTGAACTGTCTTCTGTGGACAGGTTCTTTTCCGCTTTAGGAGTACTTTTTAATCACCCTGATAGGGAAGCTGTGGCCGAGGCTCAGCTGACCACCTTGAGGCAGGGTAAGAAGACTGTGGAGGAGTTTTGCTCCGAATTTCGTCGCTGGTGCGTTCCGTCTGGGTGGAACGACGCAGCTCTCAGATGCCAGTTTAGATTAGGGTTAGCTGACCATGTGAAGGATTTATTGGTGGCTTACCCTACCCCTGGTACTTTAGATGAGGCTATGGCACTAGCCGTTCGTCTGGACAGACGTTTAGGGAGAGACGGCAGGAAATGGTTCCCCCTCCGGTGGTCCACACCATGGTCACCCCTAAACCCGTTGTTTCCGATTTAAACCCAGAGGAGCCCATGCAAGTGGGGGCTTTTTCTGTCACTGCGGCTAGGGACCGTAGGACTACTCGTCGCATCCAGGGGTTGTGCTTTTACTGTGGTGAAGATGGACACGGAATTCGGGAATGCTCCAAACGGAAGACCAGGTCTGAAAAACTCCAACGCCTAGATGGTCAGCAGGAAGATCACCTAGGCGAGCAGGTATTTCCTATTGTATCTAATAAGTTGCTGCTACCAGTTAAGCTTTCATACTTGTCGCTGTCCGGTTCTGGGAGTGCGTTTGTGGATTCTGGATCAGCTTCTAATTTTGTTGATGCGCCTTTTGCCAAACGTCTGGGCCTACCTTGTAGACCGCTATCTAACTTGCTGCGGGTTGTGGCTATTGACTCCACTCCACTAGCTCAGGGCGCAATCCAATATTGTACCCCTGAGCTGGAGATGGTGGTTGGATCCATACATATTGAAAAGTGTATTCTATTCGTCATGGAGGGGCTGCCTGCTGATGTGGTTTTGGGGCTGCCCTGGCTTCAGAAACATAATCCAGTGTTTGACTGGAAATCAAGGAAATTAGTCAGGTGGGGACAGCGGTGTGTTGACAAATGTCTCCTTACCATGCTGGGCAATACTGATGTGAAGGCTGATGCTCTATCTGGAAGCAGCTGTGCCAGCGTTGAGGCCTAAGCGGCATCTAGTGACGATGTCGCTAGGGCTAAGGTACACAGAACTCTTCCTCCTGGTGAACTATGCCCTCCACCTGTACCTGAACGTCCATATGTGGTTCAGGAGGTGGTTAACCCAGTGGCATATCGGCTGAAATTACCCTCTTCTCTCTGTATACATAACGTGTCCCGTCGTGCACTTCGTAAGAGGTATATTCAGCCTGTGACTCCGCCCTCTAGACCTCCTTCTCCAGTTTGCATAGAGGGGGAGTTAGAATATGAAGTCGCCCGTATTTTAGATTCGCGTAAGGCCCAAAGGTCACTGCAGTACCTGGGCCATTGGAAGGGGTATGGTCCTGAGGAGAGATCATGGGTTCCGGCGAAATCCATCCATGCTGATCGCCTGGTGAGGGAATTCCATGAGGCTCACCCAGACAAACCCAGACCAGAGAAGGGTCCAGTGGCCCCTCCTAAAAGGGGGGGTACTGTCAGGGCTAGGCAGTGCTCAGGCTGCAGGGATCAATAGGCTGCAGCAGCTGATCAGCGACCCCACCCTGATACACATTCTGCTGGCAACTCTGTGAGTGACAGACGTCCAGCCACTCCTGACGGGGGCGTGTCACACCAGCCAATGAGAGGACCCGGAGGCCACTCCAATCAGCTACAGGGGCGATATCCAGGAATCCCATTTAAACTCCCTGAAGGCTGAGTGCAGCGCCTGTGATATTCCTGGCTACCTTGTTACTTGTTCTTGTTATTGTGTTTGCTTATCCGTATACCTGACCCCGGCCTGTTCTCCTGTTTTTGTACCTCGCACCCGTTTGGCTCTTGACTTCGGCCTGTTTACGTTTATCCCTCTGGTTCTCATTTGTGGCTTTGTCGTTCCTTATTTGATATTGACCCGGACTGTCTTACTATTCTACTTCCTGACGGCCCCAGCACTTAGGCAGAGCAGGGACTGTCGCCCAGTTGCCGTCTGTCGCCTAGGGCAGCATGTCAAGCAGGCAGGGACAGTGGGCTGGGTTCCAGTTAGGGCGCACTGCACCTCCCCTGACGTGACAATGAGCCTCAAATTTACAGCATGTGAGCTGTCTGGAGCCTAATAACGTTTCCAGGTTTGGATTCTGGATCTTCAGGCGTAATATGCTGTTACCACTTATAAACAAATCTGCCCTGCATCTTAGTGTTCCAATCCACAACTCTGTGACATAGAGTCAGATGTCGACTCTTCACTCCTGATCTCAAGGATATTCGGATGGACTAATAGAGACCCTTAGTCATTCCAGAGGCTCCACAACTAACAAGAGCATATACAAAAAGAAAAACAATATTATTGGCTTGGTGATCTTCTAAAGAATATCTCAAGTTCCTTTTATGACAACCCTACTAGAATTCCCTTAACAAAGGTATAAAAAAAAAGCATAAGCCCTACAACCCAGAGGGTGCAGGAAACAGCTTGTTTGCCTCTTTTGAACGGTTTTTAGAATAAACCCCCTTCGTGAAGTTTTTTTCAGAGAAAAAATACAAGCTGGCCCAGGCTCATGCACCAGTGGAGATCACCTTTGGGCCTAAAAAACTGGTAAATACCCTTTTGAGCCCTTTGGAGGAATACCCCTTTCCAATTTTTTCCCTGAAGCACCCCTCCTTTTTGGCCATGACCTACGCTGAACATATGGAGAGCTACAAGCTTAAAATAAACCGATCCATACAGAGTAGTCCTCCAAGACAAGATATCCTTCCTTTTCTTCCAGGCTTCAGTCCTAATGTCCTTCACAAGCTAACATCAACCAGGCCATAATCCTTCCAGCTTAACTTCTTAACCCACCTGGACATATGGGTACGTCCTGGTGGCGTTAAGGAGTTGTGTAGCGGATCGTATGTTTTTTACTCGGTCGGATGCCGGAAGGTTCCATCGCTGCCATTTTTTTTGTTTCCCCCATTTCCCTCCCGGGGGGCGCCATTTTTGAACCCTAATGCTTTATAGCAAAACTGCGTAACACTCGCCGGGTTAAGCACGGAAAGCTGGTTTCTGTCAGGGACCCCCCTGGACCACGTCCCAGGTCACAGGGTGCCGGCCCCCGCTCCCAGGGGACCCCCCGCCCCGCACGTCGGGTTCGGGGCCCCCTTGTGCATTGGCCCCTCCGACGCTCACTTACCGGGCCGGCTCCTGCTCAGTTGTGCCCGGCCCCCAGCGCGTAGTTTCCCCCCTGGGCCCCACCCCGCGGCAATTGAATTTAAAGGGCGTGCCAGTAATTGGTTCATTCCCGGGGGCAGCTCCTTTTTAGCCCGGCCACTTCCTGCCGGCCCTCCCCGGATCCTTGGTTATATTCCAGGTGAAAGTTTTTTCCAGAGCGTCCTGTCCTTGCCTTACCATGTACCGACTCCCTGTTAAGTTTACGTCTAAAAACCTTGCCGCCTCCCCGACCTCCTGCTTGTCTCCCGTCTACGAACCAGAGCCGCCGTCCTGACCCCCCTGCCTGTCTACGACCACGAGCCTCCCTCCCCGTTACTTACCTGTACCTTGGCGAAAACCCCGGGGCCCCCCCCCAGGGATAGTGACCTTTTGGGGAAACCCGCCGCAGCAAGACCTCCCGCTTTGCGGGGGCCTGGTGAATCCCCGGTCCCACTTAGATTCCACCCCCTGGTGTGGGTTTACGCCTTTGCCTGCGGGGGTCCAGTGGTTCCACCTCCAACCGAACAGTAGGACCCCGGCCATGGATCCCCCCAAGGTGCCCTTGGGTGTGCCAGCTCACCACCGTCGTGGAAAGCAATCGCAACAGATTGCGCAGCAAGCGCAGCAGCTCGGCAACTCTCCTCCATGGTGCAGCAGCAGCTCATCTCCTTTCAGCAGCAATCCCCCCGCCATCCCAGTTGTTCCGCCTCAAGGGTTCCTGTGGCTCCTGGGGACCGAAGCTTGGGGTGTCACTCCCATCCAAGTTCAGCGGTGACCCGAAACTAGAGGGGGTTCATCCCAAATGCCTATGCACGTGGAGCTGTAGCCGACCATTCCTGCCAAGTCAAGGTGCTTTCATGGTCAGCCCCCCTCTCCAAAAAGGCCCTGGCATGGCTACACTCATGGGACAGAACGATCCAGTGACGGCGGATATACATCTTCCTCAGTGATTTCCGCAAAAACCCTTCAGAACCACCCCGTGCCTCCTCCCGCGAGAAGCCCCCTAAACCCAAAACGCCAGGGGGACCTTCGAAGGAGACTACGCGGTAAACAATTCCGTACGTTGGCCTCTAAAACTATCATGGAACGGGGCCGCTCTGGTACTACTTTCAAGAAAGGACTCTCAAGCCGCGTTAAAGACGTCTTGGCCGCTAAGACCTCCCTCTTCCCCTTCCCCCAAACTTGATCGGTTAGCACCCCATCGACGTACGCTTTAATGAAGGGAGGAGGAGCTTCGCAAGAACGTCAGTCAGCCCAACTTCCCCGGTTTCCTCGACTGGCCCCGGTGTTCCCCCGGGGGCCCCCGGCCCACACCCCCCCAACACCCCTCCGGGGAGCCCATGGCCCCCCTGAGCAAGAATTGGCCCAGGGGCGGCAAAAAAAACTTGTGCCTCTACTGTGGAGCTCAGAGCATTTTCGGAGGTTTGCCCAAGCCCCCCAAGCCTGCGGGAAACTCCCGCACCTAGGATCGGGGGAGGGGCTTCCAGGTGAAACCCTCCCCTCTCCACGCCTGTTGGATGCCTGTGCGGTGTGTCAGATCGGGGTATCACTTCCAGGTTCCGGGTTTTTCTGGACTCGGGCTCCCCGGAAACTTCATCCCCACCCTTTAGTAAGCGAAATCGGTTTCCCCAGGTCGTGGAAAACCGCTTGTCATCTCCCGTCAGCGGGGAGCTGCTCGTGACACCACCCAGTTCGTCACCAAGCCACTTTCCCCTCCATGGGGGGGCTCTGTAAGGAAGAAATCCCCTTCTTTTGTTTGCCCCTCCTCGTCGACGATCCCCCTCGGACTCCCTGGCTAGGGTTTCCACTCTCCTATCCTGGACGGGTTTACGGGAGAGGTGATTCGTTGGGGCCCCCAGCTGTGGGGGGGCGTTTTTTTTGGTGGCACCTCGCCCGGTGCTTCCCTCTCTCGCTTAACCCTACGGAGCCCGCCGGGCTCCCGCCCGAAAAATCGGGTACCCGAGGGTTTCTTGAGAGACAAGCCAGAGTCTGTCCGCATCCCATACGTTTGCCCTTTGATTATTCCCGGGTACCGCCCCCCCGAGGCCGGTCTACCCACTGCGGTTCCTGAGACTAAGCCATGACCGAGTACACCCAGGAAATCTCGGGAAAGGGGGTTTTTTCCCCCAATCCCCCGCGGGTGTGGGTTTTTTTTTTGTAAAGAAGAAGACGGTACCTTACGGCCTAACTACCGGGTTTAAACAAATCGAGTTAAAAACCGGTATCCACGCCGTTGACCCGGGAATGTTTGCCCGCCTGCAGGGCCCAAGACTTCTTTTTAAGTTGGATTGAGGGGGCCCTCCTTTGGGGCCGAATCCGAAAGGGCGAAAGGGAAGAGGGCCTTCAACACCAGGGAGGGGCCCTTTTTGAGTACCGGTGAGCCCTTGGGAGTGTGCAATGCTCCCACCATCTTTCAGGAGCTATGAATGACGTTTCAGGGACCTCCCCACACCTGCTGGGGGGTCTACCTTGATACACCTGTGTTCTCTCCTGACCTCGAGCCCCCCGTTGCCAGTTTTGCAGGTAAAAGGACGTCTCCGAAGAAACCACCTTAACCCAAGCGGGAAAGTGCTCTTCCTCAGACAGCCCCCGTTTTTTGGGGGCGTCATCCGGACCAAGGCCACGGATGGATCCAGCGAAACTTTGCTTGTTGCAGTGGCCCACGCCCCGTCGGTTGCGGCAATCCACGTTCTTGGGCTTCTGCAACTACTACGCCAGTTCATTTCCCCCCTTTCCACGCGGGGGACCCCGAAAGTACCCTCACCAAGAAACAACCAAAACCCGCAGCTGGCCGTTTAGGGAGGAGGCATTTTCGAAGCTCAAGCCGCCTTCTCTACGGCCTCTATCCTTGCACGTCCCGGATTCCACGAAACCCCTTTACATGGAGGTGGTGCCCCATCGTGGGAGCCGGGGCATTTTTTACGCAAAAAGGGTCCAGGGGGAAACTGTAACGTGGGCTTCTTCTCCAAGACTTCCATCGGCCGAGAGAATTACACGATTGGGGACCGGGAGCATAGCCATAAAATTGGCCCCGGGGAGTTTGGGGTATTGCTGGAAAGGGGCCCTTTTCCCATCCCTACTCTCGGGGCCACAAAAAACCCCAATATCTGCAGACGGGTCAGCACTTTAAAACCCCCGCCCGGCTGGGGGGTCCCCTCTTCCCTTTTTTCCCCTTTTGATTTTCAGATCCACTTTAGGCCAGCCGAGAAAATGTGAACTGATGCCCTCCCCGTGCCTCCGAGTGTGGGGAAGATACTTCTCCATCATAATTCCTCCCAAACGCCCCACTTGGGGCGCCGTGGGGCCTCCGGAAGGTTCCCCTTGGGAAAGGGCTTTGGCCCCGCTCTCCCCAGACGTATCCTAAAAAGGGGACATTGTCAGTGGCTGGTCACCCCCCCGGGCCCGAAGAACCTTTTCCCTTTATTCCCCGGTTCTATTGGTGCCGGGAAAATGGAAAAAGGAGTTAAGGACTTTTGTTTTGTCTTTTGACTCCTGTGCCCGCAAAAGAACCCCGCACAAGCCGGGAGACCTACTTCCCGCCACTTCCCCTTTCTATGAACCCTGACCAAATTTCGATGGACTTCAAACTGACCTCCCTCCGTCGCTGGCAACACCATTATCTGGGTATTACAGATGCTTTTCCAAAATGGGCTTTTGCCCGTTGCCCCGGGCTGCCTCTGCCTCCCGGGCCCGGGGTGAGCATTCTTCCTCCATGTGTTTCCCGGGTGCAGGACTCCCTCAGCAAAAAGTTTCGGACCGGGGGGTTCAATTTTTCTCCAGGTTTTGGAACCCTGTGCAACCAACTTTAGGTGAAATCGAATTTTCCCTTCTGGCTACCACCCCCGGAGCGAACGGCCCGGTGGAGAGGGTCAACCAGGTCTTTGGGTTTACCCCCCGTCTTTCGTCTCGGCACCCAAGATGACTGGGCCAATTTGCTGCCCTGGCGGAGTTCTCTTATAACTCCCTGAGTCGAGTCCCGGGGGCCTCCCCCTTTTTAATCGGGTATGGCCCTTGCATCCCCCCTCCTTCCCCTTGGGGAACCTCCTCCGAGGTTCCGCGGCGGAGCATGGTTCAAGACATGAAGGCCTCGTTCCCGCCCGTCATCTCTGCTTTCCCCCGTCCGAGCGCATGAAGACTCAAGCGGACAAGAAAGAACCCCCCCTCCGGTTTTCCCCCCCAGGGGAAAAGGGGTGGGTCTCTCTAGGTATGTCCCCTAAAAATGCCTCTCAAACTGGGTCCCTTTTTTTTGGGGCCCTTTTTGGGGCACAGCGCATCAACCCGTAGCATACAAAATCCGGGCCTCCTCCTCGATGAAAAATTTCCCAAACCCTTTTATGTTCCTTTTTGAAACCTCTGGTCCTTAACCCTTTTTCCCGAAGGCCGTCCCTTCTCCGTCTGGGCTGATGCCCCAAGTCTTCGAGGCAGGAAATTTTGGGATGAGGAAACTGGGGAAAGCGTACTCCTGGGGACTGGGGGGGCTTCGGGCCCCAGAGAGGGCTTGGGAGCCGGGGGGAATATCCTGAAAAACAGCCTCTCCAGAGATTTTTTCTTCCAGTAAAGAGAGGGGGGCCCAAGGGGGGCCCAATGGGGGGGGGACTGTAAAAAGGACGCCCCGCGACCATGTCCCGGGTGCAGGCGCCCGTGCCCCCCCCTCCCCCGCGGGGCCCCGTCCCCCACGTCGGTTCGGGGTCCCTCGTGCATCGGGCCCCTCCGGGGCTCACTTACCCGGCCGGTCCGTTCAGTCTGTGTCCCCGGGCCCCGGGGCGTACCCGCCCCCAGGGCCCGCGCGGCCGGAAATTTTTAATTTAAAAGGGGGGGTGCGCCGGTAATTTTTGGGTTTATTGCCGGGCACTGCTCCATTTAGTGTGGGGCCCCTTCCTGCCCCCCTCGCCCCGGATCCTTGGGGTATATTCCAGGTGAAAGTGTTTCCGAGCGTTCCTGTTTGCCTTTCCTTTACCGACTCCCTGCTTCGTTACCCCTCTACGAACCTTGCCCCTGCCCTGACCCCCGCTTGGGCCTACGTCACGAACCAAGCCGCCTTCGCCCCCTGCCTGTCTACGACCATGAGCCGCCTGCCGTTTCTATCCTCGCACTTTGGCCGCCCCCGCAGGCAAAACCCCGCATTGGTAGGACCCGGTGGAAACCCCCCCACAGCAAGACCATCCCGCTTTGCGCCGGGCCTGGTGAATACCGGGGCCCCTTAATTCCACTCCCTGGTGGGGCTTACGCCCCCCCGCCTGCGGTGGTCCAGTGGATCCACCTCCCCAAACCCTAAAGGGTTTCCCTCCGTGGTTTAACCCCCCTTTGACCCATGTTTCCTCACTCCGATTTTTTTTGGGGATTTCGGTCGCGCTATCCCAAAATGGTACCAATAAAAAGTACACTTCAGGCCGCAAAACATTCACCCTCCCACAGGTGTATAGGTGGAAATGAAAAAAAGTTATCAGTCGCAGAATGTTTGATTTTTTTTGTGGTACTATAACATAATGCAAACCCTACATATTTGGTATTGCCGGAATCATATCAGCATGCAGAACAGAGAGAACACATAATTTTTACTATAGAGTGAATGCAATAAAAAAACCTCAAACATGGCAAAATTACTTTTTTCACATTTTGACCCACTTAGAATTCTTTTGTGGTTTCCCAGTATATTCTATGGTACGGTGAATGACATTATTAGAAAGTACATCTTGTCCCACAAAATAAAAGCCCCCATATGTCTATGTAGATGAAAAAAATAAAAAAAGTTATGGCTCTTGGAAGGTGGGGATGAAAAAATTAACGTGTCAACCCAAAAAAATGATTGTTCCTTAAGAGGTTAAAATATAACATATTTTATCCAATACGCTAAACACCGTAGAAAAAGAGCGTCCAGATCAAATAAACATTGGCCCCAAATTAAAAACTTGTACAAAGTTGTGGGCCAACCACTTTTAACCCTGTGTTGTCTTTGATGATTTTAGCTCCAGAGAGCTTTATTTATGTGAGAGAGTTTGTGAAAATTTAAGTAGTCTTTGGGACTGCATCTGCCACTGAGCCAGACTGAGGGCAGCTCTATGTGTGAGACGAAAGATGTCCTGCTGCTCATTCAATTCTGTGTTGCTGCGGCATGAACCCTGTCTTTTCCCTCAAGTGCTTTTCTCCTTCACTGTCTTATGTCCTGGCATGCTATTAGGGCCAGAGAAATAGTCCGGTACCCAGGGGCGTAACTAGGGAAGCCAGGGCCCCCAAAGCAAACTTTTGGATGGGGTCCCCTACCCCCTCCTCGCCCACGAACATTTACCAGAACATGCTGTTAGATAATGTAGATAATACAAGGGGCAAATACCTCACCATACTTCTCATTATCATACTGCTACCAAACAAATCCACTATACCAAGACCAACATTACCAACAACACTACTACATATGGACCGGATTATACCGCCATAACACGACCACAAATTACCACCACATAGTGACTAAATAATACCCCTACTCTACTATGATCAGTATACAAAGACCAATATTACTGCCATATAGTGACCATATAGTGCACAGGTGTCAAACTGCCGGCCCTCCAGCTGTTGGGAAACTACAACTCCCATCATGCATTTGTATAATCTATAACAGTGGGCATGATGGGAGTTGTAGTTTCCCAACAGCTGGAGGGCCACCAGTTTGACACCCCTGAATAGTGGTATATACTAGTGTACACAGGCTCTGCAGACTGCATATAACCACCATACAGTGACCATATAGTGGCAGACACCAGTGTACACAGACTCTGCAGACATAGGTGATTGAAGTGTAGTTACATCTTGTGACTCACATGTAATGTTTCTCTGACAAGTTGCTGACTTTCCCTTTTGTTCTGCATTCGGTCCATGATGACGTCTCCTGACCACTTGTCCCTGGAGATAAAGACACAAATATCTTAGAATCCTGACTTTTCCAGCACCACACTCCCTGCCCCCCCCCCAGCAATATGGGGTCCATTTAGACAGGCAGGGTTTAGATAGACCAGGTTTAGGTAGGCAGTAGGGTCCTCATATAGGCAGGCAGGGTTTAGGTAGCTATAGGGCCCCATATAGACAGGCAGAGTTTAGGTAGCTATAGGGCCCCATATAGATAGGCAGGCAGGGTATAGGGGCCATATAGGTAGGAAGGCAGAGTTTAGGTAGCTATAGGGGCCATATATGTAGGCAGGCAGGGCTTAAGGTAGGCTATAGTGGCCCCATACAGACAGGCAGGGCATAGGGTAGGCTATAGTGGGCATATATATAGGCAGGCAGGGCTTTGGGGGCTATAGGGGCTATATATAGGCAGACAGGGCTATAGGGGCTATATATAGATAGGCAGGGCTTTGGGGGGGCTATAGGGGCCAATATATAGGCAGGCAGGGCTATAGGGGTTAGATATAGGCAGACAGGGCTATAGGGATCAATATATAGGCAGATAGGGCTATATGGGCTAGATATAGGTAGGGCTCTGGGGGCTATAGGGGCCAACATATAGGCAGGCAGGGCTATTGAGGATAGATATAAGCAGACAGGGTTATAGGGGTCAATATATAGGAAGACAGGGCTATAGGGGCTAGATATAGGCAGGCAGGGCTATAGGGGCCAATATATAGGCAGGCAGGGGGCTTCATTAATATAAAAAAAAATAAGAAATCACTTACTCACCTGTCTCTTCCTCCCTCGATGTGACCGTGCAGCCGTCCGGCCAGTCTGTGCTTGGCGTGGGCCGTGCGATGATGTGACGTCATCGCGAAGCCCACGTCAGCACTGTTGGCCAGCGCAGGCTGATTAGCAGAGTGAAGCCGCTCTGCTAATACCGGCCAGTCCTGCCTTTGAGCCCTCGAGCCGGAGGGCCCGGGCGTTCAGAGGTGGGAAGCTTCGGGCCCTGCAGCTCCGCGTCCGCCGGCAATGAACTAGTGTGTTAGCTGCTGCCGGGCCCCCTAAGAACACGGGCCCCGAGGCAGCTGCTACGTCTGCTACCCTGCTAGTTACGCCCCTGCCGGTACCTACTTCATTTGTACTGATGGCACATAGTTAACTTACTATGTCATGCTTTCTTCTCAGTGCTTCTTATCTGCTGTGTGGTATGGTGTCTCTGTTTGGAGTACCCTGCTGCCTGCAGAGATACTGAGGCTGAGAAGGACCTGGAAAGCTTAAGTGTTGAGGCTCCAGATCTCAGTTTCGACTTGTGAATTGTCTTGTCAATCACCCCCCTGTGCTGTCTGAGTTGTTATTCCTCCCATGTGGTCCCTTCTCTGCTCTATGAAGCGGGAAGAAGCTGAGTGAGAGTAGTGTAATAACAGTTTTTGGCTTCTCCCTTTTCTCCTCAGTACATTGCCTTACCGTTACTTGTGGGCCAAATATAATTACACTATAGGCCCCTGGACCTGAGTTTGACACCTCTGCTGTAAAAAAAGATTTATTTTTTTTTGTTCATTTCACATGATCAAAAAGTCCCATATAAAAGAGTGTCTATCTTTTAAAAGTATTGAAGCATAACAGGAAACCCTTCATATTTGATATCGCTGGAATCATACTGACCTGCAGAATACAGATAACACATCACTTATACCTAAGTTACCGACATAAAAACAAAACCCCCGCAAACATGGCACTAATATGTTTTTTGGTTTTTTTTCCGATTTCACCCCAGAAATGTTTTCAGTTTTCCAGTATATTTTATGGTACGGCCAATGCACCATCAAAAAGTACATCTTGTCTCGCAAAAAAATCCCTTGTATGTCTTTGTAGATGGAAAAATTAAAAGGGTATGGCTCTTGGAAGGAAGAGAGGAAAAAGACAAAGAGCCACAATATTATGAATATGCTGCAGAAAGAAGTTGAGATTAGAAGCATTCCAATAATATAGCAGATAAATAGCAGGGGATCCAAATCCAGCAGATTACAGAGGTTTTTACACAATGCAGTGCAACACAATTTTCATACAAGAAGTTCTGGGAACAAAGCTGCAACTACAATGTATAGCGATGTAGGCCAACACTGACATGGCTTTTTGTCACACAGCTACAAGCATATGGGAACAACCCCCAAAAGATAATTAGGAAGACACATAATAATAATAATAAGGATATTGGATGTTACAGAGAAACTTTATAATTAAACCATAATTCTACAGTGTTAAAACAAAGCCACATTGTAAAGCTCATGTACATGGTCGTGTTATGGCTCCATATTGTACTAAGCCTTAACATGGTTGACTATAGTTGGACATAGGGTCTCTACCTCTGTATGCCTGATTTATTGCAGCATGAACTATCAGACTCCATATAGTATTCACAGAGATATTCTCATTTAGAATAGAATTAAAATACCTCTGTGTTTATGGTGCCTGTTGGAGCCTGGATGACAGTAAATGAAGGTTGTGCTGTTAAAGAGGGCCTGTGACATCTCATGACATGTTTGTTTTAGTGAATACTTGTGTTCCCTGTGAAATAGCATTTCTGGGGCATCTTCTCTTATAACTCTGTGTTGTGCTGTCCCTCTGTTATTCCTTCTTCAAATGCATTACTGAATCTGTCAGCTGGGTGTTACCATTCCAGCTTTCAAACAGGTATGTCCCTGATGGACTATCAGCACTGACAATGTCAGACTGTGCTGGGACACACCTCCAATAGGTAACACCCATATGACAGATTCCGCAATGCATTTCTAGAAGGAATAACAGAGAAACAGCACAACACAGAGGTATAAGGGAAGATGCTCCAGAATTGTTATATCATAGGGAACACAAGTATTTACTAAAAGAGACAAGTCAGGAACAGTGGCAGGTCCTTTTAAAGTATCTATATGTCTTCTTTGCTCTATTTTACAAGTTCCATGCCCGTGTCCATGTTCCCTTATTTTATTGAGGATTAGACACAAATTATGACAAACATCATACAGTACACACAGCCGCATCATCTTCTACCATGACTAGTTCCCATTTAAATGCAGGATGAATAACAAACTGCACTGTGCCCACTTAAACAGTTCTAGGCATTTTTCTTTCCTTTAACAAGCAATTTTGGAGATGTTTTTCTATTCATTGCTTGTGTTACATGAGTGTTCTGGCATTTTTCAAGTCCTATAGAGAAGCTTATGAGAAAAAATAAGAAAACACTATATATGAAGCAGGCTGAATTTTAACTACATGATGAGTGCCCATTGACTATATACATCCAGGTGGTGGTTGTGTACATGGACATTCCGGAACATCTGTGCGGGGTACACAGCTGTATACTAATTGTGCATCTGCGTGAGTGGAGAGCCGGCTATCAGGGTTCTCCACTGAGAAGGTAGTGACAGATTTTTACTGTCTCTTCCTTCCTGATTGCTTTATAAACAGCACTCAATGAGCGCTGTAGACACAGATAGGCAGGAAGCTTCTTGTCTTCCTGCTTCCTGGCAGGCTCAATTACTGAACAAGGTTTTGGGTCTTATCATACCAGATCAGCACTGCAGTGACTTCAGGGGGTGTAAATTTCCTGTATTTCCTCTCTATAGTGGGTTGCCAGTCTTCATACCCCTTGAACTGTTCCTCATTTTTAAAAGTTACAGCCAAAACGTAAATGTATTTTATTGATATTTTATGTGATGAAGCAACACGAAGTAGCAAGTATTTGTGAAGTGTAAAGAAAATGATATCTGCTTTTTCAAATCTTTGCAAATTATAAAACTGGAAAGTGTGGTGTGCATATGTAAACAGCCCCCTGAGTCAGTACTTTGTAGGACCACATATAGCTGCAATGACAGCTGTAGTCTGTTGGGATATGTCTCTACCAGCTTTGCACATCTAGAGGCTGGAATTTTTGCCCATTCTTCTTTGCAAAATAGCTTGAGCTCAGTTGGTTGGCGAATGTTTGTAAACAGCAATTTTCAAGCCCTGCCACAGATTCTCAGTGGGATTTAGGTTTGGGCCATTCTGACCCATAAATATGCTTTAATTTAAACCCGTCCATTTTAGCTTTGGCTGTATGTTTACGGTCGTTGTCCTGCTATACTCTTAACCCTAAGCTCAAGTCTTTTGTAGCCTCTAACAGGTTTTCCTTCAGGATTGCCCTGTTTTCTTCCATCTTCCCATCAACTCTCTCCAGTTTCCCAGTCCCTGCTGAAGCAAAGCCTCCTCACACCATGATGCTGCCACAACCATGCTTCATGGAGGAGATGGTGTGTTCAGAGTGATGTGCGGTGTTGGCTTTCCTCTACACATAGCATTTGGCATTTAGGCCAAAAAGTTCAATTTTGGTCTTATCTGACCAAAGCTCCTTCTTCCACATGCTTGCTGTGTCCACTACTTAACTTTTTGAAAACTGCAAACAGGACTTCTTATGGCTTGCTTTTGAAAATGACTTTCTTCTTGCCACAGTTTCATAAAGGCCAGATTTGTGGACTAAACGACTAATAGTTATCCTGTGGACATATTCTCATACCAAAGCTATGGATCTCTGCAGTGATCCTAGGCCCTTTGGTTGCTTCTCTACTTAGTGCTCTCCCTGTCTAGGCTGTCAGTTTAGATGATGGTCATGTCTTAGTAGATTAGCAGTTGTGCCATGCTCCTGCCGTTTATAGATAACTGATTAAACAGTGCTCTGTGAGATGTTCAGATCTTGAGCTATTTAAAAAAAAACAAAAAAAAAACTAACCCCGTAATACACTTTGCCACAGCTTTAACCATGATCTGTCTGCATTGGTCCTTGGTTTTCATGATGCTGCCTGTTCATTAACGTTCTCTAACAAACCTCTGAGGCCTTCACAAACAGCTGAGGCTACAATATCTCACAAAAGTAAGCACACCCAGCACATTTTTGTAAATATTGTATTATAGCTTTCATGGGAAAACACTGAAGATATGGCATTTTGACACCATGCAAAGTAGTCAGTGTACAGCTTGTATAACAGTGTAAATTTGGTGTACCCTCAAAATAACTCAAGAAACAGCTGTCATTGTCTAAACCGCTAGCAATAAAAGTGAGTGCACGCCTAAGTGAAAATGGACAAATTGTGCCCAAAATGTAAATATTTTGTGTGTGCCTTAATTCTCTTGGACTTGAATTTCACTAGAGCTTCACCGTGTGCCACTGGAATCTTCTTCCACTCCTCCATGACAATATTTTGGAGTTGGTAGATGTTAGAGACTTTGTGCTCCTCCACCTTCCATTTGAGGATGCCCCACAGATGCTTTGTAGGGTTTAGGTCTGGAGACATGCTTGGCTAGTCCGACACCTTTACCATAATTTTCTTATGCAAGGTAGTGTTCGTTTTGGAGGTGTATTTAGGGCCGTTATCATGTTGGAATACTGCTCTGCGGTTCTGAAGGGAGGGGATCATGCTCAGCTTCAGTATTTCACACTACATGTTGCCATTCATGGTTTCCTCAATGAACTGTAGCTCGCCACAGCCGGCAGTACTCATGCAGCACCAAACCATGACACTTCCACCACCATGCTTGACTGTAGGCAAGCCACACTTGTCTTCATTCTCCTCGCCTGGTTGCCGCCACACAAGCTTGACACCATCTGAACCAAATACGTTTATCTCGGTCTCATCAGACCACAGGACATGGTTCCAGTAATCCATGTCCTTAGTCTGTTTGACTTCAGCAAACTGTTTGCAGCCTTTTTTGTGCATCATCTTTAGAAGAGGATTGCTTCTGGGATGACAGCCATACAGACCAATTTGTTGCAGTGTGCGATGTACAGTATGGTCTGAGCACTGACAGGCTGACCCTCTTCCTCTTTAACCTCTGCAACAAAGCCGGTAGCACACATACATCTATTTTAAAAAACAATCTCTGAATATGACACCGAGTACGTGCACCCAACTTCTTTGGTGAACCATGGTGAGGCCTGTTGTGAGTAGAGCCTGTCTTGCTAAATCGCTGTATGGTCTTGGCCACCATACTGCAGCTCAGTTTCAGGGTGTTGGCAATCTTCTTATAGTTTAAGCCATCTTTATGTAGAGCAACAATTCTTCTTTACAGATCCTCAGACAGTTCTTTGCCATGAGATGCCATGTTGAATTTCCAGTGACCAGTATGAGAGAATGTGAGAGTGATAACACCAAATTTAACACACCTGACCTTTGTAACCCTTATGTGTCACATGACACCGTGGAGGGAAAATGGTTAATTGGGCACAATTTTTCCATTTTCCCTTAGGAGTGTACTTACTTTTGTTGCCAGTGGTTTAAACATTGATGGTTGTTTGTTGAATTACTTTTAGAGCACACCAAAGTTACACTGTTATACAAGCTGTACACTGACTACTTTACATTATATCAAAGTGTCATATCTTCAGTATTGTCCCATAATAACATACACTCACCGGCCACTTTATTAGGTACACCTGTCCAACTGCTCGTTAACACTTAATTTCTAATCAGCCAATCACATGGCGGCAACTCAGTGCATTAAGGCATGTAGACATGGTCAAGACAATCTCCTGCAGTTCAAACCGAGCATCAGTATGGGGAAGAAAGGTGATTTGAGTGCCTTTGAACGTGGGCTTTGGTTGTTGGTGCCAGAAGGGCTGGTCTGAGTATTTCAGAAACTGCTAACTCCTGGGATTTTCACGCACAACCATCTCTAGGGTTTACAGAGAATGGTCCGAAAAAGAAAAAAACATCCAGTGAGCGGCAGTCCTGTGGGTGGAAATGCCTTGTTGATGCCAGAGGTCAAATGAGAATGGGCAGACTGGTACGAGCTGATAGAAAGGCAACAGTGACTCAAATAGCCACCCGTTACAACCAAGGTAGGCAGAAAAGCATCTCTGAACGCACAGTACGGCGAACTTTGAGGCAGATGGGCTACAGCAGCAGAAGACCACACCGGGTGCCACTCCTTTCAGCTAAGAACAGGAAACTGAGGCTCCAATTTGCCCAAGCTCATCGAAATTGGACAGTAGAAGATTGGAAAAACGTTGCCTGGTCTGAGGAGTCTCGATTTCTGCTGCGACATTCGGATGGTAGGGTCAGAATTTGGCGTCAACAACATGAAAGCATGGATCCATCCTGCCTTGTATCAACGGTTCAGGCTGGTGGTGGTGGTGTCATGGTGTGGGGAATATTTTCTTGGCACTCTTTGGGCCCCTTGGTACCAATTGAGCATCGTTGCAACACCTTGTGGAATCTATGCCATGAAGACTTGAGGCAGTTCTGAAGGCAAAAGGGGGTCCAACCCGTTACTAGCATGGTGTACCTAATAAAGTGACCGGTGAGTGTATAATACAATATTTACAAAAATGTGAGGGGTGTACTCACTTTTATCAGATACAGTATGCTGTGAATAAATTACATGCAGATCTACTAATTGGATGACTTCTGAAGGCAATTGGTCATACAGTACGGGGGGCTGAATACATATGCATGCCACACGATTTTTAATTTGCAAAAATTTGGAAAATCACCAATCATTTTCTTTACACTTCAAAAATACTTGCTGCAATAAAATACATTCACGTGTGTGGCTGTAACATTTAAAAATGAGGAACCGTTGATAGGAGTATGAATACTTTTGCAACCCACTGTAACTGGGGCTAAAATATCAGCCCCAGTTCCAGGGGAAATCAGCAAAAAAAAAGTTATATAAAATGACCCCTAAGGTCTTTTACTGAGCATAAGGGGGGCACAATAAAATAATAATTAAAAAAATAATAAATATTGAACCTCTTACCGACATTTGACGTACCACTATGTCATGGTCGGGAAGGGGGTCGTGACACATGACATATGGGTATGTCATGAAAATTGCGCGGGCTCAGAAGAAGAGCCCATATGATCAGTGCATAAAATCAGCTGTATTTTACAGCTGGCTTCATGCGCTATTGGCTATGACCGGAGTTTACACTGATCATAGCCTATTAATCCCTTAGATACTATGATCAATGCTAAGAGGAATGACAGAAGGAGTGGGCTCCCTCTGTTTCCATTGGTACCCCGAGACGTGATCGCAGGGTGCCGATGGCTTCCATAACAGCCTTTGTTAGGCTTCCGGGTTGTTTGTGAAATTATCACGCACAGTGATCTAATGATCGCTGAGTGTAGTCCTTAACAAGTCAAATAAGTGTTTTGTAAGGTAAAAAAAAAGTAAAAAACAACACATACATACCTATAGTAAAACAAACACACACACACCACCCTTTCCCCCAAAAAATTATCAAAATAAAAAAGTACATATATTTGGTATTGCCATGTGTGAAGTGACCTAGCCTATAAAGGTGTCACATCATTTAACCTGCATGATGAACGCCATAAAAAAAAAAAAATGGTAGAAATCCAATTCTTGTTCATCCCACC
The DNA here is from genome assembly GCA_025379985.1 of Phyllomedusa bahiana. Classification (NCBI taxonomy): domain Eukaryota; kingdom Metazoa; phylum Chordata; class Amphibia; order Anura; family Hylidae; genus Phyllomedusa; species Phyllomedusa bahiana. The sequence continues at coordinate 550,092 of JAODAL010000006.1, read as the reverse complement.
CTTACATAGCTCTGTACACACAAAAAGTAAAATTAACATGTAATTTATACTGCACGATGAGCGGTGCAAAAAATAAAAATAAAACACACTACCAGTATTGCTGGTATTTTCTTCATTCTGCCTCCCAAAAAACTGATTAACCCCTTCCCAACACTGGACGTCCTAGCGGGAAGGTATTTCCCGCAAACGGACGTACAGGTACGTCCTGGACAGCACGCAGGGCCCGCTTGATCACTGCATGGGATCAGCTGTATATTACAACTGGCCTAATGATGCATCGCCAGCGATCAACCCCTTAGCTGCTGCGATCAATTGTGATTGCGGCAGCTAAGGGAACAACAGAGGGAAGGAGCTCCCTCTGCCTTCATCAGAGTCCCCACAGCGTGATCGTGGGCCCCCGATGGCTTCCCTGACAGGCCGGAATCCTAACAAAGGCTTTCGGGCTGCCTGTGACGTCACAGTTGCCAGAGAGAGCAGTACTGCTGTGTACTGCTCTCCATTGTAACAGTGATCTGAAGATCACTGATACACGTCCACTATGGAGAAAAGTAAAAAAAAAAAAGTAAAAAATTACAAAAAAAATTAAAATAAAGGTAAAAAACAAACACAAAAAATAAAATAAAAACACATACACCACCCTTTTCCAGATGCCAATCTCCCCAAAAAGATGAAAAAGAAATAAAGTATGCATATTTAGAATTGCCGCATGTGTAATGACCTACCCTATAAATCTGTCATGTTATGTAACCCACACGGTGAACACCGTAAATAAAAAATTCCAAAAAAAGACATGGAATTGTGATTTTTTTTCATCCCGCAGCACATAAAATGGAATAAAAGTGATTAAAACCTCATATAAATTCCAAAATGTTACCAATGAAAATGTCAGTTCTTCCTGCAAAAAAACCCTTACACAGCTCTGTATATGAAAAACTAAAAAAGTTATGACTATCAGAAGATAGCGATGTACAAATGTTGTTTTACACAATAAAAACACTTTTTTAAATGCATATCAGCATAAAAAAGATATAAATTGGGTATTGCCATAATTGTATCGTTTTAGTGCCATCCCCACGGCCACTGGGGGACGGCTTTTCTCCACGATGAGCTACTACAGCTTTGGACATGAGACTCCCATCCTTTTATAGACAATCATCTTGGCTATCTCATAGCTAAATTTGACTTGCAACTATTTAGCATATGCTTAGTTATGCAGACCTGTTCTCATATTTCCTAATAGCTCAATGTGTTATTAGGTTGGTTTCCAAGCAAAAGGTCACTGGTTTGAATAAAGGAGCAGCCATGAAGAAGATTTTACAAGAAAAGAGAAGCAGCAGCATCCAGATGGTGGACTCTTGGCCAAAAAAATTGCAAAACTGCATCATGTGAGGCCATGACAGCTGGAAGAATACAAAATGATGTCTGTCCATCCATTCAAATGCCAAGAGGTGGATGTCCAGGCAAAATATCAGAGTCAACAAGTTGGCTCATCACAAGGTCTATCAGTATTGATGCGACAAACATGGCAGTGGAGGTGGCTCGTATGCTTTGTAATAGTGATATCACAGGCATCCATGCAAGCACAGTGTGGCATGCGTTACACAAGTCTGGAATGGTGGCCTGAAAAAGTAGAAGAAGCCTCGACTTCAACATCATCATAATAAGTATTGGCTCAAGTTTGCAAAAAAGTATGAAAAGTGGAAGATTGGAAACAGATCATCTGGAGTAATGAGATGAGTCAATAGACGGGGCTTTGATGGGCGCCAAAAGGTTTGGAAGAATCAAGGGAAAAGGAAGCTGAAGGATCAAGAAATTTTAAGAATTGTAAAGTTTGATGGAAGAAGCCTAATTCATCGTTGGTGATCTCAGGGCTGATCTATATATGAGTATCCTACAAGATGAGGTACTTCGTAGACGAGAGAGAGAGAAAGAGAGAAAGAGAGAGAGAAAAAGAGAGAGAGAGCGATATCCGTAAAAAGGATCCAAAACGCCGTGTGAACAAGCCCTAAGAATCGCATGGATAGGTAAAAACCATTGAAAACTTATTCCTACACAAAGTGACACATGTCAGATTTGAAATATGGGGCTATGTCAAGAAGGTCAAAACTAGCTGCGATGATAATGGATTCATTTTATTTAAAAAAAAACACTAAGGGTATGTTCAGACTACGTTTTTGAATATGTTTTCAGGTACGTTTTACATACCGAAAAACAGACCTCAAAACGTATTCAACAATGTTCAGTGTGATTACATAGAAAGCAATGCAAAACACGATGTGTCTTTCAGATGCGTAAAATGGATCTGATCAAATAATGGACACGTCAATTCTTGATCCGTTTTGCGTGGCAGACACCCTATTTAAAACTACAAGGTGTGTTTCTGCTGCACAGAAAATGCGTCCAAACACACAGCACACTTTGGTTGTATTTGGATACGTTTTATGAAGCATTTTTCAATCCATTTTTTGGATTGAAAAATCGTGTGTGAACATCCCCTAAAAGTTGTTTATTTTTCTCTATTTTCAAACCTCCCGACAGCTGACAAGCTTTTTCTGAAAAAGAAAAACCCCTTTTAAAGCTGGAATTACTCACAGAAGAAAAAAAGAAATTCAATTGGGGATTGCAAAAAAACAAAAAAATCACAGAAAATATCTATCCAAAATCCACTCTAAAATATAACCTTTAATAATTATCAATTAAAAATACAATAGCCCCTTAACGTCTAACTAAATATACTACAACCAAACCAGAAGGTGTAAGGCACTATATCTCCTAAAGAGCAAAAAATCAATTGGTGACCATCACACTATATTCACATACATGCGGACAAAGGGGTCAAAGACCACCAATAATGACCTTCCTGACACCTATTGTTGTCCTGCATAATAAGCAGGGACATCGCCCCAAAAGGGGCGGCCCCACCTCCAGATGACTTTCCCTGTGTACATCCACAAAAGTGGTCACCAAGCTGGAATTACAATTATATTTTTGATGCAGTTTTTTGAGTCAAAGATAGAAGTGGATCTAGCAAACATGTAAAGAATAAGTCCTTCCTATCTATTTCTCATTCCGTTTGAATTTATTCCTGACGTTGCCTCAAAAAACTTCCAGCCACACCATGTTCATATGGCATACATTTTCTACTGAAACTTGAGAATGTAAGTACATCTACAAACTATTGGGCAATAGGATGCTGCAATATAAATCATATAATATCATATAATATTCATAAGCACAAAAAGCCTACACAAATGGTTTATACTAGTTTTAAGTACTACATTTTATTTTATTGCATCCTACAGTCTCTAAGACTATTCCCCTTTGAAGTAGCGCTGGCAAAATGCGCACGGGGGAAGTGCGCCCCTCCTACATTTCTCTGCGATGGTTTTTCTCCAGCTCAAGTATATACTATGTATTCATTTTTTGCATTTATGTTTTCTAGTGTGGATGTGCAGGGCTGGGATGACAGGTACGCGAAGATAGGCGACTGACTAAGGCGTAACTTCATCAAAGGCAGAAAAGGGTTGCAAGAAGGCATGGAGTGAGCTGAATTTTTCATTGGGGGGGGTGGGGGGTGCTATGTGCCTTATTTGCCTAGGGCACCAGTCCTGTTGATGTGTCACACTTATATTTAATATTATAAGGCAAGGTATGTATTTATGTATACACAATTATTAGTCTGTACCTGTGGTTATACTATATGGTATTTTGACAGATGGTTATGTAGGGGATGTATTGTGCTCATCATTGCAGGTAAATGAAATATATTTTGTATTTTATACTACTGTGATGAACATAAAATTGGATCCAAGGCCTCACAATCAAATACCAGGCCTTACTCTGAATCTGTTCCCGCAGGAAATCAATAATTACTTGCTCACTCCAAATCTAGCCAGCCATTTGGTGCCAAGGAAGCCACTCTCAGCAAGGAGTCCAGCCTCAATAGTCTTTTATTATTCCATTCACACCTTTCCCAGCCTCTAGGCCAAGGTACAGATTTCTTCCAAAGGGTTAAGCATGAAAGGAAGATGGGGAGACGCCACGGAATCGAAGTTACACATAGAATTATGGGAATACCATATGTCATACACGTAGACCGATTACATATATGAGAACCCCGGAACGAGAGGAATATCCACATGGTTCTCACGCTCTTGGGCTGCTCTTTTATCTTGATCCACGAACTCCCATGTCCATATTCTCGGTTTTACATAATACGCTGCCGGCGCTGGTTTCTGGCCCGATATAGCTTCATGAACGAACCAAGATCATATATAATGAGAAACTAGTGGCAGTCTATGGGGCTGGCAGAGCTCTGTGTGTTTAACTGTTGATAGTGAAAAGGGGTCTCTCAGCCGGTTGCTGTGTTGTTGAGTGTTGTGCAGTGCCGGTGGTCACATGGGCTCTCATCTCTCACTTCCCGTGCCCGTGTGGAAAGGAGGTGTCTGTGAAACGGTGTCCAGCTGACCTTACGTACCTCTAGGGGGTGCGGAACATCACGTATAAGTCATAAATCGGGTCAGACCGCGGCCAGGGGGTCGTGACCCAGCGACCAACGAATAGTGTTTGTTCATGACAACTACCAATTACTATATATTTGTGTAGGTTATTTTTTAAACTTGAACATATAGAAATACCTGTGGCAATATAAAGTGAAAGACACAGCAGAAATGCAAGAATATACCTGCTGCAAATTTAATTTTGTATTGCTGTGCATTTTGCTGTGGCTTTGGACGCACATTAGCCTCACTGAATACGGGTAATCCACATGTAGGCTACCTGGCACGTTTTCCATGCGAAACATACAAATAAGTCACGCTTTTTTTTCCCCCCCACAACACACTTTTCAGATTTGTGTTGGAATAAATATGCACCATGGTTCACAGTGTGAACTACGACGCATATTCAAATTGAAAATATTGGGATGCATAATACATGAGTTTTTCAAACGTGTTCTGACGTGGAATACTCATCGGAATAGGCATGAAAATTGCACTGCGTGAACTTAGCCTTCTGTTCTATATATACTGTGTATAAGTGCCATTTTAAAGAATTGAAGGATATACTATGTGAGGCTGTAATATCGAGCACTGACCTCTATTGCCATTATGGTCATTATGACATTTTCCATAGGTGCATATTGAAAAAAAAAAAGGCATCAACAGTTATTGTTGAGCTAGAAATAGTTAAAGTACCCTGTGGATTAGTAGTGGGAGGTGAGGGTATTGTTTTAGCAATTTTCTTGTAGTGAGCAGATTTGGACATGCTCTGAATGTGTCTGGGAGGAAATGCATTCATTTGTGCTCAGTGGGACAGGAAACCAGAGGTTTTCTTGCTTTTCTGTGACTGGAGAGGTTTAATGCGTATAAACCGACATCTGCCAGGAAACTGATTAAAAGCCGAGACGTGCCAGGTAGTGAACACCACAACAGAATTTCATGGCTGCTAGTCGTGCATGGGTAAACGCTAGTGAGCCGACTATCAGGCTGCTGCGCATTGTCAAGAACCCTCCATTAAATATACTATGATACACTTAAATAGAATTTTTTCAAATATTATTGAAATGCTGTTAAGAAAATTATTTTACTATGGATTTCCAAAGCTGTGGCATGCCCTGTCCAGCAGAGACTTAAAGGGGTTGTCTCATAACTGGCTTTCAGCCTACCTCAGTAATTTTCTGTCTGATGAATTTTTGAATTCAGGGGCGTGCAGCATCTCCTCCCCCTCCCCTCCTCCCTGCACCTACGTCATGATGCCAGTGCTCGCTCCCGATGCTAAACAGTCATTCAGCATTGGAGTGAGAACATCTTTGTGATCCAGGCAAACTATAATAGTTTGGCCAGATCACTGAGCTGCCCCATGCCTCCTGCTCAGAGTGAGTGAGGAAGAAGTTATAAAAAGTTACTGTGCCCGTCCTCTAGTACTCTATACTTCCACAGCAGCAGAACCTCCAGCTGAGTACATGCAGGGAGGGGAAGGCCTCTTCTCTGGCTTCTGTGTAGCTGAGTGGGGGGGGGGGGGGGTGATCAGCTACGCTGCCGGTTTAACCCTGTGTGTGCCTGCTCACTGCTATGGGGGCTTCACTGAGGTGCTGCTGTGTATGCTGCTCTTATTACACTTCAATGTGCTGTGCTTTCTTCAGCTTACATCGTACTGTCCATAAATCAGCTTCATCTCTGCTCTCCTGAATCCACAGCAGCACCTCAGTGCAGTCCCCACAGCAGTGAGCAGGCACACACAGGATTAACCTGGCAGCATAACAGGTCCCCCCGCCCCCCGCCTCTTACACAGAAGCTGGAGAAGAGCCCTCCCCCTTTCCTGCTGTGAATACACTGTGCTGTGCAGGAAGGGCTCTGTGCGCGCTCGTGTCTCCGACCTGTATTGAGAAGCTGCTGACATCACCAGCACTGGCAGCCAGTGAGAGAAAAATCAACAGGTCGGTGGCTATAGTGATCTGAGGAGCTGATGCACTACTACTACCAAGGATAACTAAAAATCAGTAGGACATTTGTAATGAACATATATTGGACAGCAGCTTGTTTTTTAAAGATCTTTAAATTTAAACCTAATCACTGTAGTGAGACAACCCCTTTAAAGGGGTTTTGGCACGATCTCATTTCATACCTCTTGCATCCAGCTCTTCAGCTCTGTGTGCTCAGAAGGGGGCGTGTGTGAATTGTTTGAATTGCATCATGTGACCCAGCAGGATGACATCACCAGGGCTTTCCTCTCTGTAGTCAAAGAAAGGTCTGTTTCTGTAAAGCCTTGTGAGTAGCTGAGAGGCAAAGATTTTGCCTCACAGCAGAAGGGTCCTAGGTTCAAATCCCTGCAGAAACCAAACCTGTGGATTTTTTCTCTTTATCAATGCACAGACCTCACTGGGGTTTCCTTTTTATTTATTAATTACTAAGGAGCACAGAGGACAGGAGTAGAATGACAGCACCTTGGATTTGAACACTCAGTAGCTCCCTAGGAGGAGAGGTGATGTCTGAGATGTGCCCCCGGATGAGGAGCTCCACCCCGGTTGTATCCCCTGGAAAAATAGCGTAAAACAATAAAATCATAAAAGCAGCTAAATCAAAAGGGGTGCGAATTTTTAATAATGATGAAAGGTGAAAATGTTTGTTATTTCATTTGCAAGCTTCCCACGTCAATTTTACTTTGTGGCCAAACCCCTTTAAAGGGGGACATTAATGGAAACTGTCCAGGTCTAAGACTTTCTTTGTTGCCCACAGGAACCAGTCAGAGCACCCCTTTTATTTTTTCAGAGCAGTATATGAAAGGAAAGAGGAGCTCTGGTTGGTTGCTATGAGCTGTCTTACATCTAGACAGTTTTCATACATGAGGCCTGATATATTTTTGAAAACCAACCGAAAAATAGGGTGTAAATCTAAAACATAACTTTTATAATTAGTAATGTCTAAAATATATAAGTACTTGCTGAAATCCTGCTGTATCAACTCCCAAAAATATATACATATTCCAAAACAACAGCATTAGGACGATTACTAAAATGGGCCAATTTCTCAAAAATCGATTCGTCACTTCGCCTAATTTTTCCGACAAAAATAAAAATTCAGTCCCGAATTACTTTGCACAATCGCGTTAAAAAGCAAGCTATTTCCAGGCGCACAGAGCCTGCAGGATGCTGTAAGAACGTTGTGCCACTTAATTATGCAGAGGAGCTTGGTTTGGTTCTTCATACAATGTTGTGTTTTAGTAGACACGCATATGACTGCCAGCCGCTCTTAAAAATCGCTTCCAACTATAAAATTCCTGGGCACTTAAGAGGCAAAACTGACCAAAAAACTGAGCTGGAATGTAGCCTGATAAAGTCATACCTAGCGAAATCTGAAAAAAACAAGCTAGAGCCTCAGATTGGGTAGCAACATCATTGACAGAGTGGGAGTGACGGCGGAAAGCCACAGCAGCAAGAGGTCAGGCAGTGGCACAAGGACAGATCTGGAGCTGCAAAACACGAGGAAAAAGCCACAGAGTGGCACAATGACTGAGAGCGAGGTCCACGCGGCAGCGTACGAGTTCAGGCAGTGGCACAATGACAATCTGGAGGCGGACAAAACATATTAGCCACAGAGTGCACAATCACACAGTGTGGAGTGTCACGACAGCAGCAGCATGGAGAAGCAGTGGCACAATGGCATTCTGCAGGTGGCAAACAGTAATTAGTCCTACAATAGGCAACACTCACACAGTGTGGAGGTCATGACAGCAGCAGCATGAGACAGGCAGTGGCACATTCTGGAGGAAGGCAAAAACAGGAGGAAGCCACAGAATGGCACAATGACTGTGAGCGTAGGTCACGGCGGCAGCAGCATGAAGTCAGGCAGTGGCACAATGAACACCAGTGTGGAGGCACGGCAGGAGTCACGCAGCAGCCATGAGGTACAAGAGTGGCACAATGACCTCATTCGATCATGCAGTGGCACATTTCTGGAGGTGGCCAAACAGGAGGAAGCCACAGATGGCACAATGACTGAGAGCGGAGAGTCCACGGCGGCAAGCAATGCACATGAGGTTCAGGCAGTGGCAACAATGACAGAGTGTGGAGGTGACGGCGGGAGTCACAGCAGCAGCATGAGGTCAGAGAGTGGCACAAAGACATTCCTGGAGGTGGCAAAACAGAGGAAGCCCAGAGTGGCACAATGACTGAGAGCGGAGGTCACGGCGGAGCAGCATGAGTCACAGCATTGGCACAATGACAATCTGAGCGGAAAAAACAGTATTATGCCACAGAGTGGCACAATCACACAGTGAGGAGGTCACGGCGGCAGCAGTATGAGGTCAGGCATGGACACAATTGACATTCTGGAGGCGCAAAACATATTAGGCCACCTAGTGGCTACAATAACACAGAGTTGTGAGGTCACGGCGGCAGCAGTATGAGGTCAGGCAGTGGCACAATGACATACTTGAGCGGCAAAAAACAGTATTAGGCCACCAATGAGAGGCTCAAACACACAGTGATGGGAGGTCACTGCGCAGCAGTAATGAGTTTCAGGCAAGTGCACAATGACATTCTTGGAGGTCCGGCAAAACAGTATTAGGCCACAGAGTGTGACAATGATACAGTGTGGAGGTCACGACAGCAGCAGCATGAGTTCAGGCAGTGGCACAATGACATTCTGGAAAAAAAGGCGGCAAAACAGTATTAGGCCACAGAGTGCACAATCACACAGTGTGAGGTCACGGCGGCAGCAGAATTAGATCAGCAGTGGCACAATGAACAATCTGGGGCGTGCAAAACCAGTATAAGGCCACAGAGGCACAATCACACATGTGGAGGTCACGACAGCAGCAGCATGAATCAGGCAGAGGCGCACTACATTCTGGAGGTGGCAAAACATGTATTAGGCCACAGAGTGGCACAATCACACAGTGTGGGAGGTCACTGCGCAGCAGTATGAGATCAGGCAGTGGCACAATGACATTCCTGGAGCGGCAAAACAGTATTAGGCAACAGCGTGCACAATCACACAGTGTGTGAGGCACGACAGCAGCAGCATTAGATCAGGCAGTGGCACAATGACTTTCTGGAGGTGCAAAACATGAGGAAGCCACAGAATCACAATGACTGATAGCGGATGTCACGGCGGCAGCAGCCATGAGTCAGGCAGTGGCACAATGACACAGTGTGGAGGCACGGCATGGAGTCACAGCACAGCTAGAGGTCAGAGAGTGCACAATGACATTTCTGTGGTGCAAAACAGGAGGGAAGCCACCAGAGTGGCACAATGAACTGAGAGGCGGGTAGGTCACGCGGCAGCAGCATGAGGCAGGCAGTGGAACAATGACATTCTGGAGGCGCAAAACAGTAATAGGCCTCAGAGGGCACAATCACACAGTGTGGAGGTCACGGCGGCAGCAATATGAGGTCAGGCAGTGGCCACAATGAACATTCTGGAGGCGCAAAACAGTATTAGGCCCCAGAGTGGCACAATCACACAGTTGTGGAGGTCAAGGCGCAGCAGTATGAGGTTCAGGCTAGTGGCACAATGACATTCTGGAGGCGGCAAAACAGTATTAGGCACACAGATGTGGCAACAATCACACAGTGTGGAGGGTCACGGCGGCAAGCAGTATAGTCAGGCAGTGGCCAATGACATTCTGAGGCAGCAAACAGTATTAAGGCCACTGAGTGGCACAATCACACAGTGTGGGAGGTCACGTCGGCAGCAGTAAGAGGTCCAGGCAGTGCGCAATGACATTCAGGAGGTGGCAAACATCAAACAGTATTAGGCCACAAGTGGCACAATCACACAGTGTGGGAGGTCACGCGCAGCAGTATGAGATCAGGCAGTGCACAATGACATTCTGGAGGCGGCAAAAACAGTATTTAGGCCACAGCGGGCACAATCACACAGTGTGGAGGTCACGACAGCAGCAGCATGAGATCAGGCAGTTGGCAAAATGACATTCTGGAGGTGGCAAAACAGTAGGACCCCACAGAATCGGCACAATGACTGAGAGCGGATGGTCACGGCGTGCAGCAGCACATGAAGGTCAGGCAGTGGCACAATGACACAGTGTGGAGGCACGGCAGAGTCCACAGCAGCAGCTGAGGTCAGAAGTGGCTCAATGAACATTCTGGAGGTGCAAAACAGAGGGAAGCCACAGAGTGGCACAAATGACTGAGAGCGGAGGTCACGGCGGCAGCAGCATGAGGTCAGGCCAGTGGAACATTGACATTCTGGATGTCGGCAAATACAGTATTAGGCCACAGAGTGGCACAGAAGCAGCACAGTGTGGATGTCACGGCGGCAGCAAATGATGGTCAGCAGTGGCACATGACATTCTGGAGGCGGCAAAACAGTATAGGAGCCACAAGAGTGGCACAATCACACAGTGTGGAGGTCACGGCGGCAGCAAGTATGGGTCAGCGAGGTGGCACAATGACATTCTGAGCGGCAAAACAGTATAAGGCCTACGAGAGTGTGGCACAATCACACAGTGTGGAGTCACGGCGGCAGCAGTATGAGGTCAGCATTGGCACCATGACATTCTGGAGGCAGCAAAACAGTATTAGCCAAACAGAGTGCACAATTCACATCAGGTGGAGGTCAGGCGGCAGCAGTATGAGGTCAGAGCAGTGGGCACAATGACATTCTGGAGGCGCAAACAGTAATAGGCCACAAGTGGCACAATCACCCAGTTGTGGAGGTCACGGTCGGCAGCAGTATAGGTCAGCAGTGCACAATGACATTTTCCTGGAGGCGGCAAAACAGTATTAGGCACAGAGTGGCGACAATGATACAGTGTGGCGGTCACGACAGCAGCAGCAAGATCCAGGCGTGGCACAAATGAACAATCTGGAAGGCGGCAAAAACAGTATTAGGCCACGAGTGGCACAATCACACAGTGTGGAGGTCACGGCGGCAGCAGTATGATATCAGGCAGTAGGCACAAGAGCATTCTGGCGGCGGCAAAACAGTATTAGGCCCACAAGAGTGGCACAATTCACACAGTGTGGAGGTCACGACAGCAGCAGCATGAGATTTCAGGCAGTGCGCAATGACCATTCTGGAGGTTGGCAAAACAGTATTAGCCAACAGAGTGGCACAATCAACACAGTGTGGAGGTCACGGCGGCAGCAGTATGAGATCCAGCAGTGGCAACAATGACATTTCTGGAGCAGTCAAACAGTATTAGCCACAGCGTGGCACAGTCACACAGTGTTTAGGTCACGACAGCAGCAGCATGGATCAGTCATTATTGGTGGGGAGTGGTGGTGGCACAATGACATTCTGGAAGTGGCAAAACAGGAAGACGCACAGAAATGGCACAATGACTGAGAGCGGAGGTCACGCGGCAGCAGCAGAGGTCAGGCAGTGCACAATGACACAGTGTGGGAGGGCACGCAAGTAGTCACAGCATCACATGAGTGTCAGAGAAAGTGGCCAATGACATTCTGGAGTGGCAAAACAGGAGGAAGCCACAAGTGCAACAATGACTGAGAGCGGAGGTCAGCGTGCGGCAGCAGCATGGAGGTCAGGCATGGCACAATGACATTCTGGGAGGCGGCAAAACAGTATTAGGCCCACGAGAGTGGCACAATCACCACAGTGGGGAGGTCACGGCGGCAAGCAGTATGAGTCAGTGCAAGTTGGCCAATGACATTCTGGAGGCGGCAAAACAGTATTACGGCCCACAGAAGTGCACAATCAACACAGTGTGGAGGTCACGGCGGCAGCAGTATGAGGTCAGGCAGTGGCACAATGCCATTCTGGAGGCGGCAAAACATATTAGGACACAGAGTGGCACAATCACACAGATTGATTGTCACGCGGCAGCATATGAGGTCAGGCAAGTTGGCCACAATGACATTCTGGAGCAGCAAAACCGTATTATCCACAGTGTGGCAAAATCACACAGTGTGGAGGTCCACGGCGGCAGCAAGTATGAGATCAGGCATGTGGCACAATGAACATTCTGGAGGCCGGCAAAACAGTATTAGGCCACAGAGTGCACAATCACACAGTGTGGAGGTCACGACAGCAGCAGCATGAGATCAGGCCTTGGCGCAATGACATTCTGAGGTGGGCAAAACAGTAATTTAGGCCACAGAGTGGCACAATCACACAGTGTGGAGGTCACGGCGGCAGATATGAGATCAGTGCAGTGGCACAATGACAAATCTGGAGGGCAAAACAGTATTAGGTCACAGAGTGGCACAATCACACAGTGTGTGAGGTTCACGACAGCAGCAGCATGAGATCAGGCAGTGGCACAATTGACATTCTGGAGTGGCAAAACAGGAGAAGCCGCAGAGTGGCACAATGAACTGAGAGCGAGGTCACGGCGGCAGCAGCTAAAAAATCCGCATGAGGTCAGCATGGCACAATGACACAGTGTGAGGACATGGCATCAGCCACGCAGCAAGCATGAGGTCAGACAGTGGCACAATGACACAGTGTGATGTCACGTGCAACAGCAACAGCACTGCAGCATGAGGTCATAGAGTGTCACAATGACAGAGTTTGAGTGTGTGGCAAACCAGTCCCGGTGTAAAGATGAGGTAGGCAAGATGGAGAAACTGACAGCAGATGTGTGGGCATCAGGCCGGGTGGTGGCATCAGAATAGTTGGACTGAGGCAGGTAGTTATGAACCCAAGACTGACGCCTAAGGCATTGGTGTGTGGAAATCCTGGGCCGATCCCACGCCTGATTCATCTTGAAAAAGGTCATCGATCCACATTTCCCGGGTGGACAAGCGGTTCTCCTTGGGGTAACGTTGGCCCCCGCCGCACTGAACACCCGCTCTGATGCCACACAACTAGCCGGGCAGGACAGCTTCTCCACAGCAATACTCGGCCAAGTTGCGCCACACATCCAGTTTGGCTTGCCCAGTAGTCCAGCGGCTCTTCTAACTGAGGTTGCATAGTGGCTTGTCCAAGTAGGCCACAACCTGATGGTTCAGGGACTGCTCCCATGTCCTGCTGCTGCAGGCGACTGCCCTCCTCACCAGGCGTGGTTAAGGAAGCTGCTCATCCACTGACCTCCCAGACTTAGGTAACAACTGATGGAGCTGGTACTGCTCCTACCCCCCCACCAACCCCCAGCAATCCCGGCAGTAGTACGGAGAGCTGAGGAACCCCCTGTCAACCTGTCAGAGGAGGGACGATGCCCTGCACATAGGCAGCATCCAACTGATTCGGAGGATTTCCCTATAGTATTTGAGTTTGTCTTCCCACTCATACTGGGAAAAAGGCTCCCATTCTGGACCGGTAGCGAGGGTCCAATAGGGTGGAGAGCCAGACGTCATCCCTCGCCGGATGCTGACTATTCCGCTGTCCACTAGCCAGGCAAATAAGCATGCTACGGCCCATCTGCACAAGTGACTCAAGGGTCTCCCTGCCTCCATTTCCACTGTATACTGTCCACGTGCTTAGGGGTCATCTGCCGCGTCTTCCTCATCACTCATCCACCTCCTACCAGCTGTCCTGCTCCTCCTCTCTTGTCACCTGGGTAGAAAAATCCACTCATTTCACCAGACAATGCCATACTGCTCCAATGTCCTCCCTCCTCATCCTCCATTTCATTCCCCACCGGACTCATGTTGGGGGCCCACGAGAATTAGTCGCCACGTCTCCCAGTCACCTGCCCAGACAGATTTTTCAGCATCTGTTCCAGGACATGAAGCATTGGGTGTGGTGGAAAAGACGTTATTCATCCCGTAGTCCGGCGACTGACAAATAACGTCCGCCTCCATGAATGGCCTCAACACGGCAGGTATCACCATGAGCTTCCACTGCTGACTCAAAGTTACACAGGAGTAACTTCTGTCTGCTGGAACATCAAAAAAATCGTTAAGGCTTTCTCTGTTCATACAGTCGGTCCCCAAACATGTGCAGGCTGGAATTCCAGCGGGTGGAAACATCGCATATCAGAGTGTGTTGGGGGAGGAGCCGTTCTGCCGCTGCAACTCGAGTAGGGTTTCCTGGCTTTGTAACGAATGAAAAGTGCATGCACAGTTTTCCTGGCCATTTTCAGAATGTTCTGAAGAACCGGTGGACAACCTTCAGGAACCTTTTTCACAACCAATTGAACACGTGCGCCATGCAGGCCGCATGGACCATCCTCCTCGGATGCAAGCGCAGACCACCATGTTCCTCCCATTGTTCCGTCACCATGGTTCCATTTTTGTCAGTTGGCGCGGAAAAGCCACACATCGAATTCTTGCAGCATACGCGACAAGTTCCTCCCCTGATGTGACTTCGTTTCGCCGAGGCAAGCCAGGTGTAGAACTGCGTGACACCGCTGTGCCCTACACATGTGGTATGATGGAGCAGTACTTGTGAGGCTGAGATGGTGTGGTGTGTGAGGAGGAGAGGCGACATTGGCGCAGTGCAGCAGTTTGACAACGTGGAAGAGAAAGCGGCGTCTCCTGTCCAAGTTGTTGGTGTGCCTGGGCTGGAAGCACATTCACCATGGGCCGTAAAGGACATGTACTGGCCCTGACCGTAGTTACAGCTCCAGACGTCCGCGCTGCCGTGCAGAACAAACCGATAAGCTCAAGGACTGACCCACCTTCTGTTCTACATATTTATGAGTGCTGGTACTGCCTTTTTGAAAAGAAATTACGGCTTGGAACTCTCCATCTCGGCTCGGCACAAGCCATTAGTTCTCTGAACGGTGCAGAGTCCACCATTTGGAAAGGGAGGGACTGCACACCAACAACTTGGACAGAGCACGGTCAGCATGCTGCACTCTAGGATGGTTGGACGCATACTGTTGTCTCTTTGCAATCGCCTCGCTGAACGACTGCTGCGCCATGATACGAGGAGCAGGAGCATCTGGACCGGGAGATGATGTCAAAGAGAAACAGCTCCCTTCTGCAGAGGTGGTGGAGCCTTGACTGGCTGCAATGGCATGCTGCCACTGGGCGCTGCTGCGCTGCTGTGCTGCGGCGGCAGGATGGACCACCACATCTGAGCCACGTTTCTCCCAGGCCACCGATGGTGACGCTGCATGTGTTGACGCAGGTCCATGTTGCCAACGTTAGCTCCCCTGGCCACGCTTCACTTTCTGCCCACAGATTCTACATATACCCATATTCGGCACCTCCGGTGTCTTAGCAAAGAACTGCCACACCGCCGAGTATCGGATTTTACCGCCAACTCACCGCACTGAGTGACTACTAGCCGCCGCTGCTCGCTGAGGCCCCTGGTTGCCGCATACTTTCTTGTACCTGTGAAACGGGTTTTATTTACCCGTTGGCCGCTTGCTCCCGACCTCACACTGCTGCAATCCAGTGGACACACGACCACTTGCTGGCTGCGCTGCTGTGCCTGACGCGAAGCTGACGCCCTCTTCTCCTGACGATGATGAACCCTTGCCTCACCCGCTCACCAAGTGCGTCGGCTACATCATCATCTATTTGTGTTTCATCGTACACTGCTGTCCACACCACCTGTCTTTGGTAAATGCTGAGGCTGACCATCTCACAACATGACCTCCCATGCCACTCTCCACATCTATACATTGCGCCTACTGCAAGGAAGCCAGCGATATTGGCCCCATTTCCTACGCTGCCAAGTAGCTGCTGACTGCCCTCCCTCAATTGTTCATCCTCAGCTATATAGTGGCGCGTAGCCCAACCACATAGTAGATCTCTGGCTGAGGGAACCGGATGTGGACAGAGGGCGGGCTGAGGACAGGTGAGGCCGCTGACCGCTCCGGCCATGTCCAACTAATGTTTGTGGTCCCTGAGGTTCCCCACGCGACACTTGGCTGGGGTAGTCAGATGTCATCTGGGAGGAAGAGGATGACCTGAGTCAAACCAATCAAGAACCCTTGGGTTGCTGAACAACACACCCCTCTGATGACAGCGGCAGGTTGTGGGCCTCACCGAGTGACCCTGCTGCGACGTCCCCTTGCTGTGGTGCGACCTGGTCCTGTTCCGGAATGTTTGTGCCCGACTGCACCGCAGTGCATAGCCAGCACCTCTCTGTCTGACATGACTGTTTGTTCTAAAGTACAGACACAGTTTTGATGTGATAACTGTAAATGAATAAATATACACCCTTTTTTTGACTTCCAATTGAACACAGTAACAAGCTTGGGTAACCATTGGGCAAAATTTGCGCTCCACAAATGGGCAGAAAAATTTACTTGTATGTGCCGTTTTAAAAACACTGTGTTGTTTTCCAAAAGTAAAAGCACAAACAGCTTAATTAACCTTCGTACAAAGAATTCGGCCTACAGGAAAAATGTAATATATTTTGGCGTTGTGAGAAAAGACGGGAGTTATTTTTGTCATCACACCCATCAAAAACAACGCTTAATTAACCCTGGATGTAAATTGCGCCAAGAATGAGCCGCCAAACTAGTAGCTTTTAAGCGTGTTTACAATTGCGTGTTTTCAACGCCACACAAACAAAGATTACAGTTTGTATATTAACCTATGCTTATGAATTAGGCTACGTACGAATTTATATGATTTTGGCGTGAAAAGACGGTTTATTATTGTCAGCACACAGCAAACAACGCTTAACTTAAACCCCTGGAATGTAAATTTGCGCCAAGAAATTGCGCCGCCCAAACTATAGCTTTTTAGCGTGTGTACAATTGCGTGTTTGTTCTACGCCAACACAACAAGATACATTGTAATTAACCTTTGCTTATTAATTTAGGTTGCTACAGGTAAAAATTCAAATATTTTGGGCGTTGAAAAAGACGGTTATAAATGTTGTCAGCACACCAGCAAAACAACGCTAAATTAACCCCTGGAGTAAATTGCGCCAAAGAATTGAGCCCGCAACAAAATAGTACTTTGTATCCGTGTTTACAATTGCGTGTTTTTTCTACCCCACACAAAAAGAGATACAGTTTGTAATTAACCTATTGCATGTGAATTAGGCCTACAGGAAAAATTTATATATTTTTGCGTGAAAAGTACGGTTTTGTTTTTGTCACACACCACAAAACAACGCTTATTAACCCTGGATGTAAATGCGCCAAAGAATTGAGCCGCACAAAATAGTTAGCTTTGTAGCGTGTTACAATTGCATGTTTTTCTACGCCAAACACAACAAGAGATACATTTGTAATTAACCTTTGGCCTGTGAATTAGGCTACAGGAAAAATTTAAATATATTTTGCGTTGAAATAGACGGTTAATTTTGTCAGCTCACCAGAAACAACGCTTTAATTAACCCTGGATGTAAATTCCGCCAAAAGAATTGAGCCGCACCAAAATAGTAGCTTTTGTAGCGTGTTACAATTTGCATGTTTCTACGCACACAACAAAGAGGACTACAGTTGTAATTAACCTTTGCTTGTGAATTAGGCTACCAGAAAATTTATATATTTTGGCGTTGAAAAAGACGTGTTTATTTTTTGTCCAGCACACCAGCAAAACAACCTTAGATTAACCCCTGGAATGTAAATTGCGCAAAGAATTGAGCCGCACAAAATATTTGCCTTTGGTAGCGTGGTTACAATTGCGTGTTTTTCTACGCCCACACACAAGAGAACAGTTGTAAAATTAACCTTTGCTAGTGAATTAGGCTTACAGGAAAAATTTATATCTTTTGGCGTTGAAAAAGGCGGTTATTTTTTGTCACACCACCAGCAAACAACACTTAATTACACCCCTGGAATGAAATTGCGCCAAGCATTGAGCGCACCAAAATAGTAGCTTTTAAGCGTGTACAATTGCATGTTTTCTACCACACAACAAGAGATACAGTTTGGTTTTAACCTTTCGCTTATAATGTAGGCTACAGGTAAAATTTATATATTTTGGGCGTTGAAAAAAGACGGTTTTTATTTTTTTCTCACACACCAGCCAAAACAACGCTTTAATTAACCCCTGGATGTAAATTGCGCCAAAGAATTGAGCCGCACAAACTAGTAGCTTTGTAGCGTTTTTACAATTGCGTTTTTCTACGCCACACAACAGAAAATACAGTTGTAATTACCGTTGCTTGTGAATTAGGCTACAGGAAAAATTTATATATTTTGGCGTTGAAAAAGCTGGTTTATTTTGTCAGCACACCAGCAAAACAACGCTTTAATTTAACCCCGGGATGTAAATTGCGCCAAAGAATTGAGCCGCACAAAATAGTAGCTTTTTAGGTGTTACAATTGCGTGTTTTCTCCCCAAACACAACAAGAGATACAGTTGTAATTAACCTTTGCTTATGAATTAGGCTACAGGAAAAATTTATATATTTGGGCGTTGAAAAAGACGGTTTATTTCTGTCAGCACACCAGCAAAACAACGCTTAATTAACCCCGGGATGTAAATTGCGCCAAAGAATTGAGCCCCACAAAATAGTAGCTTTGTAGTGTGTTACAATTGCATGTTTTCTACGCCACACAACAAGAGATACAGTTTGTAATTAACCCTTTGCTTGTGAATTAGGCTACAGGAAAAATGTATATATTTTGGCGTTGAAAAGACGGTTTTTTTGGGGGTCAGCACACCAGCAAAACAACGCTTAATTTACCCTGGATGTAAATTGCGCAATAGAATTGAGCAGCCAAAAATGAAGTGGTATTTGTATTGTAAAAACGCTGTTTTTTTTTAAATGAATACAACAGGAACTGGCTTAGATCCCACTTTGGGTATTGAAATGTATATGCAGCGCAGTGGACGCACACTGGATTTTTAGATCCAATACCCCAAAAATTAGAAATAGAACATTAAGAGAACAGTCTCTGAGACAAGCTGAGGGCACCCCAAAGAAATCGCTGTATAAAAATCAATTCTCAGTAAGAGCTATCACCGCGGCAGCACCTTCCCTGATAGCACAGTGAGAGGAGTGTGAGCTCCCGGCGTCGCGCCCGGACTTATATAGGCGGTGACGTCACAGAATCCCGCCGGTCCTCTGATTGGCTTCACCTCTGCACATGTCATGCAGGCTATGCCCTTCTTCCTCCCAGAGTGCTTTGCCCCATGTAGCGCCATGTGCTCGCAGCCATTTTATCAATCAAAAGCACACTTCGTTCACCCGAAGTACCCCAAAGTTCGACTTCGTTCCGAACCGAAGTTTTCCTGAAATTCTAAACGAATTCCACTTCGTTAGAATTAATTCGCCCATCTCTAATGATTACCCTGTATACATCTTATTTATAGGGCCTTAACAGGTCACGTAGGGGTTAATAGGGTTTACCTTTAGGATCTGTTATTAATCTTTGCCCGCACACCTTATAGGGATATATTTTCCTTACACTTATTGTTATTGCTGCTGTTTTGAATACTGTATATATTTTTGGGAGTTTATACAGCAGGATTTCAGCAAGTACTTATTTATTTTAGACATTACTAATAATAAAAGTTATGTTTTAGATTTACACCCTATTTTTCGGTTGGTTTTCTAATTTTGGTGTTTATCTGGGATGACGCTATTATCTTCCTTTTTCTGGTATATTTTGGAAGGGGTATTTTTAATGTGAAAAAGTTCATATTTCATGCAGATTTGATTATGGATTTTTTTCATTAATTGCACAGAATGATAGCCACAGCAATATTCTGTAACAATTCTGCAATATATGTGACATGCATGACAGAAGCATTTCCTAAAGTGTGCATTCATTTCTCTACTGTCTTGTTAAACCCCTTTCACTAGAATTGTTTGTACTGTGTTGAAGATTCTGGAACAAATCTGAATATGGCCTTAGGCCTAATTCACGTCTGCATAATTGGTGCCTTTTAGATTGTCTGTTACAGAGGTGCAAATGGACCCATTTTATAACAGACACTGAAATAATACAAATTATAAAACTTGACTCTTTACTCAGCTATACAGTATTTGCACAGTCAAGTCACATTATTATGACCACAAGCTGATATTCAGGGTAACTGTCATATGGGCACTGTCACAGCATGGATAGCAGCTAGACAGGCTGGGAATAACTCAATAAGGTCCTTGCTGGTTGCCACAGGTCTCTGGACTGCATCCTGCAGCTGCTGGAGGGTCCAAGGGGGAGAATCCATAAACCAGACATGATATTGGGGTTGGCCCCACAGATGCTCAATAAGGTTTAAGTTAGAGAATTTATGGGACCAGAGTAGAACTTGGAGGTCTTGGTCAACCAATGTCAGAAGAGCATGATCATATTGCATTATAATGCTGGTAGGTCCCATCCACTCCAGGGAAGACATTCTATTTGCACGGGTATACATGATAGATTCATAACCAAATCGTATTAGAGTTCTTTCTACATGAATGAGTGGGCCCAAAGAACGGCACGAAAAAAAATCACAAACCAGATTGTGTTCTTCCAGCAATGGTTGCAGGGTATTTGTTCTCTGATGTTTCTAGACTGACACGCCAACGTCCATCTGCTTAATGAAAAAGAAAACGTGTCTCATTGGAAAAGACAACCCTTTGTCAATGAGCAGCCAATTCTGATACTGCCGTGAAAATTGAAGCTTTTTCTGTAAATGCAGTTTAGTTGTTTTACTGGACCTGACCTGGTAACCTGCCATCTGCAGATTCCTGGTGGGCTGTCAGGTCCCGGGCTGCTGCAGCTGGGTCGGGCTGGCACACTGGGGGCCAGTAAATCCTTTGGTGGGCCCTGAGTTCTGGCGCATGTTTTTAACCACATATAGTTGAAAACTATAGCGGATCCCTGCCCCACCATATACTGCATGCCGAGTAAGCGGACATTATCACACCACCTGCTCCTAGGCAGCAAGTCTAAGGCCGTGTTCACACGGCTTATTCCCGACGGATTTGTGCTCACAAATCCGTCGGGAATAAGGGGCGGGACGGGGCGGGGCCAGAGCGCGGCGGGGACGCCGCTCCCCGGCCCCATAGACAATGCATTGTTTACGGCGCGTACGCGCCGTAAATAATGTTCATGTCACTTTCTCCCCCTGCGGCGGATTTGCCGAGCGGGGAGGGGCGACGGAATCCACTGTTCTCTATGAAAGCAGTGGATTACCGTAATTACTCTGACGGATTGGCGCCGTACTGCAGCGCAAATCCGGCGCGGAGTACGGCGCCAATACGCGGCAGAATAAGCCGTGTGAACGAGGCCTTAGGCACTCTGCCTTAGGCTTGCAGCCTACAGGATTAACGTCCTGACGCAGGTGTTGTGATAATGTCCACGTACTCGGCGGGTAGTATATGGTGGGGCAGGGATCCAATGGCTGGGGAGAGTTTTACCAGACATCTTACCTGTGCTGGTTTTAACAGTATTTAGAGAGATGCTTTACAGCAGCTACACAGCCCATAGGATCCTGTGATCAGGAGATGAGTCCTTAGGCTATGTCTACACTGAATCAGAGAAAAAACGGCCCTTAAAGCGGCCGTTCTCTCTCTGAGGGCAGGCCCGCGGCTTTTGTCACGCTTTGTGCAAAACCGCGGCCGCTTCTCGTTTTCCCGACGCCCCCCATACAATAGCATTGTATGGGAAGACGTCAAGAAGACGAGAAGCCCCCGGCGTATTATACAACATGTTGTATAATATGCCGCTGCCGAAAGACGGGCAGAGAAAAGACGAGCTGTGTAGACAGAAACTCGTCTTTTCTATTGCCGTCTATGGGACCGCACTGACGATCGTATCTGCGGCGCTTCTAGAAAACGAAAAGCGCCGGAGATACGATCGTAATCATGTGCAGTGTGGACATAGCCTTACTATGTGCTGTGACTATCTCCTATTGTGAATATTGTGCCACCCTTCTTTGTAATCCTGCTTGTCAGGGGTGCCAGTAGTGCAGTACGGGCACTACCCCTGTCAAGGGCCCTAATCAAAAAGGGGCCCACTAATATGTAAAAATAGGAACTAGTAATAGGGTGGGGTCCCATTTGATTTGGCTGTATGGGGCCCTGAAACGGTTAATAGATGACTGATGGCAGCCGTGCTGCTTGTGGAGACTACTAAAAAAAAAATCATCTGTGCAAAATTAGTGTTCCCTTATAATTTGTAGCGGAAGTGAAAAATACAAAAATAATATTTAATTTTAAATATATACAGTATACAGTGATATAGAAATTGAAAGACATGGTTTAAACAACAGGTCATTGTCTAATGACACAAACTCTTTAAGACCTATTTAGTTACATCAGGTTGTCTACGAAGTGAAGTTCTGTTGCTCCTCTGGTTAGCTTGTCTTAGAGATTCTAAGGTCCTTGTGAAACCAGCACAAGGAGACAGCAGCTTTCTAGCACTTGGATAATTCTGTTTGGGTGCATTCCCACGGCAAAACAAAAGACCGGTCAGATTTGTCTTTTTTAGGTATGTGGGGGGCAGCTGTTCTCTGCGGTTTGCGGATTCAAGCCATCAATCTTCGCACCCACATGTTCATGTTCTGCCAGAAAACCTGGTGGAAGAATTAACATGTTCTAAGTTTTTAGGAACACCGGTGGTGTAAAAAAAATGCCCAGCAGAAAATCCGTGCAGTGTGGACTGTTGCATGGATTTTCTTCTTAAATCTATGTAGGCTGACAGTCGGTTTACAGTCAAATCTGAAAACTGTCTGTAAAACTGACAGAAAACCCTGCCATGGGGAGAAGCCCTTTCAGTTTAATCCGTTTACATTAAAACATCAATAGCAAGGCAAAGCGTGTAAAATTGGCAATTTATTATTAACAAAAACAATATTTATTATTTGATTTTTTTCATTATCAATACTGTCAAAGGGCCATCTTATTAGTCTTTCCTACTGAATAAGAGGATCATTAGGTATCTACTTTTTTGCACAATGTGAGCCAACAGATGCTATAGGATTTGCATGTTGTTGAATCCTGATGCACACACCATTGTTTGACTTTTTTTTTTTTTTTTTTTTTTTTTTATAAAACTTGCTATTTATATTCACACCTATAAGGGTCTGTTCACGCTCTGATTTTAACCAATGTTTAATTAATAAGTTAGAAAAGCTCCTGGCCTACATGCTAATGTTTCCTTAGGGTATGTTTACACGGAGTGTTGAGTCCGTGTGAACATACGCTTTTAGATGCGTGTTTTTATCCATCTGTTGGACCCTAAACAGACCCAAACATGTATCTAATAAATAGCAATGTGATATACATTGCTTTTACTTTGAAACACGCATCGGTATTCACACAACTGATCACTGATGCGCGTCTCATTGCGTCTTTCAGATCCTTTCCAAGAATTGACGTCAATTCTTGGTCCAAAAGATGCAGAAGGAGCCCTATAATAAAGTATAGGGTGTGCTCCTGCTGCATCCAACATGTTTCCAAACACAGCTATGTGTTGGACACATGTTGGACCTGTTTAGGATCCAATCGCCGCTGCGTTTTTGGATGTGATTTTCGGATCCAAAACAGATCTAAAATTGGATCTAAAAACGCTGTGTGAACAACCCCTTAGGGTCACATTAGACAAACAGGCAAAAGGAGTATGCTTTTGGTTTGGGTCTGGCTGGCATATGTCATTATCTCACAAAAGATTGAATGCATACCTTCCAACTTTTAGAGATTGCAGAGGGACACATCAGGCCACACCTCTAACCATGTCCAAACACATGACCTCACACCAAGACATGCCCCTAACCATGCCCAAACACATGACCTCACACCAAGACATGCCCCTAACCATGCCCAAAAAACATTTACCTCACACCAAGACATGCCCCTAACCATGCCCAAACACATACATGCCAACTTTTTAGATGGCCAAAAAGGGACACATTTTCAGGATTGCATTGTATCCAATGATGAAATATGAAATTTTTATGTAATATACAGCGAGGAAGCTATCAGATACTTTTTAAATGCAAGATAGTCAGTTTATTGACGCAAATCTATTTCCCAAATGAAAAAGAGGAACATTTATAGAGCTAAGGTTAAAAATAGGGACTGACCCTCCAAAATAGGGACACTTGGGAGGTATGTGAATGGATACCATATAAGCCATACGGCACCCCTCATAAGTATCCATTTAACAGACACCTTGAGAATCTCCAGTGACGTCATGTTCTCTATATGGACAGTCAGGGGTGCCATATGGCTGTATGGGGCCCTGAAACGCTTAATAGATGATTGCAGCCCTGTGGACAGTTGTCTTCTAATGCATCTTTTTCTGGGCTCGGGGTAAAATATGAGTCTGGTGTCTGTCAGCAGCTACGGCACTTCATAGGAAAAGAAGAATGCTTGTTGGCTTCCCCAGGGGAGGCTCTGATGATGCAACTGTCCGAATCTTGACAGTTTCCATGTATTATAATCAGTGTCAGACTGGGGGGTCTGGGGCCCACAGGGGAAATGATCTCGGGGGCCCACCCTACTGTACATTAAAATATTACCGGCCTCTCAGACATAAATGCGCCCATTTTACCACAAAAATACGTGTGCAAAACATAACTGTATTGTGTAGTACAATTTTAGTTACACATTGTCAGTCTAACATATTATAGACACAGGGCTAAGTAGCCCCAAATCCATATCCCCCCCCACCCACATAAAATATCCCCTCCACCCACATACAATATCCCCCCCCCCCCAAAATTCCCACATAAAATTTAAATCAACTCCTCCACCCACATACAAAAATCCCCTCCACCCACATTACAATATCCCCCCACCCACATACAATATCCCCGCCACCCACCATACAACTATCCCCCTCCCAACCCAACATAAAATTTCCCCCACCCCTCAAACCCCCCCACTTTACAATATTCCCCATCCCCCCCCCCAACATACAATTATCCCCCTCCACCCACATAACAATATCCCCCTCCATTTTTCCCCTTGGTCACGCACCTCACCACCTTATAAAAAAAAACACCAGCAAGAAAGTAAAAGTGTGACTACTATCACAGGGTCAGGTGTTCCCTCACTTTACAATCAGGGACACAGTTGCGCTGCCACTATACCCCGCCCCAATATAACTTAAAACATATAGTGGACCACATAGCGGGTAGACACCAGCTCAGGTATAACCTACAACACTGCCATATGGAGACCAAGAGGTCAGACACCAGCTCGGGTTTATAACCTACAAACCACCTTTATAGAGACCACATAGGGGACAGAAAACCACCCTCAGGTATAACCTAAAAACCCCGCCATTTTAGAGCGCACATAGAGATCAGACACCAGCTCAGGTATAACCTACAACACCACCATATAGAGACCACATAGTGGTCCGACACCAGCTAAGGTATAACCTACAACACGCCATTAGAGACCCACATAGAGTTTCAGACACCGCTCGGGTATAACCTACAAACACTGCCATATAGAGACCACGAGGTCAGACACCAGCTCAGGTATAACCTACAACACTGCCATATAGAGACCACATAGTGGTCGGGACACCAGCTCAGGTATAACCTACAACAACTGCCATATAGAGACCACATAGAGGTCAGAAAACCAGCCCCAGGTTATAACCTACAACACACCATTAGAGACCACATAGCAGTCTGACACCAAAGCTCAGGTTTAACCTACAACCCCACCATATAGA
The DNA here is from genome assembly GCA_025379985.1 of Phyllomedusa bahiana. Classification (NCBI taxonomy): domain Eukaryota; kingdom Metazoa; phylum Chordata; class Amphibia; order Anura; family Hylidae; genus Phyllomedusa; species Phyllomedusa bahiana. The sequence continues at coordinate 524,181 of JAODAL010000006.1, read as the reverse complement.
GACCACATAGTGATCAGACACCAGCTCGGTATAACCTACAACACCGCCATTTATTAGAGCCCACATAGAGGTCAGACACATGCTAAGGTAACCATCACATTACAATATAAAAAATAACCCTTGATGTCAGGGACTCACCAGAGACGTCTGAGTCGTTCTTTTCCATGAGTCGTTCCGATTCCCTTTTTTTCTGCATCCGTTCCAACCGCCATGAGGACTTGTCCCAGCCAAACAATATCCCTGCGAAATTACCCCAAAATAGCTTAGAATCCTCAATTTTTCCAGCATTTCTTTCCCTATTCCCACCTCTGTACAAATTTTCCCGGGGGTGAGAGAGCGGGTACAAGCCTAGTATCCTAAGGGTTTGGAGGGTGGGGAGAGGCCACAGGAAAACTAGATGGGCCCCCTATTTAGGTGGTAGCCCCCCGCTGGATAAGTTGCTAGGCCAGCCCAGGTAGGTTGGGTGGGTACCTAGCCACGGTGGGTAGGTAAATAGCCCCAGGTAGATAAGCAGGCCCAGTTATGCAAGTTGATAGGCTACAGTTAGGTTGGTGGACCCAGTTTTGTTAGGCTGTAGGGAGGTGTTGGTGAGTCCAATTAGTTAGGCTGTAGGTAGGTGGTTTCCCCCAGTAAGGGTAAGCTGTAGGTAGTTAGGGTCCCCTTTAAATAGGCTGCAAGCAGTTAGGGACCCCCTTTAGGTACTATAAAGGCAGTTAGGGGGTCCCTTTAGGTACTATGCAACAGTTAGGGGTCTCCTTTAGGTGTTACAGACACTTAGGGGTCTCCTTTAGGTAGTCTACAGGGAGTTAGGGGCCTCCCTTTTGGTTTGTGTGCAGGAAGTCAGGCCCCCCCTTTAGCTACTGTGTAGGTAGTCAGAGCCCCCCTTAGTGTTTTAGGTAGCCAGGAACCCCCTGTAGTCAGGGCCCCCTGTTAGGTAGCCAGGAACCCCTTGTAGTCAGGGCCCCCTTGTAGGTAGCCAGAACCCCCCTTGTAGTCAGGGCCCCCGTAGGTAGCCAGACCCCCCTTGTAGTCAGGGCCCCCTGTTGGTAGTCAGGACCCCTTGAAATCAGGGCCCCCCTATAGGTAGCTGGGGCCCCTCATGTAGGTAGTCAGGGCCCACTTTGTAGTGGAGTAGGCCCCCTTAGATTTGCCAGCGCTCCCCTGTAGGTTGCCAGGGCCCCCTTGTAGTCAGGGGCCCCCCTGTAGGTAGCCAGGGCCCCCCAGGTAGGTAGCCGGGCCCCCATTAGGGAGCCAGGGCCCCCTTTTGTAGCCAGGGCACCCCCTAGTAGCCAGGCCCCCCCCTTGTAGTCAGGGCCCCCCCTTGTAGTCAGAGCCCCCCTAGTACAGTGTCCCCCTAGTAGCCAGAGCCCCCCTTAGCCAGTGTCCCCCTAGTAGCCAGAGCCCCCCTTAGCCAGTGTCCCCCCCATAGTAGCCAGGGCCCCCCTTAGCCAGGGTCCCCCCCATAGTAGCCAGGGCCCCCCCCTTTGCCAGTGTCCCCCCATTTGTAGCCAGAGCCCCCCTTAGCCAGTGTCCCCCCCATAGTAGCCAGGGCCCCCTTAGCCAGTGTCCCCCCATAGTAGCCAGGCCCCCTTAGCCAGTGTCCCCCCCATCGTAGCCAGGGCCCCCCTTTGCCAGTGTCCCCCTCATAGTAGCCCGGGCCCCCTTAACCTGTCCCCCCATAGTTGCCCGGGCCCCCCTTAGCCAGTGTCCCCAAAAAGTTAGGCCCCAAGCAGCCCCCCTTAGCCAGTGTCCCCCCCCCATAGTAGCCAGGGCCCCCCTTAGCCAGTGTCCCCCTCTTCTTAGCCCGGGCCCCCCTTAACCAGTCCCCCATAGTAGCCAGGGCCCCCTTAGCCCGTGTCCCCCATAGTAGCAGAGCCCCTTGTAGTAGTTAAAAAAAAAAAAACCCCAAAAAAAACCCTCAACACTTACCTTGCTCCCGCTCCGGCTTCCCCCTCCTGGACAGTCCGGCCGCTCCGTGCTGCCGCCGGCTCCGTACTGCCGCCCTGCATAGGCGGCGCGCCGAAGTGACGTCACCCCGCCGCCTACGTCAGCAGTAGGGGCCGGCGCCCGACAGGCTGAAGGCCTAATGCGTTCAGCCTGCCGGGGAGATCAGCGGAGCACAAATGGATATCACAGCCTTCCATCAGAGGTAAATGTCATGAGTACTTCTGGTGAGAGTGAGAACGGCGCAGCGCTGGCAAGGAGGTGAGTCAGTATAGGAGGAGCGAGAGGTGAGTACAGTATAAGATTTTCTTTTTAATGGGCATTAGTATGGTAGTAATAATAATAAAAAATATATTGTGGACAACCCTTTTAAGCTCTTTAATGTTACTGTATTTTTTTTTTTAATTTCAGTTACAGTTCTTTTAGCAAAGAAAAAAAAACTAAATTACTGCACTAACACTAATGATGGTCGATTTTTGAACAGACATAACAGCACCCATAGCACTAGCACCATACATTGTGCCATGTTCAATCGCATTCAGTATTATGGAAGATTTTTCAACAAATGTGATTCATAGAGGAATTGTATAGCGGCACATAGACTGTGTGTTTGCTGTACGGGTTTGTGCACATAGCACTGCAGTGTGCATGGGCCCTTATGCTGGAGAGAAATGAAACTTACAGCATCTGCAGTCTGTTTCTTAATTGTGCACTTACGAAATATATAAATTATAAAGACAATGTTCACTCTTTGCAATCAAGAAAGCGAAGATTTAGAAACCAGACAATTTAAGAAAATACCATTCTGCAGTGCTCCACTTATCTGTGAATGGGAATCATCAGTTCAGCTTAGGAGCTTGCAAGACATAATTGTTTAAAAATTGTTAACTATCTCATTTCCAAGGTACTGGGTTTGTGTCAGCCATTTGTAACAGAATCCAGCAGTGAAAAGACACTTATAAATCAATAATTTTATTATAGTTTTTTTTTTTTTTTAATTGACTTATTGCTGTGATATCACACTACATTGAATATTTCTGTATAGCTGTCGAGCTAGGAATAATCTAGACCTGTAATCATATGGGATGACTGTAATTAGTGTTGTTCTTTGGATTTGGGTAGGACCAGTTCTTGCTGATCCAAATTTTGTCGGTGAGGGCAGGAAAAATCAAACGACTGATCACTAGCCTTTTTTCCAGGAAGGAAAATGAATAATATACTTCCCTTTTCCTGTGTTGGATAAAGACTGCCGATTGATTGCATCATTTTCCCGCTATCCGCATAATTCAGACCTTTGTCTATGTTGTCAGTTCTGTGCCTGTTGCTGTAGGTTTGATCCCCCTAAGGGGGTTTTCTCAGTACAGACATGAGCAGACTTGTTTCTGTCTCTTACAACTTCAAATCCAGGGGCACCAACTGTCATGTCTGCCCCAGAGTAGCTTCTCCTTCCCTTCTAGTTCTTTCTTCAATGTCCAGCGCTCAGCTGTCTGGGCATGCTCAGTACAATCAGCGATAATGATAGAGTAAATATTCCTTCTACATATACAGTATAACCAAATACATAAGTATGAATACAAATTACAATTACATCTTATACATTGTGCAGTAGATTATAGCTTATACAGCTACTGCAAAAATACATTCCATGGATCTTCCTGCCTCTTTTTCTGTGAGCTCTGAGCCTTTGCCTGCTGGTCTTGCATCTGCTAGTCCTGTGTCCATGTTTTCTTCTACTACAACCATCTCCTGTCCTGTTATGGTGTCTTCTTGCATTCCCCGTTTCATTGTTCATGTGCCTGCTCTTAGCACGTTTTGTTCCACATTGTCTGTGTGTCCTATCATCTCTTCTGCATCCAGCTGCCCAATGGTGGCCATTATGGGGATTTTGACCTAGGATCCTCTCCCTTAGGGTATGTCCACACGGAGAGTGTATTGTGCTTATTGGAGTCTGCTGCTGAAAACTGCGTTGTCCAATGCATTTTCAACCAGTACTTGACATGCTTATTGCATGTGGATTTAGGGTCATTTTTTACTCACAGTTTACAGTCAGTCCCATTCATTTCCTTGTGGTTTTACATGAGGAATTTAGCCATCCCCCATTTACATAAATAGTAAATTACCACACATAAGTTTTTTTTATGGTGCATCAATTTTCAAAAATGACTGCCAAAAATATGTAGATTCAGACTTAAAATACTCTTCGTGTGGACATAGCCTTAGACTCCCAATCTGGCTAGCAACAAACTGATAGCAGTCTCTGAGATCCACATCTTAACCAGAAACAATTCAATGTGTTTTAACCTGATTTTTGTAACCTTTTTAGTGCTGTGCAAAATTCTTAGGCAGGTGTGGGGGAAAAATGCTGCAAAGTACGAATGCTTTCAATAGAAGCGTTAATAGTTTATTTTAACAATTAACAAAATGCAAAGGGAATAAACAAAAAAGAAATTAAAATGTAATCAATATTTGGTTGACCACGCTTTGCCTTGAAAACAGCATCTCTTTTCCTTGGTACACTTCACACAGTTTTTAAAGGAACAAGGTAGGGATGTTGTTCAAAACATCTTGGAGAAGTAACCACAGATAACATTTGCTCAAATCCTTCTGTCTCTTCATGTAATCCCAGACAAACTGGGTGATGTTAAGATCAAGTTGATATGGTGGCCATATCTCATCACTTCCAGGACTCTAAGGGGTGGTCACGCCAAATATTGATTTGATTTTTCTTTTGTTCACTCGTTATGTATTTTGTTAATTGACAAAACGTAAGCTATTAACACTTCTGTTTTTGAAAACATTCTTAGGTCCCATTCACATCACAGTTTTACCTTCCATTTGTGGTATGTCGAGATAACGTAAAATTAATTTGACGGTTTTCCCCAAGGGGGCTGGCAGAGCCCTTTCTTGTATAGGACAAACATAGTCCTAATTGGATCTTTTGCCCTATTTAATAAACATGTCCGGTTTCTTCACTGGAAACAGAAACGTGGTCAACCATATTTTTGTGTTTTGTGCAGAAACCAGACATGTTTGCTAAATAGAGCAAACATAGTCCCTTTAAGACCAAGTTTGCCCTGTATAAGTTAATGGCTCTGACGTTGACCGCCAATGTCTTTGTCGGATTTAAATGTGTAGTCTACTACAGGGAATGCTTTTCTAATAAAGATCTGTGCAAAAAACGACATTTGAATAATGTAAAACAGTTCTACTATTCTAGATATCTTTGTATGGGCGCTCAGTCTATAAGGAAAATCTCATCACTCGCACCTCGCCTCTCTAACTCTCCAAAGCTCACCAGCGCTCCCATACTTGCGAGGTTAGGCTAACATCGACATTTGAGTTGACTATGCTTTACTATGAGAATGTGTGTGTTGTGTTCTAAATACTTCTGTAGTGCAGTTCTTAGGCGCTTTGATCTTGGTCATGCAAAATAATTTGCTATCTAGTATTGTACTTAGGTTTGCACCGACTCTCAACTGTATCGCAGCTGTATAATAATCCCTCAGGTAGAAGCGCAAATCTCAGTAGTAATATTTAAAGCTACAGCTCCTCCATTGTTAATTAAAAAACTGCATAATTAATTTCAGTCTTAGAGAGAAAAACATAGGAATAAAGATGGGCAGATGTGAGACTAAAGTACAGAAAAGTGTCATTTTGTTTGGATGCAGATATGGGTGATCGCTATGACCTTTATTGCAGCTAAGTGTATTGAGTGTTGTGTTATTTGAGTTAAGATTTAGCGAGTTAATGATGTTGAGAGAGAGAGAATTCTGCATTCGCATACTCTATCTCTCGACAGCTTAGCATAAAGTGGGTATGTGTCACACTATATAAGGGATATGGCATCGTGGTAGATTCGCTTGGGGTTGGGTGTGTTAGTACTGTATAGCAGTATTCTATGATGAATCAGATGTGTGTGTGGGGGAGACCTCTACTCAATCCTGCACTCTGGAAATGAAAGAATATAGATGATTGGCTCATGGTAGCCGGCACGTGTGTAGGTTCCTTTCTTTGTGTAGCCCAATGGGTTTATATAAATTATAATGTCAACAATCTGTGTTGCTCAATCTCCAAGACACATCGCAAGTAATCACTGATTCTTGCACACTGCACCTTAGTAGAATCTCACTGTCATTGATATTGTAGCTATAAGTACATTACATCGCTCGTTTGTATAGCTGTCGTTACATCGCTGAGAATCACATACTACATGAAGAGCTGGGATTCACATCTCTGTGATCCTTTCCTAACAGATAAAACCTGTACCGTAATATCCAAAGACATAAATAAGAACAACTGTATAACAAATGTCAGTATATTTTATTGATGTCCAGCTCTTAGCCAAGCTGCGTGATACACTGTATTCATGCATAGTGTAAGCAGTGCTGGTAGGGAATCATGACAGGCCAAGTTCTGCTCAAATTCTGTTCAGAATATCACATGAGATGAATTAAAATGAGATTGTTATAAGGCTGAATCGGAGAAGTTGAACATATGGCAGCCATAATGTAAGTCAGTTTCCCGTCAGTCATGAATCGATAGTCTTGGCTGAATATGTTGTATAAAAAGTATGGCAGAATTATTCTGGGTTGTGATATGGACTTTATTCAACAATTCATTTCTTTATTCATGGAAAATAAAAGGATGGGATCCACCTCTGGCTGTATCTGTATCGCTAGCTGCACAGCAAGCAGCTGGGGAAGAAACCTAACCGGCTGTAAGTCATACCTTGATGTTGAGGTCACTCTATATAGCATTTAGTATTTATCCTTTTTAGCACCAATTATATTATGATCTTTGTATACAGAGAGGCTAACATAGAAGAAATAAGGCGATGCATTGCTGGCATTTAGGATCCATTAAGATGGGCTTCCCAAAGAGAAGTGGCAGATAATGTTTCTATTAGTACTATTGGGCCGGATTTTGTCTTACACAGAATCAACAATTGTGGACACAGCTTTAGTATTTAAATAGAAGTATTTACCCACTGACAATGGTGTTTATTAGAAAGTCTGGTTACTTGTAGTCGATTGCACATATCAACAGTGGCGGTCGGTATAATATTGTCACACAAGGCCTCTAACCAGTATGTGCAGAGTCCTGAGGGGGCAATGTAGGATACATGCGCAATGCTTTGGTTTGGGGTATACTAATATATGTCTTAAATTAGTAAAGAATCTTTAAAAACTGGTAACAGGCATGTAGTGTGGTAGATCGCACTGAAATTTAGCTAACATGAAAAACTCTCCTTGTCTTTCCTAGCAAACAATAAGAGATGGAAGCTAGATTACTATTTTTTGGAAGAATTCTGTGTATTTGAGGTAAGCAACTCAAAATCTATTACAGTGTGCGCTTCAAAACTGTGGTCTTCTACTCATTTGCTGAATATTGTAACAAACAGAATAAAGTGCTCAAACTAATCAGCTCCTGTTGTCTTGTCGCGAGTAGGGAAAGTTATGTGTATATCATGAGAACACTTTTTACTATTTTGCTAAAATAGATCCCTGTTCAGAATTCAATACTGCCTTGACCATAAATAGTGAACAAAATTCTGGGTTTTAGACGTTCCAGAAACACAATTTTTTCTTTAACTTATTTCCCTATCACTAGAACTGGAATTATTTAAGTTTAGGGTTTGTACGGGTACTTCATTTACATTTTTTCTGTTTTTGCTTAAGGCCTTGGGTCACTCTGCAATAGATCGAAAAAACTTGAGCACTCTTCGGTCACATATCATTGAATTCAAAAGAAAATGTTTCATAGTGCACCTCGACTTTCATAGTCGATCTCAGAATCGGGCAGTCCCTTATCCTATCGTTACTACTCTTCTCTAAGTCGAGCCAATTTCAGGCTATTCGCTAGGGTCAACATGACGCCTTCCATCTATTACAGAGGAATAAAATAAATAACCACCCTACACTGCAAAGTTAGCCAACTACATTTATTACTGCAGCCTGTTCAGAAGATTGGTGCGTGGACTGAAACCCCAAAATTGGTGATAAGCACCCTACTTTACATATAGGTTTAAAAATAATATTAAACAATGTGCTTTTATACAGTAATAGTTTTCTCGTCACCACCATAAACATTTCTGAAAAAACGTAAGCAAACTCTGGGTGCTCCTATGGCTAGGGCGGCGGCACTTCCATGTAATTTCTAAATGTGAAGCACTTCACGCATACCGCGCGCCTCTCTGGGCCACATTTCTGCAAATAATGGCAATACACAACGTCCGAATTCCCTAAAGAAGCATTTATGCTATCATTTCATACATGAAAAAATTTGAGTATTAGCTCTCGGTTATTCTCACTTACCTGCAATAGAGTCAACCTATTTTGGTGGAAAAAAGGAAGTGGATGTCTTAGTTGTCTGTGCTTCTCTAGCATGGACACCCACCCTTTGAGGTCAAAATCACAGTGGAAACCAGGATGTAAATGAGCATTGCACCCCAAACTTGGGGAATAGTAACCCAGTAGAGTGAGGCTTTGAAAGGCAGTTAAATGGGTAGTAGGGGGTTGGTTTTAATGTTGAGGCTGGGGATCCTACTCACCAAATGGGTATTTATAATCCTCTTATACTTCTCTAATAAGAGTCATATGTCATTAAAAAAGTGAAAGGCCATGTATGAGAGTACAGCCTTTACACTTATCATGCCTCTTAGTTTATGTATCTGCTGTTACATTAGATACTGAAACCGCATGAGAGCCTCTGGACTCTGGCCGTACACATTGGATCGTATGTTCTTGACTAGTTTTGGAGTGCAGATGGGCACGCATGAAATGGCTACTGGATAGTGAGTGAGATGGGTGTTGGTGATGTATCGTTACCTTACTAATATCTGTGTAAGCTGGGCAGTCTAAAGAGAAATTCTAATTAGCGGTCCTTCCAGATTGGTGTAAGGAACATATTCTCCACTTTTGTAGTTCATGAACATGCAGCCTAGCTCAGGATCTCGACGCTCAAGTCTCTCACTGACTCTCACACTGCAACAGTAGTGAAAGTCAAGAATAGAAAGAAATGCTGACTGTTTGTGAGCTTAACTTTTCTCTGAGCAGATAAGATGGAGGATTATTCACACAAGAATAAATTCGTCTCGAGCTTTGTCCGTCTACGAATCTCAGATCTTAATTCATACTGTGGATTAGCCAAGAAGAGTTTGCTCAAAAATAAAGAGAACTGAAAATATTTGCAGGAGACGTCGCAATGGGATGGTGGAGCAAGTAGATACATCGATAAGAGGATTTATGAACTTTCTTTTCGGTAATTGTTACTTCTTATAAGCCACAGAAACAAAAACAAGCTTTCGTTTCAGCCTCCGATGGCGGAGGCTCTATTTCCATGCCCTCTTTAGTTCTAACGGACACGTCTCATTTCTGTCTTGGGTCAATACAACTACTCTTTAAACCTCACTCTTTAGAATCCACTATCTATTTGCATCGTACAAACACAATTTAGGTTTAGGGTAATTAATAATTGTTTGTGTCTGTTTCTTTTAATTGAGCGGGTTCTTTCTTAGACGCTCAAATAAAAACAAACTATTCGTAGCATACCTGAATAAAATTTGTTTAATCTGGCATGCAGAAAAGCTCTATTGAACTTGTAGGAACAAATATTGTCAACTGTATTGAACTCATCACTTTTTGTGACAAAGAGAGATAGCAGATTATAGATTTTGTAATGTTTGCTCTTCAGAATCTGTTACGGTATGGATGCAGCTTGTCTAACACACTCTTATTGTATGCTTAATTCTTGATCCCAGAAGCGGTATTTATCGTCATATGAAGCAGGAACTTCATATGGGAGCATATAATCAAATCGCGATAAATATATCAAAAAGATTGTTCATTGTTAACTTATCAAGTTAAAAAAATGGAACTCGGAGTAATTCAACAAAGAATAAACAGGTACAGGTTAGATTTAGTTGACAAAAATATTTGAAAACAATGTCAACTCAAGTGATAGATTGATAAGAATTATGCTAACTATATATAGAAGTCCGAGGGTGATGCTAAAAATCACAAAACAAGGACAAGTAAAGTTTACAGTAGGAAATAAAACATATGGATGTTATAAATAGCACCTACCGCTAGATTAGGGGTATTTAAGATGACAAGTCGTGAGACTATCTTCAGGATATGTGGTGGTCGTGAGATATCATATGTGGCGCTCATGCTACTAATCTCTAAGACATCAGGCTTACATTTATGATCATTGCTTCAAATAAAGATGACCTTGCCTTTTGATGAACTTTACAAATTGAAAAAACAGTAATCTTGTTTGTAAGGATATCTTGTTGACAATCAGCACTAGGCTATCCCTAAACCAGTAAAAAGGGGGTTCCCGTTCCATAAATACATTTGGAGAATTTCGAGTCCATACACAAATGGTGGTCATAGAGTATCTCTATTTCGCTCTTCCATTACTTAGTATACTAATTACTTATCATTCTGTGGTGTTTAGTAATTTTATCTACGCGTTCTGTGATTACATAGCAATTAATGCATCTTCTAAAGTGTTGCACTAAATTCAAAAAAAAAATAGGTGTAGATTAATACTCTTACAACATGGCATAAGATGATATCGTGATGTTGGTGAGGAGTTGGTATGTCTGATCAATATTATTAGTTTGGGTATTAGATTATAGCCAATGTATATTGGATGTTGACAGGGCAACTACTGCGTAGTTACCTAGTTTGCTCATGGTGGCGAGGTTATACTCCCCTATGTTCAGGCCACATTTTGGATTGGGCTCGGGAGTCCTATAAAAATTGCCGGTCTTTCAGGTGTTACAGGGCGGGCGTGGTCTGCTAGTGTGGTAGCTGCAGCAGAGGACGAGAGGAGAGACGGTTCTGGCCCAGGAGGCTTGAGGAAAGGATACTGTACTGGCAAAGAGCACTGGACTGTGTGTTATTAGCTGGACATTAGTGTCCAGACTGATTAAGTGTGATGAGTGGGAGCCTGTCATGTTTAGTTAGTGGCCAGACAGAGAGGATTTTATTTATGTGTTTGTTCGTGAGTGCGCTTATGAGTAAACCTGTGCTGCAAATTAATGTTAAAACAGGCGGGGAAGTCTCCTCTATAAAGGAATATGATTTGTTGGTAGTGTCACCCTTTCTGTCGTACCAAAGACGCGCGATCCGTGAATGGCATAAGTACCCCCAGGGACGTGCCTCAGCAGCGGCGACGTCCTCAGTTCTACGATCGAGCCTCACCGTCGTTACCATATGGTGGAGGCTCGCGCTTGGGATAATTGGCACAACACACCAGAAGTGGTGAAGTGTATAGCACGAAGTCGGTTTGCAAGCATTAAAAAGGGGCCAGAGGCTTTAATTGTGAGCGGTGCATCGAAGAGACTGTTATGCGCTTTTAAAAATTTGTATTCTTTTTTTTGCCTTGGAGAGAAGCTTGTCTCGACTCAGTTTGGTACAGATGAAGTCTGCAGAGGAGGACTATGAGGGCCCGAAGTGGAGTGCTGGAGGGCGTGATGTGGAAGGATGGCCGCAGAGGAAGACGTAGGAGGCCTTCCTGGGCAGCTTTCTGAGCAAGTAGCGTCTGCAGAGTCTGTACCCACAGCGCGTAGGCGGACTTTAATTGGGCTGTCCTACTTGGAACCAGGGCAAGCAGTAGTGTGTAATGCGACATGTCCATATGGTACAACTTTATAAAGCAGGATTAACCAAGTTAGTAAAGAGGAACACGAAGAATTCGGAATAGTATCGGGTACTAAATAAAATGCTTAGTGAACTTCTTTGAACGTCTTACAGAAGGTTCCCATGCAGAGACTTTTGTATGCCGGTGAGATGGGCTGTTGCTAGTCGGGTAACCCAACTGATTTGGTGTAATAGGACAATTTGCCCTCTAAGGTCTAGACAGGGTGCGGAGCGGATGTTCCTGTGGCCAGGGCGGCCTAGTCGTCCGCAAAGAAGAGGTTCTCGAATCTGGAGGTTGAAATGCAATTACGATTTGCGGGCCTGCCATGCTGCGTTGCAACGGGCTACGGTACTGACCTGCAGAAGAGAATATTTTGCTATACCATACTGCACCCTCTCTAGCCGAGATCTGAGTACGGGTAAGCCGTGTTGAGATGCACGAGAAGTGACCAGAGGATGTGTTCTTCGTGTCCCTCTCAGGAGGAGGCTACAGCGATTTATGAGCGTTCGGCAGCTCTTGTAGAAAGGCGCAGAATGGACGTATATAAGGTTGAGAATTGTAGCCTAGCACTCCCAACCTCAACACAGGTAGTCTGTAATAACGCGCTGGTATCAGTCTAGCGCAGGAGCACCTGAGATGCCAGACATGTATGCTTCATCGCTTGTAAGGAGAGACCGCATTATTCCAAATTGGTAGTTCGAAGTGCAGGCGGGCCTCTCTGATTGGACTTCAGTGGAGCTTAATCTGAGTAGTGAATGGCCGGTATCGAGGGCGACACATCTCTCGGCGTGGGGTTCGTGGTGTACAACCAGGGAGGACATGCAGAGGCTTCCTGATACAAACATGACCTTCGTGTAGTTAATACCAAGCGAGTTGTTTAAAGGAAGATATGTGCCGAGAAGCAGCTAGGACTTCTGGATTTGTTTCCTCAGCTTTAAACCCCAGATGCTGCTTTACCTGTGGGGAATAGTGACTCATATTACTTAAACAGTATTATGAATAATGTGCAGTTGAAAATTACTAATCAGCAGAAAATGTATCTGTTCTAGTGAGTGATGTCACAAAGTCCTATGCAGGAGGGAGTAGCGGCATAACAAAGCTAGCTCCAGCTTACTGCACTGTGTGAACAAGTAACTATCTGGTGCATGCATCTATCACAGAGAGTGTATGTATGGGTGAATGACATATGGAGGACATGGGTTAACACTAAATGGTCCAGAGCAGAAGTTAATTGTGGTTGCCCCTAGCCAACATGGTATCTCCTGCACCTTCTGGGCTGAAAAAATGTATGAGGTGTGCCGTGCCTGAACGTTGTGTTTGAAGGGTCTGGAGTCAAGTGGTGAGTGTGTCTGCCAGTGACCCCAGCGCACTGTGTGTAACACTGAATGGTAGCCTGCAGTCCAGGTAATGGGGCCAGGCAATATGATGGCACCAGTTTGTGTGACGGCCTGTTGGTCTCTGGGAGAAATCAGGGCTTTCATGTTGCAGTGTTGCAGCCTGGAACGGGAACGGAGAATGCTGGGGATGTTGCTCTCCCTACAATGTGTGAGGAGACTCATTTAATAAGGGTGGTGTCCAGACTCCTGGTGAGATGTATGGCTGCATGAAGGAGACGCTCAGGATAACCTGTCGTAGAGACAATGGTTGCTGAGATCTGTGTATACGGATTTCAATTGCTCATATTGGTTGCTGTGTGCCAGTAGCTGTTATCTGAAATGGTCACAAGACTGCAGTGATGGAAGGAGTGATGCTGCAGGACACCACAGAGCTGGGGGTAGCTTTGAAACCTATTGAGGGCAGGTGAGTGGGTTTTAAATCCAGATGGGTAAGAAGTGCCTGGTTCTGAGGCAGCTGATATATTTTCCTTAAGGGGATGGAGGAAACATTGTTACATGTATAAGAGTATATATGTCTGTAGTTTGGGAGAACAAGCCGATGGATGCCATTTGCAGCAGATGTAGCTGAACCTACGGAGGGTAAAAAGGTGACTGAGTTTGCACTAATGTGAACACGGCCAGGAGTGGTGTATGAGAGGAGAACTATAAAGATAGAAGTCGGGTGGTTATGACTAATGTCCCATTTATAAATGTGTCTGCCATTGCCTCAGTCATTGTGTGAATTTGATGTGGAGAAAGGGTTTATAGGAGTATCCCAGGTAGAAGCTAAAAGCTCTACCTTAGAGATGGGTATAGGGGATGTGAGGGAAACATCTCCACCCATTGATGCAGAGTGTCTGCTGCTAGAAAGCGCCAGTGAGAAGTGTGCACAGGGAAAGATATCCTCTGTCACTGGTGAGGTGCCAGGTAAGGTCATCAGGGCAGACACAGTGTCTATAGAGGTTGCCAATGGTGACGCTGAAACCATTAGCATGCCTGCTGATTGTGATGAGGTTTGTATTGCAGAATATGCATTGTTTGTGGCCCCTATAGTGATATGCATGGCCGCCAATAGGGCAGTACAGGGGGTACTGCCGTACGGGGCCCGGGCCAAATTGCTAAACAAGGGGGCCCGCCGGAGCCGCCAGCGGGCCCCTTTGTTTCATGTTATCTGCCCGCCAGCGTTCCTCGGGGCCCGCTGCGGCCCTGTACCAATCAGGGCCCGCCATAGCCCTGCTCCAATCTGGGCCCGCCGCGGCCCTGCACCGATCGGGGCCCGCCATAGCCCTGCTCCAATCTGGGCCCGCCGCGGCCCTGCTCCAACGGGGCCCGCCGCGGCCCCGTACTCTCCGGGCCTGCCCGTCGTGCACCTTTTAAAATGAACAAGGCGCAGCGCGGTAAAAGCATCTTCCCCACGCCGCTGCTCTCCTCGGCACAGCCTAAAACTAATAGGCTGTGGGTCGAGGGCCTGCGGAGGTGCGTCCCCCCGCTGGCTGCGTGATGACGTCACGCCGCCAGTGTCGAGAAGGAGGCTCGGCCGGGAAGGATTAAAAGGTAGTATTGTCATGAAACCTGCCTGGGGGCCTCTATATTACTGCCTGGGGCCTCTATACATACCTGCTGGGGGCCTCTATACCTACCTGCCTGGGGGCTCTATACATACCTGCCGGGGGGCCCTCTATAATACCATGCCTGGGGGCCTCTATACATACCTGCCTAGGGGCCTAAAACATACCTGGCGGGGGCCTCTATACATACCGGGCCTGGGGGCCTTATATATACCTCCCTAGGGGCCTTATACATACATCCCTGGGGGCCTCTATACTACATGCCTGGGGGCCTCTATACATACCTGCCTAGGGGCCTCTATATTACTGCCTGGGGGCCTTTATACATACCTGCCTAGGGGCCTCTATACAAACCTGCCTGGGGGCCTCTATATTACTGCCTGGGGGCCTCTATACATACCTGCCTAGGGGCCTCTATATTACTGCCTGGGAGCCTCTATACATACCTGCCTGGGGGCCTCTATATTACTGCCTGGGGGCCTCTATACATACCCGCCTGGGGGCCTCCATACCTACCTGCCTGGGGGGGCCTCTATACATACCTGTCTGGGGGCCTCTATGCATACATGCCTGGGGGACTCTATATTACTGCCTGGGGCCTTTATATACCTGCCTGGGGGCCTTTATATACCTGCCTGGGGGCCTCTATATACCTGCCTGGGGGCCTTAATATTACAGCCTGGGGCCCATGAAATAACCTGCCTGGGGCCCATCTATATACCTGCCTGGGGCCCATATATATACCTGCCTGGGGCCCATCTATATACCTGCCTGGGGGCCCATCTATATACCTGCATGTGGGGACATCTATATACCTGCCTGGGGACCCATCTATATACCTGCCTGGGGGCCCATCTATATACCTACCTGCCTGGGGGCTATCTATAAACCTGCCTGCCTGGGGGCTATCTATATACCTGCCTTAATGAGGGGGCCTATACATGTCTACCTACCTGAGGAGAGCTATTGATTTAGCTAACTGAGGGGGTGTATATACTGTGGCGGTGCGACCATGGGTGGTCGCATGGTTCTGCCACAACGTGGCATACGTGCCCCTGAGAGCCTGGTCTCGGTGGGGGAAGCCAGGTATTGTCGGTCAGCAGCATTAGGTGGCTGACCCTTGTACCTAGCATGGCTGATGTCAGCCACTAAGGGCTGGCCTTCCCCGGGAAATGCAGATGGGTGGGTGGTTGTTCCCACGTTTCCCGTGCCTATGGTCCAGCCCAGGTATTGGGTAGGTCTCTGGGATCTATTAAAGACCTCCTTACTCCAGATGATCGGGGGGTGTGGTCAACTGCAGTAAAGGAGAAGCAGTGGAGCTTGAGAGAGGAGGCTCTGAACCCCAGCTTGAGGAAGCCATAACCGTGGAGACTGGTGAGGTGTTTTTGGTGGTGCTGGATGGTAGATCCAGGGGCCCCGGTTAGAGAGGTAAATATATGTTTAGTTTAGTGGCTAGAACGGCCGAGGGATTTTGTTTAGTTTTGGTTGTATGCCATGCTGTAAACCTGCACTGGAATAAACAGGTGGCGTGTTAAGAAGAAGCCTTTGTCGGTGTGCGTATGTTGGTGTGCCAGACCGCTTACCAAAAGTGGCGATCCCGAAGCTAAGTACCCCCAGGACGGCGCAAGATGGCGTCCGAACGCAAGTGAGGCGTTACAATACCTACAATTAGCTGCTGAAAAAGTGAGGATTCTAAGATGTGTGTGGTAATTTCTGCAGAGACTAGTCGTGGGCGAGAGAATTCATCATGGTGTTCTGGGCCGAAAGGACAAAAAGGTGAAGACGACCATTTCTTGCTGCGCTGGTACCAGGTGCAGTCGGTGGCACTGGAGCTCTGTTGGTGTCCCTGGAAGAACGGTAACTACGCTAGCGGCCAGATGTACCGGAGGTCATCCCTGCCATCTATCTCTCAGGAGCAGGTAAGAGGAACTCTCCATTCACTTCTACACTGTAGTCAGGTAAGGGGGGAGACACCATTCACTTCTTACACTGTAGTCAGGTGAGGGGCGCACTACAACCGTAGGATGCTATATATTTAAAGCTTCAGTACGGCAAATCCAGGCGCATTACTACTGGAACAGGTAGAGCACTTTCAAAGTGGTTTACCTGAGCCAGAAATGTCACTTGATTTATGACCCGCAGTAGACGGGGTTCATAGATTCACGCGCATTGTACACTATTTTAATGCGCACGAAAATTGGCCTTTAATCGCTAAACATCACACATGTCACCCAATGTGGCATTAATATCACATAGTAGGTTTCCACAAAAAAACATAAACGACATTTTCCCCGTTTTTTTTTTTTTTTGGGGGGGGGGGGGGGGGTGGAGGGGGAAGCCCTGACCCTTGGGCTGTATGGGGCCCTGAAATTCCTGATGGCGGCCCTGGTGATATGTAAGCCTGCACAGAGGGTCACCACAAGAAAAACGCCTGTTAAGGGCTATAAAGCTCAGGTGAGTACCAGGGAGCCCCGTAATCGGGCAAGGGTAATGCGTGAAAGGGAGGATACAGACCGTGAATGTGGTCTTCCCACGGCTGTAAGTTATATGTATGGAGGGACAAGCGAGTCCATTAGACATTAGAAACCCACCTGGTAAGGAGGCTGAGGTCATCGGCAGGGCTTTCCTTGAGGTTGTGATTGTCTGTAGTAACCCTGGGACCACTGACCTACAGGGTAAGGGTGGCACAGAGGTACATTGTGCCACAGGCGGTCCTACTGCAGTGGAGGTTACCATCCTTGAGGTCAGGGAGGTAGACCAGATTTCCCCTGGAAGGAACCAAGTGACAGCTAGGAGCCAAGAGGCAGAGCTTCAGGGTTCAGAGAAATTTGAGGCAGTATCTGATCCTGCAGACCAAGAGGTAGTAGGGTTTGGCTCAGGTGCGCCCCTTGAGGCCATGGTGGATAGCAACCCTGAGAGGTGTGCTGTCATTACTGCTTCCTGTGCTGCTAGTGTGATTGCGGGGACTAACCAGGGGCCTGTTGCTTATAGGAGACCCGAATCAGTGAAGACACTGCCCAGTGGGCCCAATGCCAAGGTACTCTGTGTATGGGAGAAGGCTATAAGGCAGGATAGTGCTGGAGTTATCAGTAGTACTCCTGTGAATGTCAGCATGCAGGCGGAAGGTGGTGACATCCTTGCAGTAGAGCGTACATACGTCAGGCCACCTGTAGTAAGTGGCAGTAAACTGTCTGCCGCCGATTATGAGGTGAGCGCATAGTATAAGCCCACAGCTGAGTGGGGGTTGGACAATGTAGTCTCTTCCCCTGATGATGTAGATGGAGTGTTGCCCGTAGCAACAGGTACCAAGGAGGAAAAAGGAAATGTTGGAATGTATGGATGTCTCTGATGCTGTCCAGCAAAAATCAGGATGTATGTCTCTGGGCTTATGGAACAGGTGGGGGAAAAGGGATTTCCCGGAGAAAAGTGGCGTGCTTCCCCAGAGGAAGCAAGTGCAATATAAGCTGTGTGAGTCAGATTCCCTCTGTTGGAGTTTTGATCCTGGAGGAAGGTTGTGCGAGGTGAAAAAGACCTACGGCCTTATTCAGAGGGGGAGGGTATGTGACAGGGCAACTACAGGTAGTTACCTAGTTCTGCCACTAGGTGGAGTTATACTCCCCATGTTCCAGGCCACATTTTGGATAGGGCTCGGGAGTCCTATAAAAAGCCGGGTCTTTCAGGTGTACAGGGGGGGCCTGGTCTGCTAGCTGGTAGTGCAGCAGAGGAGCCGGAGAGAGGTTCTGGCCCCCGGAGGCTTGAGGGAAGCCGTTACTTTACTGGAAAGTGCAGGATGTGTGATACTGGACATTGGGTCCAGACAACGTGTAGAGAGGGAGCTCTATGTTTAATTAGTGGCCAGACGGCAGAGGATTTTATGTATGTGTTTGTTCTGAGTGCTATGCTGTAAACCTGTGCTGCAATAAAACAGGCGGAAGCCCTAAAGAAGTCTTTGTTGGTGTGCCCTTCGCTTACCAAAGCGGCGATACCTTGAGCTAAGTACCCCCAGGACGGCCCAGGAGGGCGTCCAGACAAGAGCAAGTCGTTACAATGGTCAAACCCCATAGCTCCATTGCAAACCACACAACTATAGGGCATAAGTAACTTGTGTCATCCAACCCTTTGGGTATTAATGTTATATACCATCTCAAACAGGTGGTACAACATACACTCAGCATATAATCCCATGAATGTGATTGATGCATCTTGCCAAAAGCAATAACACTGGGGAACAAAAAAAAATGTTTTTAGTGCCTAGAAATTTTGACCTTATTCTGGGTATTTGATTGCTGCTGAGTTCAAAAATCCCATTCATTTTGTTCTAACAGATTTTTATAAGACGTTGATTTCATGATTCTGCATTGTTCTTGCGATTAATTTGTATATAAATATGTAGAGCAGATGAATAGAATTGAATTTTGTCATGCACATTCATGTTTTTGTTTGCATGTGTTCTTTAAATGCTCTAAAATTTAAGTCTTTTCTGGTTCACATGAATTTCCAACTTTCTTTATACATTACGGGTACTACTTTCGCAGATATATCGTGGGGGAAAAAAGGATTGTACATGGTATTTTGCAAGTTTTCCTACTAAAAAGAATGGAGGGCTGAAAATTTTTATGCAGGTCCTTGTTAGTTGATCCCAAAATTATAACAGTCACATATAGGTGAGATGACTTTACATGGCAATGGTCCCTTTCACGTAAGTCTATGGGAGTTTTAGAGACAGCTAAACCAGTGAATTGCTAAGGGTATATTTACAAGCAGCAGATTTGTTGCACAATTTTGTGTACCTGACCCTATTATCTGATTAGGCTTAGAGACATCCTCACTGTAACAACCCACTCTCTTGTATGTGACGGTTTTTTAAATACAGAGATTTCTTTTCCGGTTTTCCCTTTTGTGAATTTACTTTAGGGCGGTTCACTGGCTTATTCAACCCTAATTGCGGGATGGATTTCGCCCGAAAAATTAAGCTTGAGAAAGGGGGGGGGCGGGGCGCTGTCGCCGGCCCCATGCTTTCTTTATTCCGGAGGTTTTCCGCCGGGAAATGAGCTGTCAATTTCTCCCGTCCAGGCATTTGCGAGGGGGGGGAGGAGAGACGGAAACCCGTTCTCTCGAGAACGGGATTACCGTTGGCTGGCTGGTTTCCCGTATTGCAGCGCGCGGCGCGCAATCGGGGGAAATCCGTGCCCGAAATAAGCCGTGTGAACTTCACCTTAGACTTAGAGAGCCACACCCATGTATGACCACCACTTTGCATATGGATAGGTATGGCACATATACTTTAAGGGACACCCTGTTTATGGGGGGGGGGGGAGACAGGTTTATTTTTCCCAATGTATTAACGACCAACGGTGTAACCAGAACATGCTGGGTGAATCCAAAGACATAACCTTGGTGGGGAGGGTGGCTGGTAGATTCCCCTGGGAATAAGCCCCCTGGACTTTCCATATAGTGTAATCTGCCTTCAAATACTGTACATGGTTAATAGAGAATTTCTTTCTCTTACCTTATTAATTCATGAAATATGACATAAGTGAATTCATTTAGAGTTCCTAACTTAACTAAGAAAATCACAATTTAAAGTTTTGAACATAGAAACTGAGATGCCTGAAATTCAAAGATAAGACGTACTGATGCCATTCAGTTCTTTACAAATAGCTGCCAGGTACTCCAAAAACTTATCCAATTTCATGCACACTTCTAAGATAATACCTTGCCCTCAGATCTACAAATCTTTATGACAGCCTTCTTGTATCCATTTATTCTGCATAAACTGTTGATCAGAAAAACAAAGTAAAATAGGAGATTGACACGTGTCAGCCACTTTGTCTGCAGCAAATGCTGTAGTGAAAATCTAACAAATTTATTTAGAACTCAGAGACTGAAGATTGAACTATCCAACCTTTCTCCCAATTCCTGTAAGTGGTCTTCTAATACTCTGGGTTTATAGATATCTATGCATTCAAGGCATTGCTTTTAGAACCACTGAGCTTCATGCAATGCACTTAGTCAGTACTGCAGATAGTGGATCTTTTTTCAAATGCGTGAACCCCTTTTTTTGGAAGTAAGAAGGGTGTGGGGTTGGTTTGCAATTTTTAAATTTCAAATTTGAGAAAAAGGTAAAGCAGAAAAACACAAAAAAGATTGTATTGCTGTCCATAGACTTTATTGTACAATAACTTTTTGGCAGCCATATTAACAAACCTTTTAATGATCCCTAAACATTTTGACTGCATGATTGGGACAAGGACAGTGCAATGGGTGAAAAACATAAGTATACCCTTGGAAACTTCGTTACCCATATCTGATACCTTATTTTCTGTCTCTTTTCCCGTTTGTCCTTTTCCTCTTCCCCTTGCCAGGTTTAATTAAGGGGCCCTTTTTTCGAGGGGGAACCCCGATCGTTTTGTGACGCCAACGCACCCATGGCGCCCGCCCAATGGAGTTCCCTCGGTTTCAGTGTGTGTCTTGTTAACTCAATTGCAGATGCTACCCATTTTTTCCCTAATTTTTTTTCAGACTTGCAAAGTAGGAATTTTTTAAGTCAAAAAGATGTGGAACTCACAGGAAAAAAAAGTTCGGGGGGAAAATCCAATTTGGTCCCTTTTTGGGTTTTTGGTAATGCAGTCATACACAGCCTTTTGGAACGTGTCCAAATTTAATATGTTAAAATTTGAAAAACCAGGGGAGAATACAAAGCCTAACATCACCCTTGTTACAGAATCAAGAGGGCCTGTGGGTTTGTAAATCAATATGAACATGATTTTAATACTTTTTTACTATTTCAAATGCCACACAGTGATAAAAGAAACTAGAAACATAAGTGGAAATAAAGCAAAGGAAATGGAAATGTGCTTTAATAGGTTAAAACTGTAGACTGGGCATGCAAATGGCTAGGAGTTGGGACCCCCCCCCCCCCCCCCCCCCCCCAAAAG
Organism: Phyllomedusa bahiana; assembly: GCA_025379985.1. Lineage (NCBI taxonomy): Eukaryota > Metazoa > Chordata > Amphibia > Anura > Hylidae > Phyllomedusa > Phyllomedusa bahiana. The sequence continues at coordinate 502,704 of JAODAL010000006.1, read as the reverse complement.
GCAATAGTACGCAATTTTAGTGAGAGTGAAAAATTTTCAAAAATTTAAAAAAACAGTTGAAAACCAAAATTTAATACATTGTAGAAAGACACATTTGCATGTTTTTTCAATCTGAATGAAATCGAAAAAAACCTTACCCCTTTTTGGTCAAATTAGAACCAAAATTTTTTATTGCCAAATTCCGAATAAAGTTGAGAAAAATTTTTAAGGCTTTTTTTCTTTTTGCAAAGTCAAAAGTTTACTTCATTTTTTAGTTTTGGTAGCATTGCCTTAAATGTATGCTTGGGTCAAAAATTTGGGTAATTTCACAAGAAAAAATAGTTGGGGGAAAGTTGGGCCCCTTCCTCCTGACAGAAATGGGTAATTGAACCATGTTTTTAGGTCATTTTTTAGCTTTGCCCAAAATGTTTAATAGGATTGGATAGGCTTTGTGATGGCCCCTCCTAAAAAATTGACTTTGGGTTTTCCTTAAGCCCTTTGTAACCGTTTGGCAGTATGCTTAGAGTCATTGTCCTTTGGAAAACCAATTTCTGCCCCAAACTTTCTTCCTGGCTAAAAGTTTGGTGTTGTGTCAGTATTGAAAATAATCTTCTTTCCTCATGATGCGATTTTTTTGTGAAGTGCACCTTTCCCGCAGCAAAAACCTCCAACAGTGGCCCCCCAAATTTTAAGTTGGATGGGGTGCTTTAATTCCCTTTCTCCCTTTTTCCTACAAGTAAAGTAGTCTTATGGCTAAAAGTTCATTTTTTGGGTTTTTTTTAGCCACGGGAATGTCTCCAAAATATAGGGCTTTGTTCCTGTGTGATTTGCAAACTTAATCTGGATTTTAATTTTTTTTTTTGGAGTAAAGGCTTCTTCTGGCAGAGTGTCCTTTCAAACCCCTGTTGATACAGTACCCGTTTCTGTGGTAATGCACAAACTTTACGCTTCCCCCGCACTTCCCCAAAGGGCTTTTGCTTTTGTTCTTGGGGTTTTATCCATGTTGGCCCAAAACACATTCATCTCTGAGACAATACTATCTCCTTCTGACGGTGTGATGGTTCTTTTCCATTTGTTTGTACTTAGTATAATTGTTTCTAAGATGATGAGGGCCCCTTTTGGATCTGGAAAAATTTCACCCAGAATGATCCCGACTTGTGCAAGTCCACTTTCTTCTAATTTTTACTGATTTCTTTAGATTTCCCCCTGATGTTAACAGAAGGTGTTTTTGGGGGTGCTTCAAAATTCCACAGATGTTCTTTAATCTATGTTTCCAATAAAATCTATTAGAAGACTGTTCATCATATGGGCTGTCCCAAATTGTTTAAGGCATAGTAATCCTAGTGTATGTAAACTTTTGACTTTGGAGAAAGTAATAAAAATGCCTTAAAAATTCTCTCTCTCATTATTCCGGCATTTGACAAATATAAATAAATAATTCTGGTAAACCTTATTGACCTAAAACGTGTAAAGTTTATTCTGATTTCAGGTCATATGAATCAGAAGTATGAATCAGAAGTAAATTGAGGATTTGTTACAACCTATAGAGGGCGCAGTGAGCTTTCCAGCTCCTTTCCCTTTAATGCCTTGTGATATGCAGTGTGAGGTAGTGGGCAAAAAGGCAAAACAAACCATTTACACCCTTTAAAACTGGTGCTCTCCATAAGGAGGATTGTTCCCCTTCTCATACCCCCTCATTGCCTCCACCCGTCAAGCCAATATCGCTTGCTCTACACTGATGAGGGGCAAAACCCCCAAACGCGTATGTAGATGAGCAATATTGGCTTGACAAATTATTCGTTTTGCTTCTCAAAGATTTCAGTGAATCAGAAGTAAATTGAGGATTTGTTACAACCTATAGAGGGCGCAGTGAGCTTTCCAGCTCCTTTCCCATATTGCCTTGTGATATTCAGGTCATATAGTAAGAGAAAACATGCATATGTGTCTTTTTATATAGTGTATGTAAACTTCTGCTTTCAACTGTATATAGTCTGTCAACATGATTCATATGATTTCAGTAGGTTATTCTTTAATTTTACAAATATACGTTTTTCAAAAGTCTGCAGTCATTCAATAGAATCTTTTACAGTTACATATTAGGGATTTACAATTCCACAGCATACCCTATGTATTATAGTTTTTTATTTTCCATGTGCTAAAATCCATATGTTCTTCACTTCTCAACATTATAGTAGAAAACACCAAGAAGGTCAAACCGTAAGGCTATACAAATGGGAAAGTAGCAGTTGTCGCCAAGATAAAATGATAAAATTTTAAAAAGGGACCCTTATCGACTGACGGACCAGAGAGGTGCTTTTGAAACACGCAGCGGCGATCTGTCATGTGAACACCGCTGCATGTGCGGCATAGACAGCAGTGATAATCTCACTGCTAATTGTTTAGATCCGTCTTGGGGTCCGCTCTGTCGGTGCCCAAGACGGATCTAAAAAGCGCGTGTAACACGGAGGGAAAACTAGCCCTAATAATGACTAAAATAAATTTAAAAAAACATATCTACAATATCTCACAAAAGAGAGTCGACCCCTCTCATTTTTGTAAATATTGTATTATATCTTTTCATAGGACAACACTGAAGATATGACACTTTGATACAATGTAAAGTAGTCAGTGTGCAGCTTGTATAACAGTGTGAATTTGGTGTGACCTTAAAATAACTCTGCACACAGCCATCATTGTTTCAACTGCTGGCAACAAATTGAGTACACACTAAGTGAAAATGGACAAATCATGCCCAATTTGGCCTTTTCCCTCCACTCTGTCATGTGACACGTTAGTTTTACAAGGTCTCAAGTGTGAATGGGGAGCAGGTGTGTTAAATTGTGTCATACTGGACACTGGAAGTTCCACACTGTTGTGAGATACTCTATGTATTCCAAAAAAATGTGTAAAAATGTCTATGTAGTGTAACAAATGTTATAAATGTGAATATGTGATGAAAACCAAATACATATAAAGTGCCACGGTCATAAAAAAAGGCATATCATCACAGTGTCTTTATGTTCTGGATATTGCCCTGGTAGTATATTGTCCTGATAACCAGAAGACTGACTCGATATTAAGAAGTTCAGGTAACTGTCATGCAATCAAAATGACCTAATGACAAGTACTATAGTGTTCTAATTTTGGATAATACTGTTGAAGTATAATTTTTAACCATAGTTTTTACATAATATTTCAATCAATGGTATAACAGTGCTATTTGAACAAGTGTCGCTACTGGGAACCCAGATTGGAAAATTGGAACCACAAAGTGGTTTTAGGGGTTAATTAGGGTAACTTTTATAATGGAACCCGTTTTGTAATGTCTTAGACAACCTCTTTGTTTCATACCCAGTATACAAAGGGCTGCTTTCTTTTGCAGACACTAATGAGTGCTGTCCACGGAACTTGTGAACAGAGATCAGTGCAGGTCACAGAGAGAATTGACATTTAACATGGTATGGTTGTCTCTATAAAGTTAATAAAGCACTTTCCCTAGTCACTAACTAGACATTTCTCAACTGACAGATCCCATTACTACAGATCCCTTTTAGACGTCAATAGTCACGTCTCACCACTTTAAGTATAGCTAAAGGGTGACTTAAAAATGTGCATGAAAAGTACAGTCACGTTTCTTCTATTATTTTCTGTGTGGAAGAAAAAAATCATAGGAATCTGATTAGCTTAGAATTACTTCTACATGTGATTTTAAGTCTCTATGTAGTTTTAACCCCCCCTTAAGGATAGCAATTTAATTTCTTTTTTTTTCACAATACCCACAAAGTTTAAATTTTTTGTTCACCTATGCAAATTAAGGTTTATTTTTTTTTTTGTGGGAAGAGCTGTATTTTTTAATGGCAACCTTCTGGGGTACATATAATGTGTTGATAAACTTTTATCATTGTTTTTGAGGGAAGAATATAAAAAAAAAAATCAATCCTGCAATTTTTTGCGTTTTAGTTTTTAGGGTAGTCACAATGTGGTATGAATGACATGTGAGGTCTATTTTATGATATGATTACAGCTATACCAGTTTTATTACGTTTGCACATACAAAGCACTTGTGGAAGCTATAACTTTTTGATTTTTCCGTTGATGAAACTGTAACCTGTTTTTTGGAGAACGAGCTGCAGTTTTCATTATTACCATTTTGAGGTACATATGGTTTTTTGATCACTTTTCATTATGTTTCCTTAATATGTAGGCTGAACCAAACAACCCAATTCTGCTAGTTTCTGATTTATTTTATTTGTAGTGTTCACTGTGCTGGTTAAATAATATCACAATTTTATAGTCCGGTTCATTACAGATGTGGCGCGATCTCATTTCTTTGATGAATTTGTTACTAGTACCGAAGTTAGTTTTCTCAACCCTCTTGATAACTTTTGGTTTTGTTTTTTCATGGGGTGAGAGGAGAGAAATGCTGCAGCCAAATGATTGATGTAGGTTAACATGGAGTTAGGAAAATTCCAATAAAGTATATCTTTTGTTGGCATTTTTTCCTCACTATTTTTGTATCCACGGTTGGTTTTTTCAGGCGTTTACTTAGTGGCTTGATAAAACATGACGGAAAAAAATGTTAGAACAAAATAAAAAGTCCCTTGAAAAACACTTGTGTAAAATATATGAAAATCATATTTTTCTAAAAGGTATATAGAAGAAAAGCCACCAATAACTTGATTTGAAGAAGTTTTAAAGAACCCTTTGGGTATATTCACAGGCAGCAGATATGCCACAGGCAGACAACTGAAAATCACCTTTATTCAACCGACTGGTATTATTTTGTCGACAAATGCATAGATTTCTGCAAGTCTAAGAAAGAATAGAATAGGCACAAATGTCTGCACCAGATCCATGGAATATAGACTTACACCTGTAACATATTGATACAATTTTTTCATTGGATATTGCACAATAGGAGCCATTAATTCCCATCTCGCACTTTTATTGTATATCGATAGGATAGAAAAAATAGGCCTTTGCTTAACTGTGTTGAATATTAATATTGTGTGTGATGTATCATGTTGTAGTCACTTTACCATGTCATTTTAGCATATGAAACTCTTGCAGTCCTTTGATCAGTGGGGATTTTCTAGCATGCATAGTCCTACTAAGTCCTTTTGTTAGCAACGCCAAGTAGCAGGGACATGTTAAGTAGGAAAGGTAAAAGAGGAATATACACCACGTATACAAACTGTCCCCATGACCCTTTGCTGGCTAAGCACACAATAGAGAACAACAGAAAACATTAAACAGCAAACACATTTTGGCCATAATCTATTTTTCCTATAACTCGCTTATGAGATTAGGACCCCAGAACCCAGCAACATCTCCTGTCTCATGCATAAGAATTTTAGGCTTAAGGGAACAGAAAGAACAGACATCGGGCCAAATTACAAATCTGTTATATTCGTATTTGGTATGCCTGGGTTGCTAAATTCATACTGGGAAAATTGGTGGTCATAATATCTGGCTAGGAGACTCCTAGCAGGAGTTATGACCAAAGCTGAAAATGATGACTTTCCTAAAGTCCCCGGCATGTTATTAACCATCCCCTCTGTGACCTAAGCAGGAGGAGGGACTAGGAAGGGCGTTGGAAGATTCCATAAAACACCGTGGGTCATCAAAGACCATGAATAGTTCCAAGTGCAGGTCTGTCCGATTCTCTTTAGCTGTACTGGTTAGCTTTAACTGGTTTTTCGTTATTTTATCCTGTTTGTTTTTTACTGTTCTACTCATTTTATAATATCTGTTATTTTGTAATTTTTTTTTTTTTATAGTTTTGCGTTGTTGCCCTAACGAACCCCGAAAGTCTCCGAAGAATTAAACTGACTGCTGATACAAGTGACATGTATCAGATTTCTTCCTTAAGGTGTTTAGAGTTCCTTTCAATTTCTCTTTAAAGGTGGTGGCAGTGTGTGTATTGTGAGGGGCTATAGACTATATACGGGTATGTGATCATAGTGTAGGCCGAGTGAGAACCAAGTGCAGGCCATTGAAGGGCAGCGTATCCCCTGGTCACCCCCAGGTTGCGCAGAAGTAGGTGGGGCCTGGTAGGGTGTCCAAAATGGATTGTGCCCTAGAGACCCCTCTGCATGTGATTTATCCTTTCCCTGGTGCATAATTGATGTTTGCAGTGGGATCGGGATTCTGTGTCTCTTTTGTCTGCCCCTGTGCCCTCGATATTTCCACCCCTCATATCCTACGTCCATGACATATGCCATCAAACTGTGATAGTTGCAGGTGCGGAAAGTCAGGAATAGGCCTCCAAAAGTTTCCATACAGAATGGATAATCAGTTGTGCTTATACACAACTCTCCAATATTTTACCGGAGTTCTGAGTGCAGTTGAACACACCCGCTCACTTGTACTCCCATACAACAGAATGGAAAGTTGTGCACAAGTGTGACTGCGTTTACTTTCTGTATGAAGACTTTCAGGGGCCCATTCATGAAATAGGTGTGAGTACCAGAGGCAGGACCTGAAGCTATCACACTTTGATGGCATATCCTATTAATATGCTTTATAATGCAAGGGAACACCCCTTTTAAAGTTTTCCAAAGTTTTTATTAGGCCAAGTGACTGATGAAAAGATGACAACTTTTTCAAAAAAGCAATTTAGCACAGGGAAAAGCAGTGCTGTAAATACCATACCACAAACATTTCAGCTTCGGGCAATGGCAACTAAAAACTTTTGTTAGTTAATTAGTTATCTGATAAAAGGAAAATTTCCTGAACTCCACATAAATGAAAAGCAGAAGTGTAGTGTCATTTCACCGTGACATGAGTCATGTCAACAGGCATGTGGTTAATTTCCTTTTTTAATACAAAACTTATGTATTGACTAATATACATTTAATATACAGCCTCCAATTAATCAGATGATACTTTCAGTTCCTTTGAAATTTCATTTTCAGAACCCATCATTGCTGTAGCTAATGTCTGTACTTCTCATCAGTCATTCTCTCACTTAAAGCTGCAGTTATTACCATTTTGGGAGATGATCTGGTTTGATGCCAAGGCTGCATAGAGACAAATTGAATGCAAAATCTTAGTGCAAATGTACCATATGTTAATAGTGTTTGTCGCCAGTTGAGCAACAGATTGCCACAGGACTTTTTTGTGATCAGCAATGAATGACACTACTCCCTAACGATACATTCATGCAATTTTGCATGCATTTATATTCCATAGAGCCAAGGTCTAAGAAGGAAATTACATAAATAGCAATTTCTTAATTGTTAACCTACAGTCCAGTGTATTTTCACGTACACACTTGGACAAAATTGTTGGTACCCTTTTGTTAACAAAAGAAATACCAACAATTACATAGTTACATAGTTTGTAAGGCTGAAAAAAAACATACGTCCATCCAGTTCAGTCTATTTTGCTAAAGTATTGATCCAGAGGAAGGCAAAAAACCCCAAGAGGTAGAAACCAATTGTCCTCATTTTAGGGAAAAAATTCCTTACCGACTCCAATCTGGCAATCAGAATAAATCCCTGGATCAACAACCCCTCTCCAGAATCCTAGTCACTATAACTTGTTATATTATTACACTCCAGAAATACATCCAAACTCTGTTATTGAATTCACCATGACAATTTCCTCTGGCAGAGAGTTCCACAGCCTCACTGCTCTAACACTAAAGAATCCCTTTCTATATTTATGTATAGACTTTCATTCCTCAAGGCGTAGAGGATGTCCCTCTACAATGGTCAGTGAAATAACGTGAAATTAACAACAGTAATAAATTTAAAAGGACTGAAAATGTGCACACTGCACATTTAGAAGCCCCGAATCATGGATCTAAATGAGCTAGTGGCAACAGTGATATAGCGTGCAAGATAGTGAAGAAAGAGAACTGGGAATTCGTAATAAAACAGGGGGTGGAGTGGTGGGAGGGGGTGTAGCAATATTTAAAAAGAACAGTGATAAAGGAATAAAAAACGAAAAATCTCTAAATTGGATGCTGACCTATGCCAGGAGTCTCACCAACAAAATAAATGAACCAGAATTATTTATTGCTGTAGAAGAATATGACATAGTGGGATAACTGAGACCTGGCTGGATGAGAGCTACGACTGGGCGGCAAACTTACAGAGCTAAAGTTTATTTAGAAGACATCATAAACCGCAGAAGGGGGGAGGTGTCTGTCTCTATGTAAAATCCTGTCTGAAGCAAGTGAATGAGCATTTAGAATAATTATGGGTAGATATACATGGGGGTAATAACAATAATATAATTCTACAAGAGATGTGCTATAGGTCCCCAAATATAACAGAACCCATGGAAGATGTACTCCTCAGGCGGCTAATCAGAATAAGGTTGTTATTATGGGCGACCTTAACTACCAAGATATAAATTGGGAAACTGAAAGCTGTAGCTCTCATACAGGAAACAGGTTTTTGTCAATAACTAAAGATAATTACCTTTCCCAACTGGTGCAGGAACCGACTAGAGGAAATACCCTTCTAGACTTAATATTCACTAATAGACCTTCCAGAGTAACAAAGGTTCAGGTTGGGGGGCACCTAGGAAATAGTGACCACAACATAATAAAATTCCATTTATCCTTCAATAAAGTTTATTGTCGAGGAGCCACAAAAACGCTGAATTTCCGGAAGCCTAATTTTAATCTGCTGCTGGGACAAGGTGTTTAAAAATAACAGAACATATAATAAATGGGAGATTTTTTAAACACATCTTAAGCGTCCCTGTGATAGGTACATATCTTATGGTAATAAAAGAATTAGAAACAGGAAAAACCCAATGCGGATCAACAGAGATGTAAGGGAGGCAACAAATAAAAAGAAAGCGCTTCAGCTACTAAAGAAGGAAAAAAATAAAACTTGTAAAATAATGATAAGGCAGCGAAGCTGGAGACAGAAAGACATATTGCCGAAGAGAGTAAAATATTTTTTAACTATATAAATAGTAAAAAGATTAAAACAGAAAATGTTGGCCCTTTGAGATGTAGTGAGGAAGATATTGTGGAGGGCGATGAGAAGAAAGCAAACCTATTAAACAATTTTTTCTCCACTGTATTTACTGAGGAGGATGAGCTTCCTGTTGAGTAGAGGGATGAGGTAAACCCCCCCCTTAAATGTTTCTTGTCTAGCCTAGGAAAAAGTGCAGCTCTGGGGCTAGCATTTGGTGGGCGGGGCTAACACCTACTCATGAATAAAATTTGAGGGGTAAATGCTAGAAAACTACAGCATCTTACAGAATAAGGGACACAGCGCTGGAAACAGCAGGTCTGTCACTAGCTTGTGCTGCCCTCAGCAAGGGGGCCATAAACTATGTGACAGGTTCTCTTTAACCTCTGTTGTAGGTAAAATGTTTGAAGGTTTTCTAAGAGATGCTATCCTGTTATATGTATAACGCCGTTCCAGCCTGGGTTTATGAAGGATCGGTGCTGTCAAACTAATCTCATCAGCTTCGATGAAGAAGTTAGTTCTCGACTTCTTCTCTTTAGGCAGGTAAGTGTGGTCTTTAGCAAAATGTAACCTTTTGAAGACATGTATTTTTTTCCCAGCAATGGTAATTTACGAGAGTTTCTAACAAATAGTTTGACTTCAAATAGGCAGCTTCTGATTGTTGCAGTGCTCAGATAACTAAAGATCTTCTTTGATCTCAACTAATTGGATGCTTCTCTGCCATTCTTGTTATTCTATGATCTAGTCGGATGGTAGTATTCCTTTTCCTGCCACATGTTTCCGTTTGTCTGCCACTTTAAAGCATTGGTGTTGTTTTTAGCGGAGCAGCCAGTTATTTTCTGCACTTGATGATTTGCCTCCTCAAATCAGAAATCTCCTTCGACACAATGTCTAGAATGACCCAGTGTACTCACTAAGAAAGGGCTAAAACCAGCAGGTACATCATTGGCTACCCTCCTTCACTGAAGAGGTGTTCCCACAATGCAAAGTCCTCTACACGTCGGCTCTCCTCTAGCTGCAAGCTGGCCGTACCTCTCCCTGGTCAAAGGGCTGTTAACCAGGAGCTGTGGCTTGGTATCTTCAGAATCCTCTTCTGGTCACACAGGCAGTCTGGCAGTATCTCTTCTGCTAACCACTGGTCTCTATCTGCAGCACAGTTTCTAGATGATCTAGAATCTTCTAAGGGGAGGCGTGGAGTGAAGAAACACAGCCCTTACAACAACATTGTTACAATTTCAGTCTCTTATACATTTGTATACAGCTTCCATTCTGGTCTATGGGAATGACTCTGCATCTTTTCCAGACGTGGCAAAGGTCACTGAGTTTTTTTTCTCCAAAACTCAACCATGCATCTTCTAGCAAAGTGGAAAGTTACCAACTTCAGTCCATAGGTAGCAAATCTCAGAGTACTTTATTAATAGCTGGCTATGTGTTAACTCTTTCCACAGAGCTGATGACAGTACAAATAAGCAGAATATATAAGAACAATTTAAGATGGGTTTAACAATATAAAACAGTATAGACATACATAACAGTATAGACCATGGTACCAACATAGTAAGGTGTTGATAGCTTTGCATAGTAGTAATTGGGCGACTGTCCACAGTTCAAAGTACCCTTGTTCTGTGGCACTGCACTCAAAAATGAGAATTTTGTAATGCTTATAGTCAAGAAGTTGAAAGAGAAGCTATGGCCTCTTTGCCCATCTTCTGGCTCACCTCTATACATACAGTTTACTCACTCTAGGTATTACTCTGACTGAGAATGCCTAGTTTCTACTGAGCAATCAACACCAAACAAACCCTCCTGAACCCAGCCATTATGTTAACCACTCAACAATGCATGTACTATCTAAATTCTCATCACATCTACAGTGGGGAAAAAAGTATTTAGTCAGCCATCAATTGTGCAAGTTCTCCCACTTAAAAAGATGAGAGAGCAAATCCAGAAAATCACGTTGTTTGATTTGGAAAGAATTTATTTGCAAATTATGGTGGAAAAGAAGTATTTGGTCAATAACAAAAGTTCATCTCAATACTTTGTTATATATCCTTTGTTGGCAATGACAGAGGTCAAACATTTTCTGTAAGTCTTCACAAGGTTACCACACACGGTTGCTTGTATGTTGGCCCATTCCTCCATGCAGATCTCCTCTAGAGCAGTGATGTTTTGGGGCTGTTGCTGGGCAACACAAACTTTCAACTCCCTCCACAGCTTTTCTATGGGGTTGAGATCTGGAGACTAGCTAGGCCAATCCAGGACCTTAAAATACTTCTTACGAAGCTACTCTTTCGTTGCCCTGGTGGTGTGCTTGGGATCATGCTGAAAAACCCAGCCACGTTTCATCTTCAATGCGCTTGCTGATGAAATGAGGTTTGCATTCCAAATCTCACGATACATGGCCCCATTCATTCTTTCATGTACAAGGATGAGTCGTCCTGGTCTCTTTGCAGAGAAACAGCCCCAAAGCATGATGTTGAAGAGACTCTTTTGAAAAGAGACTAGAAAAATAGGTGTAGCTTTTAGCATCCATAACTGCTCCATATTGAGGAACAGTGTGTATCAGCTTTGAGGTGTATGAAATTGATCTAAAGTTTTACTGCCCAAAATATGGTAGAAAGAATGAAGCGGCTAATACATTTGGTACATCAAACTTTGTACATGTCTGATATAATTGGAGTAGTTTCCCATCTCTGACATTAAGACATGGGATAGGACACATTTGTTTAACATGTGTGGGTCCTACAGGGTCATGAGAACGCGCCTCCAAAAGTCTCACTTAAGACTTGCACACTGCTTGCTTTTCCTCTCTAGAGGGGTTCTGAGTACAGCTGAGCAGTGTGTTTGGCTAGAATTGGACCTTCCATAGAAAATATTGGATAGTAGTGTGCAAATTAACCTAGTCTTTCTGAACAAATATGCAATAAATTGCTAAGATAGGAACACCATTTTAAACACTAAAAGATCTGAGATTAGATTCTATGGGGCACATTTGACAAGGTAGTTGGACCAGAATCGGGCACATTTTGCACCAAAAATAATGGCAAACATACTTTACACCACATTTATTATTCGGATAAGACAGTATCTAGACACTTCTGTGCCTTGTCAGACAACAGGGGCACCGTCTCAGTAAAAGTGTGTGGCTTTGTTGAAAGGTGGCATGGCTTGACATGTGACCAAAATTTTGGCACAGTTCGTGGCATGAAGTAAGACAACTTATAAAAGACAAGCCAGTTCTAACATATACTAGATTTATCAACACTAAAATTAATGTGGCACATTGTAAAATGGTCTAGTCCAAGTTTACACTATCTAAAAGTAAGACAGTATTGATAAATCCGCCCCAATGTTCAGAGTTTCTGACAGGTGAGGTTTTAGCTTCGTGTATCACATATTTTCAATACAGTTGTGGTGAACATTACTGGCGTCCTTGAGTGTTAGTATGTATTAAAAAAAAAAAAAGCCAGTATGTTCAGAATTAAGTGAATATACAGTGTGAAGCAAAAGGGTAACAATGTTTTGAACTTTTGACTTTCAGGCTCCATATCTCACCTTCCACTACGAAGTAACTCATCTGGTTTGATACCTGCAGATAGCTCAGCATCGAGACCACCATCGATCCTGGCCTTTGGCTATGAAACATCCCCATATTGTCAGGCTTACTCCACCGAACCTGACAGTTCCTTCAATTACATGATCCATTAGCCCCTTCTTCCCCTGATTCTTTCAGACCCATTTGCAATCATCAGAGCCCAGACTATTGCCTTTAGTCTCATCACTTTAAAAATTTAAACCCGTTTAAAAACCTTCTATGTCCATTTTTCATACTTTTTAGTAAACTTGAGCCGACGCTTCTTATGATAATGTTGAAGTCAAGGCTTCTTTACCTTTTATTTTGGTCACCATTCCAGACTTGTGTAAAGCGCATTGCATGGTGCGTGCATGGAAATCTGTGATCTCACTATTACGAAGCATAAGAGCCACCTCCCAAAAAAAGTTACACATAATTGGCATCGCCACATCCGTAAAAGTGCAATCTATTGAACTCTATCATCAATTATGCTGTCTGTTGTACTCCAAGGAAGAAAAAAAAAAAAAACCAAAACTATGGTCTCTTGGTCATTTCATATCCCCCAAAAATAAGAATAAAGTGATCAAAAAGTCACATGTATACAAAATTAGTACCAATAAAAACAAAACTTTAAACCCGCACTTTTTTTCCTCAAATTTTTTTTTTTAAATTTTTCCCCTCAGTTAAAATAGATTCCCTCTTATGGGTTTAGTGCATCTTTTAGTGGAAAAATTTCGGTTTTCTGACAATTTGAATAATAAGATATCTAAATAGTTTTCAAGTCAAATTTATGTATGAATAAGTAAAATGATTGTCTTAAAAATTTATGGTAGTTCATGGGCAAAAACTGATGGTTGGGGGAGGTTTGGCCCCGAAAGTCTTAAGGTTCAAAACATTGCTACCCTTTTGCCCTTTGGGAAATGGATACCAATTTTTTCAGCCTTTTTAAATTTTTTTTAAAACCCCCTTTAAAGAAAGCGCAAACCCCATTGGACGGCGGGGGCCCCCGGGGGGGGGGTGTTCGTCTGCAGCGACGTCTTTTGACTTTCCCGCAGACTTGGGTTTTGGGGGCGGCCCCGGTTTCCGCAAACGCGCTGGGATCGGTTTCTGAACTACACACCCCGATCCCCAAAAATGTCCTGCAGGGATCGGGGAGCCCGGGGGAAAACCCCGCAACCCAAAGCTTTAAACCCTTGTTTTGGGGGGTTGCGTTTACCGCAGCGCCAAACAAAGGGATCCCCCGCCTGGGCGGGTGATCGGAAACCCCCCGGTGGGGCCCGACAAAAAGCCCGGGGGGAAAGGGCCCGCACAGTCAGCTCTGGGGGCCTAGCGTGGCCCCAGAGTTGCTGTGGAAGCCAGTGAAAAAGACGCACTTTGCTGTCCTAATCACGCCTTGTCAGCTGAACCCCGATTAAACAAAGTATTAGCATAATGAATAGTAATACATTTCTAATGTAAAAAAAAATTTAAAAAAATGTTACAGTTTTCCCCTTCATGGGAGTAAAAAAAAAAATACAAAATAAAACATAAGTGTAAAAAAAAAGAAAAAAAAAAAAAATAAAAAAAAATAAAAAATTAGAAAAATTTTACTAAAACCGCACAAAAAACCTACACAATTTGGACCCACCCCTAAAAAACCGTAGAATAATCAAAAAGTTTTAAAAATGTAAAGTAAAGGGTAAAAAAAAAAAAATGAAAAACAAAAAAAATTTTTGGAAAAAAAAAAAAAAAAAATACTGCAATTATTTAGAAGTGTACTTAAACTATTTCCCTTATAAAGTACAACTTGTCTTGAATAAAACGAGGCCTCACCCCAACTGCGTCATTGAAAAAAAAAAAAAGTTACAACTGTTTAAATAAGGGGGCCCAAAAACCCTAAAAAAATGTTCGGGGTCATTAACTACTTTTCAGCTTGGGCCTTAAGGGTTAATGACATGGCCAAGTACATTCTTGTGTATCTTTGGCTCTGTGCTCTGGGACTTTTTGTTTGAATTGAAACACAATGGGCCCTAGATCTGAATACCTTTCTACTACATAGGAGCAAATTTCACTGATATTCCACTGCATTTGGAGACCTTGAACAGATTATACTACAATGAAACTAGAGGCAGCAAAGAAGCCCCACAAAATTATGTAATCACTGTAAGTAGGGTGCACTCTTCTTTTTAGGATCAATTTTCTCAACTAGAATCTGGAATGTATTGCAAGAGACCTCTAAGTTAGTTTCATTGGTCCACAGAGTACATGGAATGTTTTGAAACCATCACTGCAGTTGCATGCACTTGAGCCTCAAGTTCCTTAGATGCCAGACCTGGTTTCTCCAGCACATTTTTTGAGCCAACTTTCATATTCTTACATCAAATGTTCCTCATTCTTCCACATGCTGAAAGGTTCCTCACTGTTTAAAATGTTAGCAAGAAGTTTGCTACACCTGGAACGGTTGTAGACAGGATGCCAAGGTTTGAAGAAAGCGCTGTAATTTTAAGGTGGCTTGTGCTTATAGCATTTGTGGCCTGATCAAACAATTCCCTTACCTTTGCCATTGACAAGAAATAGGGAATAAAACTGGCCTTTTGAGGCATGAAACCTTGCTGAAATTTGACAAACATGTATGTTACCCCCACCCATGTTCTGCTACGCCCACCCACCCATTTATTGACAAATTTCTACCGATACACAGTATCGGGTAATCCAAATAGAACAGCACTCCACACAAGTAGCAAAAAAATAAAAAAATAAATATGTCATGGGCTTCCAAAAGCTACAGAACCTAATGATCTCAGGACTCCAATTGTAAAAAAAAAAAAAATAAAAAAAATATTTTACATGTCCAAAATGGGTGCAATCGCACATATATGTGTGTTATGCAAAAGTACAGAATTGAGAGACGATGTCGAACAATGTTTTCATGCACTAATGACACAGAAAAAATATAGAATGTGGAGGCACTATTGGATTCAAACAAACACAGAGGGTAGTCAAAAGGCTAAATAGTCGCGACAGACATAAAAAATCACACCTTGACGTCGGGTCGCAGTGGTGGCAGCGAAGCCCAGGCATAGCCGGATTCATTGCCACAATTTGATACAAAAATGGTCTGAGACTACTGTACTTTACAGCATAGAAACTGAAAACCAGGTGTCTCGCACAATCTAAACAGCATATGCTATTAGTACATTCATAGATTTTCTCTTTATGATCGAAGTAACTTCACGGAATGACCGAACCATCTTTGAAGCAATCCCCAGAGTAAGCAAGTATTGATTCAGGCAGTGTGACCAAAAGTCCTAAATGGGGGCTTCAAGTAATAAAAGGGAGAGTTTAGACAATCAGAGTCAACAACGCACTTTTTTCAGAAACTTGCTCACACGTCAGATGACCACGAAAACACATCGACCTTAACATTCTTCGCAATAAGCCCGAAGTGTAGCGAAGTGGAATTATAGAGCTAAAAGAACAGGGCCGTCGCGATTCTACGGAAGAATCAGAGGAATTTATTTTAGAGCGCCTCGATAAGGGATGCAGGAGTTTTTGCATAGATGGTAACTGAATGACTAGATCTCTCCAGGATATGTCATCCCTCTTCTAGGGCCAACTTTACTTCCAGCAATTTTTGGTATCCAACTATATAATTCTTCTCACCTAGAGAGAAGATCTTGGGAAAAGGGCATAGGCTGAAGTGCAGGGACACCAGAGTGGAAAAATGTGGGATAGACTGCCTGAAGTAGTTTGTGTGCAATCCAACTCTTTACAGAGTCCCACTGAGTGTTCCCAGTTGATTACTGCAAACAGGAACCTTCTAAGTGATACAAGATGCAAATAAAAATTGTATACCCAAAAATTGCAGGCTGGTACAGTCAAAGAGGCACCTATCCAATTTGGCATACAAGAGGTTCTCACTGAAGAGACAGGTGACAAGCTTTACATGTGTGACTGCGTATAGCAAGTAGGACTCTTCTCCAAATGAACTACCACGTAGACCACAGAAGATATCGTTAACCCCTTGCCGTAGCAGTGATTTTAGATGACTATGCGCTTTTTCATACCCATCTATCAAGAGGCATAAATTTTTTCAGACTCACCCGATTAGAATTATGTCCCATAGCATATCGGAAGTGTGGGGGTGTGATAACTTCATAAAAAGAAGGATTGGAAAAAAAAAAAAAAAAACAATTGGTTGTTTTTAGGTTTAATTTTCATCAAGCTCACCGCACTGTAAAAAATATCAAATTTGCAGCAATATCAAATTTGCATAGTTTTTGTTAATTTTTGGTCTACGGACCTGTGCTTGTTTTTTGCCGACTGAAGCCAAATTTTTTATTGGCACCCTTCTGTGCTACATAGGACGGGTCAATTTTTTTTTTCTTTTTCAAATTCAAACGCTTTTATTGAAGTTTACAAAGTCAGACGTACCATACACTATTCAGATCACACATCATACAGGGCAAGAACGGGAAGGGGGGAGGGAAGGAAGGGATCCATGGAGGGGAAGGTGAGGAGACATAGAATAACGGCAATCTTTTAGCACATACATCTTGGGTAAGCGAACATATGCAAGGAACACAATGACTTGCATAATATGTCTTAGCATGAATCAAGGCACATACAAGGTAATAGCAATGCAAGTACAAATTACAAGAATAATCTTATTTAGACTTCTAATACCAGGGAGAGCGCCTCTGACGACCAAATCTACCAGCATTCTATCAGACAATGACTCCAGGTGCCTCTCCCTAAGAAGCGAGAAATCAGCGTATACCTTTAGGGCTAACTGGAGTATATTTATTGTGACTTTCCGAAGAGAACTAGCTCCCTTCTTCAGTACCATGAATGAATAAACAAGAAATTTAAAATTCACAGCTATTTATACACACAAGACATGACCTCAAGGGATCATAGAATTCTCAACATAACAAAATGCAATATAAGCAAACAATTGGGGGTTCCCCAGATTTACAACAGGTCAAACAATTAAACTATCCTGAAACTTGTGCGGCAGGACAAGGGGTCATAAATCGTGCAGTCTAATTTTCTACACTAGCATCCGGTTAGTATTTGATGGCCATCACAGTTCACATTAGTTTGACCTATCAAACTGAATCGATGGGATATTTAACCCTTTTGGCAGTTCTGAAATTTTTGCATTAATTTAAAACCCATTCCTTTCTCTGCCCTCTGCGTCTTAAAGTTTCCCCAATAAAATCACAAGTCTTAAGATCTTCAATACAGGTCCTTCTCTGAGAAGTTTGAGTCCACTGGAAGATCAATTCTACTGTTATTAAATCAGAGAATCTGTGTAGTTCATGCGCAGGCTGAGTCTTTGCCCCTGTTTCCCCTACAATAAAGGCCAATGGTCGGGCATTGCGCTACAACAAATCAGATACAAACCACATTGCTAGACCTTCATGAGTAATGTCCCCCTAATCTGTGCACCTGCTGGTACTGTGGACAGGTACACTGTCAAGCATGTGGATGTGCCCTGCCGGTCTTTGCAACCTGTTTTGCAGGCAGGGTTGAGGTGCCATTTTATCAGTTGGGGCCCTTCAGGGCGCTCCCGACAATTATACGCCGCAGGTTTGGTGGTTTCCGAAAGGAGAGAATGGGGACTGGGGAATATGTCTTTGAGTCTATTGTCTTCTATGTAGCACAGGGTTGAAGTTCCTTTGCAAACTTTCGTAGGACTCCACGGTGGATTTAGGCGACAACTAGGGGCACTCGGTCTTCCTTTCTGGGTGGTCTTGTATGTTAAGCTAGACATGTCTCTGTTATGGCGGCCGCTTTGCTGATTTGGTTGTTACCGTCTCTGGGTTTGTATCCCAATTGAGAAATTTTTGTCCTCAGATCAGGAGGATGTTTGGTCCAGGTCTGTCTTGTGGAGCAAATCGATTGTACCGTAAAGCCTGGCGTCGATAATGGATGGCTCTTGTGGTGCTTGGGGTGGAAGCTGTCATTCCTCCTGAGGTAGGCCGATCTGTCTGTGGGTTTTTGTACACGAGGTGAGTAGCCGGTTTTCTTTGATTGTATTGTAGTATCCGAAAGTGATTTTGCGCTCTGAATAGTAGCTTGAAGGTTGAATGGTGGGTGGAAGTTATTGAAGTCATTATAATTGGAATTAGGGCCATCCTCGCCCTTGCATCCAGATACAATGATATCATCGATTGTAACGAGGTAACATCATCGGGTTTGGTGTGCAATTGGAGTATACGCTCCTTCCAGTTCAGACATAAAGAGGTTTTGCATACTGGGCGCACATCTGGACCCCCATTGAATTCCCATTCGCTGTAGATAAAGGTCCCCCCAAATTTAAAATAGTTGTGGCTGAGTATGAACTGTCTGACTGTGTTATTGGTTGTTGGGAGGTTTAAGTTTCTCCAGGTGTGTCCACATGCTGCAACTCCATCCTTGTGGGGGAATGTTTGTATACAGAACGATTCTACACCCATGGTTGCCAAAATGGTGCCCTAGGAAGTGACCGAGGCATTGATTTTGTTAAGAAGATTCCGTGGTGTCTCGCGGATGTAGCTTGGAGTATCTCTGCCAGGGGTTTTTAGAAGATTTTCCACCCAACCTGAGATATTCTCCTGTCAGCAGTCCCCAATACCAGAAATGATAGGCCCTCCCAGGGGTTGTCTTCTTTTGTGATCTTGCGGGGAGCATGTAAAGCAGCCCGCCTGGAATCCGCTGGATAGCCCCTCTACCAGGCTCTGGTACCTGAGTTGGAAACTTCTGGATCATATTCTTATAGATGTTTATTATAAAGTCCCTCTGTGGGCTCAACTGTTTTTAAGTTTGGAGTAATAGGGCAGGTTGGAAAGCTGCTCTGTTTGGCTTCCTGGATATAGTCCAGAGTTTTCATCATGACTATTGCGCCCCCCTTTTGTCAGTGGTTTTATTTTACGATCCTATTTTCTTTCACCTGAGATGATGGCCTTCTGTACCTGCAGGTTAGGTTGGTGAACCCCTGTTTCTTTACTTTCCCAAGATCTTCAGATTTTATCTTGCTTCATGAACAGTCAATGTATTTATCCAGTGCTGCATTAGTTCCAGGCTGTGGGGTCCAGTTTGAATTTTTTCGTGGGTCCTAATGGGCTGTTCTCACAGAGTCGCTGCTGTATGGAAGGACTTTTCCATAGAAGTCTTCCCCTCGAATCTCATTTTTCTAAAAACCTCCTCCAATGTCATTGCAGAGTTTTGACATGGTCGAGTGAGTGGCTGAGTGAGGGGCAGAAGGAGAACCTTTGGAGAGAGCTGACATTTCGTGCTAAGTTTGGCTCATAGAGGAAAGGTCACCACGACAGGTCGCTGAGACTGGGCTGGTGCTTGTGGTTGTAGTATAGGGCCCTTTTTTAGTCTCAGTCTCTGAGCTTTTTCTTCTTGTTGTGATAGCAGTCCTGCAGTTTTCCGGTAGTATGTGGTGGAGTTTTTGGCCTTCATCTCCTCTGTGTCATTCTCCAGTGAATGTCTTTAGGTCCTGTATCACCTCCTGTGTTTTTTCTCCTGATGGTTATCGGAAATTTGTTAGCAGTAGTTTCGCAGCTTATCAGATTTCGAATACATATTTGTTCCTGCATATACGGCTGTTGTAGAGAAAAATTTCCTAAACAGAACAGGAAGAAAAAACACAGTATTTAGATACAGGTCCAACTAAAGCCAGACCCAGGAGCCTAGACCCCAGATGGAGATGAAGGCCAACTCCACCCATACTACCGGAAAAACAGCCGGACAACGCCTATAACAACAACAAGAATAACAAGCACCAGAGACTGAGACAAAAAGGCCCCTACACTACAACCACAAGCACCAGCCCTGCTCAGCAGCCTGATGATGGGTGACCCATCCCTCCAAAGATCCAAATAAGCACGAACATGTCAGCTCTCTCCAAAGGTCTCTGCCTTCTGCCCCTCAGCCACTCACTGACCATGCACACTCTGCAATGACATGGATGGATTTTTTAGAAAAATGAGATTGAGGTGGACATACTTCTATAAAAGACCATCCATACAGCAGCGACTCTGGAGAGAACAGACCCCATAATAACCCACCAAACAACTCAACCTGGGACCCCACATCCTGGAACTAAAAGCAGCACAGGATACATACATTGAACATGTTTCAGACGCAAGATATAAAATCTGTGATCTGTGTGGAAAGTAAAGAAACGCGGTCAAAAACCCAACTAACCCTGCAGGAATCAGAATGGCCACTCACCCTCACTGGAGAAAGAAAATCATGACTAAAAATAAAAACCATCTGAACAAAGGTGCGCAATAGTCATGATGACACCTTGACTATATCCATGAAGCAAACAGGCAGCTTATCCGAACCCTAGCCCATGTACGCCCAAACTTAACAGTGATCCCACAGAGACTTTATAAAACAGCTAAAGAATATGATCAATAAGTTTCTCAACCTCATGTCCAAGCCAGGAAGAGGGGCTCAACCCCAGCGATCCCAGGCCGGGCTCATCTACATGCTCCCCAAATCCACAAAGAAGACAACCCTGGAGGCCTATCATTTCTGGTATTGGGGACCTGACAGAGAATATCTCAGGTTGGGTGGAAATCTCCGCTAAAACCCCTGTCAGTAGTTACTGCAGCTACATCCAGGACACCACGGATCTACTTAACAAACACAATGCCCTCGGTCCCTTCCCTGAGGGCACATTTAGGCAACCATGGATTTAGAATCGATTGTATACAAACATTCCCCCCAAGGATGAGTTGCAGCATGTCTGGACACTCCTGGAGAAACTAAACCTCCCAACAAAACCAATAAACACAGCTCATACAGTTTTCATAAGCAGCCACACTATTTTAAATTTGGAGAGGACCTATATCAACAGCGAATCGGAACTTCAATGGGTGCCAGAATGTGCGCCCCAGTATTTGCAAACCTCTTTATGGCTGAACTGGAAGGAGCGGTATCTATCCACATGCCCACCAAACCCCATGATGTACCTCCGATACATCGATGATATCATTGATCATCTGGACTGCGGGTGCGAGTCGGCCCTAATACAATTCCATAATGACTTCAATAACTCCACCCCACCTCAACCTCAAGCTAACCTATTCAGAGAGCAAAATCCACTTCTGATACTACAATACACATCAAAGAAACACCGGCCTACTCACATCAGTGTACCACAAACCCACAGACAGAACGGCCCTACCTCAGGATATGACAGGCTTACCACCCCTAGCACACAAAGCAAGTCCCTTATCTACAACCAGGCTATACGGGACAATCGTATTTGCTCCAACAAGACAGACCTGGACAAACACCTCCATGGAATCTGAGTACATAAATTTCTCCAATTGGGATACAACCAAAAGTGAGGACAACCATATCACAAAGCTGCCGCCTCACAAGTACGTCCTACTAACATACAACAGACACGCCGAAGAGAACAGTTGCCCCTAATGTCAGTCACCTACAACCCCACAGCTGGAAGACCCTACTAAAGTTATTGCCAAGGACTATCCAACCTGTGACTAACAAAGATACGAAATAGACTCAAAGACATATTCCCATTCCCCCCCTCTCCTCTCCTTTCGGCAACCCACCAAACCTGCGGTCGTATAATTGACCCGGAGCGCCCATGAAGGCCCCAACTGAAAAAGGGCACCTCACCCTGCCTGCAAAACAAGGTGCAAGACCTGCAGGCACACCACACTGCTGACAGGTCTACCCTGTCCCACATCCCATCAGGTATGCACAGAATAAGGGGACATACATGCCCAGCAGGTTCTAGCAATGTGGGTAATCTGATTATGTGTGCCGCAAAGCCCGAGCCACCCAGGCCTTTATGTGGGGGAAACATGGCAAAGAATCGATCAGCACCAGCGCATTGAACTCACAACAGATTCCTCTTGCATAGAATAACGACAGACGACAATATGAATCATTCCAGTGGCACTAACACTTTCTCTCAAATACGAGCGAGTAAAGCGTACCAACAGATGCGAGTCCACATAAGAACGAACATTTCACGAAGAATTGCGACAGGAATTTAAACTCTTTAGATAGAGACACAACAATCTTTAACAGCTACACGTGCTAAACGGGAGAGAAAGGAATGGAACGGATTAAATTAACTGAAACACTTCAAAAGGTCTTCTCTAGACACTGCAGAAAGAGAGGGGATTAAAACATCCATTGCTCGGTTAATTGAATTTCTAAACAATTCAATTTAGTGAGATCTGAGAAGGCCCACAAATTTACACGTGAGGGCTGATGAGAACTAACGACTACGGCCGCTTTTACATGAACCCGCTACCTTGTCTAATGCCTCCACACAAGTTTCAAGTAATTAGCGAACTCTCTAAAAATGTCTTATTGACCTTGTTATAGAAAGATGCTATGTTTTGCTTATATTGCATTTTTTTCTCTGTTATGTTCTTAGAAATTCTTAAGGATCCGTGTATGAGAAGGTCCCCTGTCTTGTGATAGTATGATAAAAACACAATGCTTTCAATGTGAATTTCAATTTCTTAGTCTATCCTCATGTCTGAAGAATAGGACGCAAAAGATACTCTCTCGAAAGCTCACCATTACAAATATACACCCGTAACACTCTACAAAAGCGTTAGGATCGCCTGCGATATTCCTTCACTCATCTACTACTTCTCTATGGCTAACACTGGTACATACTAATCAATCACTTACCTACGAAGAATCGACCTTAAATTACTAGAAAGAAATAAGTCAACATTGTGTCTCATAAAGTCAGAGTCTGAGATACATGGCCACAAATAGTACCTTCTGACCGAATCTTAAAAGACAACAAACAGAGTGATCTTATTTTAAACGCAATAACAACAAAGTACAAAACAAAGAAACAACTAGACAAAGGAAAGTACAGCATCGGTTAGTAAAAGTGAGCACTATCAATAAAAAAAATAAAAAAAGCAACAACAATAAACGATTCTTGTACTCTAATTAAAACCATTATAGAACTATATCAGATTTATTGAAAATACCACAAAGAAAAAGAGACGCAGCTATAAGATAGATCTATATAGAATCACGAATGTGTACAACAATAAGAAAGATCCATCCCCCTAAACAACTATTACATGCGTAGATACTGCGAACGTGGAAGATCTAGTCCAGAACTCCCACCAACCGCTCGTGACAAATAGTTCCAACTTAATCTCTCTAAACCATCTGTGAATTGATGAACAAAGACACAGAGGAGGCAGCATAAAACGTGCGATTGGTATAAATGTATTTTGCTGCAAGAAGCAGAACAAACGGAAATTCAAGTGAGGTCCTCAAAGTCTGATGAATAACAGGAATGGGAATTTTGAACAGAAGAACTGTGGGGCAGGGCTAGTATTTGAAGCAACTTTAATCCCATTACCTAGGTTTGAGAATAACGATGAGCACCTAAATCCAGAAGGTTCCGTATGCCACATCCTCCACCATATATGAGGGTCCATAGTGCCTATTAAGCTACGTCCTCACTTACGCGCCAGCAAACACGCAGAGGACTCGGAAAACATGCCTCAACAGAGGCCAGGGACACGTTCACCATCTGGTCAGAATATTTTAATAGTTATAATCATATTTCTTGAGCTTTGGAGGAACCAGAAAGGACTTATGGACTAGTTTAAAAGTTTTCTATGCAAACCAATCCCTACGTTCTTGTCGAAGAAGCTATATCAGCGACATCCTAGCGAAAGGCGCCACCCAGGTCACTTCTGAGCAACTGCGAGAGAGACCATGAGTGGCAATTCATGCTCGAGCTTATCATCATTATACACTGACGCACTATACAGTGTAGCCAATATCCAACAGGCTATACAGTCCCAGGAGTAGCAGCGAAGAGCACCAGTCTGCGGTTCTCTGTAATATCATTACCTTGAAGGACACCAAAATTGTCAAAAGTGAGGTAGGGGGCATATGAACCTTCGTAATACACAAAGCTATTCTTCGTTTAACCAAATGTCCACACAATAAAAGACTTGCGAACTGATAGTAAGTGCAATCCTTGAAAATTGGTAGGAGAACACCCTCCCCTACACAACTCTGGATATCCTTCAAGGATGTAGAGGACAGTACACCAGGCCAATGATTGATAGAAGGGCTCTAGCCCCACATAAACTATGAGGGTCCGATGACAGCGTCTCAGGAACTGCCGGATATCCCAACAGTTGGAGTGCTACGTACCTCCCAGGGGGTACAGTCTCATCTTAGAGGCATAGGACCTCCTTACAGAGATCGAGAATCCGTAGCTGAAGAAAGGCAATTAAGACGAAGTAGCCTCCCCGGCAGCACGAGGGTGAGATCCAGGGTAGGGCACGCCAACTGAGGCCCCTCTGTAATAACTGGCGGATCAAGCAGAAACCCGTAGCTTTGGGATTTGACCCAATGAAGGCAACCACTCGTGCAGACTGCAACTGCTGCTAGAAAGTATGATCGAAAATCTGGGAGAGATAAAACCTCCATCCGATTTCGGCGCACTATAGGGGACTCTGCAATTCTTGGAGCGAAGCCTTGGGTCCAGACCAACTAAGACCACCCTCGGGAAAAATCTTAAAAAAGGCATTTGGGATCAAAGTGGCACTGGCTGGAAAAACATAAAAAAGCCTGGCAGCACTTTCCTATTTCTGAGGCTATTATGCGCCCAACCATGAAAAATCTCTCTATTTCCATATCTTCAGTAGGTCCTGTCTTAATCCTAGAACAGCAGAAGGGGTAAAATTTAAATACAAAAAATTTGTGTACCGGGATCCCGAGGGCATGATCATGAACCCCTAGAAATTTGAATGACAGGATTCCCCCAAGAGACATGGGAATAAGAGGGATAATGAGCTAGTGTCCAAAGAAGAATCGAGGGAAGATTAACAAGCTCTGAGCACCGAGCTTCTGGAATAAATTAATTGCTTTTATTATGGTTGCGCGTATATGGCCTATATTCCACTAAAAGGTCCTCAAGATGCCCCTGGGGGTGAGGGATAGTTATTGGGGAGCGCAGTAAGATACATCATCAAGTCCACCGCGAGAGGCAGAAGAACTTAAAGAAGTAAGACGGGCCTAACCCGGACCCCTTGAATGTGAGTGTGAATCAGCGCGAGGAATACCTGCATCAAATCTTGCGCCAAAGCCATGATGTAGAGGATTGGAGTAAAGCGAAAGGGGGTGGGGGGGGGGGGTGGGGGGGGGGGAAACATTCCTGCCTAGGTGCCATTACTTATAGCCCAAAGATCCGAAAAGAAGACCGTTTACACGAGTACTGAGCTTAGTGAGAGGAGTATAACGCCATGATCTTTCCACTCATTATCGGGCACTAATCCTAAAGAGTCCAAGACTTCTGTAAAATGGCCACGCATCGAAGCCTATCTCAGCGTCAACATAGCAACACGCGTGCGGAACTTTCGAGAGTGTATATGATGAAGTAACGAAAAAAAGTTTTAAGAGACGGAATATTCACTCCCGCTATCCCTGGCGGGAGTAATGCCAACTTGATCAAAATGTGATAGGAGTTAAGCAATGGGACATGATGCGCTAAGCTAGCAAATTTCATAGCAAAACTTTTTGGCATCCGTATTTATCAGGGATATTGGCCGATAGCTTTGGCATTGCGATGGATCTTTACCCTCCTTTGGGACAACCACAATGTGGGCCTTTAGAAAGGCAGGGTCAAATGGAGAATCCGGGGAAGCCACATTAAAGGCTGTGAGCATGAGGTGTGTTAAATCTTCCTTCAAAGTCTTATAGAACAAGGCCGTATATCCATCCGGACCAGGGCTCTTTCCATTGGCCAGGGAAGATATGGCAACCTGTAACTCCGCCTTAGTGAAAGGCTCCTCCAAGGAGGCGAGAGACTGAAGAGAGACGTGGAAGGGCCGTCCTCGTCAAGTAAGACCGCAGGCTAGTGTAATAATCCTGTGGAGTAGGCAAATTATACAGAGTGGAGTAATACCTATGAAATACCCCTAGGATATCTTCTGTTAGGTGTGCTGATCTCCCATTTGAGTCCTTGATGAAAGGGACAAACAAGGATGCCCTTTTATCCCTGAGTGCTCGAGCCAGGGATTTGCTAGGTTTGTTGCTCCACGTATAAAAAGAGCTAGAGCAAATCTGGCGGTATTTCTTATGTCTACTCTCCATTAGCTGGAGAATCTCATGGCGTGTATGATGAAGATCTCTAAGATCAGACTCTAAACCCGTCGACTTATGGAGCGCTTCCAGGGAGGCCAGTTGCGTCAAAAGAGACTGGAGCTTAAAGGAGGCAGCTTTCTTGAGGCGAGCCCCGTGCTTTATGAGCACTCCCCTTAAAACACATTTCAGGGCTTCCCACTGTGTTTTTCGCAGAGGTTGCGTCCGCCTCGATGTGCCTTAACCTTCA
Organism: Phyllomedusa bahiana; assembly: GCA_025379985.1. Classification (NCBI taxonomy): domain Eukaryota; kingdom Metazoa; phylum Chordata; class Amphibia; order Anura; family Hylidae; genus Phyllomedusa; species Phyllomedusa bahiana. Next base: position 475,856 of record JAODAL010000006.1, on the reverse strand, counting down.
CACACACACATCTAATAGCCTTCTTAACTCAGAAAGACACAGAGGAGTACTTGACCGCATTGATCACATTCAGTTTCTCATGACAAATTGTGATGTCGAACCCGCGGAAGTTGAGAAATCACAATGGACCGGGGCATGATCCGAATGTTTCCAACTTGACAACAACATACCGGAGAAGGGAATGCTGTGGAAAGATAGTCAATCCGGCTATATGAGCCATGCGGGGACGAGTAGAAGGTATAATCACGGTCCCTAGGTTGTGGGAGTCTCCAGACGTCCACCATCTGCATATCACAGAGTAATTTCTTCACGTGTTAAGCGGTTGAAAGGATCACGCGACGTATCCATCCATATGAAGAGGTGAGTCCATCAACGGCTCCAGAAGAGCAAATTAAGATTCTAGGTCCAACCACTCCTGCCCCCGAGCAAAATCAGTTAGGTTTATCCAGCAGTCCTTGGCCTAAAAGAGTTGTCCATAATTTCGGAGTCAAAAATGTCTTCGCCAATGTTAAAAACAAAATACTATTCAGGCCTTGAATGTATGGGATCCAATTTACCAAATGAAGGCCCTACGTCATCATCTTTATAAGTATCCTATGATTTTAATTAGGATAATGACCTCTGTGCAAAGAAAATGGCTACTCCATTCAGGGATGTCAGACGTAGATTTAACCTTATTGTAGCGTTCGCAAAATTGACGGAATCTGCCCACAGAGACTTCCCCCCCATGAAAGTTATAATAAAAAATAGCACTATCCTGATAGCCGAGTCAAGAACACCAATAGTATAAACTACTCTCCGCTGTAACAACAATAAACCAGGCCTACACAGCAAGAAGGCAATACAACCGATATCGTAGACAAATAACTCGCGTCGCCTTTTGAATATCCCCCAAAACAGAGCACAAAAAAGCTGCCCCTCATGAAGATGGGGCGGGGGGGAGCGGGGCTGAAACTCTTTGAGGCGCGAATCATAATGCATACACATACAGTCAAATTAAGAAAAACTTGCCCGAAGCAACGCTTTCTACTGCTCTCCTCGTCTATAGAGCTAAAAAGACAGATTAAAGTCAAATGATCAAAGCCCAAGCCCCTAGTGACATGAGGGGATAGAGGAAGAGGAGGAAAGGAGGAAGAGGGACGCAGCAAGGGGAGGGGGGGGGGGTCAATCTGGGCTAAGCAATGGTCAATGCGCTTTAGGCACTACTTAGCATATCTAACACATACTTGATATTGGCAGCATGAAAAACCCGAATTAACTTCGCTGCAGCTCGAGTCCATGGAAGACCCAAATAATAGACTTTTAAAAAACCCTGTCCGGCGAAAAGCAGGATTAAGCCCAGGAGTCCTGGAAATTGGGAAGACAGACAGCAGGGAACCTGCAGGTCAGCGGTGTGGTCTTGCTCTGAAAGGCGGATTGTCAGGGCTCCCTTGTCGTCGTCGGATCCTTTGGGACTTCGGAGTGGTGGCTGGAGTAGGGGAAGTTGAGAACCCTGGGCGTAGGGGCCTGTCCCACGGTTCTGGAGCTAAGTTAGTCCGGCGAGTTAGGTCTGGGGTCAAGCCTTTAAATAAATTTGGGCAAGTCCCCCGGGGGGAACAAAGAATGAAAAACTGACTTGATGTTTGACTTGGAGGGAGAAGGGGAATCCCCATCTATAAGGTATATTCCTTGTTTGAAGAGCCGCTAGCAAGGGTTTAAGAGCGTCTCTCATACGAAGAGTGCGTCTGGAGAGATCTGGAGAGATTCCAGTCTATGGCCCTCGTATCGACTTGTTGCATCATACAGGCCTTCCGCATGACCGCCTTCTTAAGATTGTAATGGTGGATTCGACATATAACATCTCTGGGCCGGGCAACATCTACACTCTGCGGACGGAGAGCCCTATCAAACTCGATGAATGTGTCCTCCGGTCGCCCCAGAATGATGTTGAAAATCTTTGTCAATGTGGGGATCAGCTCTCCAGTTTTAACAGTTTCCGGAAGACCTCGTAACCGAATGTTGTTTAGCCGGTTCTGGTTTTCCAGATTATCCAATTGGACCAAGAGTTGCAAGTGACGGGAATTTTGCTCCACAACGGCAGCCTGTAAAGTGTTAATGAGGTTGGACGTTGATTCTTGAGTTTTTTCTAGTTTCTGCACTTTAGCTTGCAAATCTGCCACATTCTCCTGAACCGGGCGCAAGTCCTGGCTCCAGGTCTGTCGCATTTCCCGGGCCATAATCTGCATGTCGAGTTTTGAGGGTAAGAGTGAGAGGAGAGCTCGCAACTCAGGGTGAGATTCCAAAGCCAGGAGAGCGTCTCCAGGAGGAATAAGACCTGTTGGCTGATCACCCGCAGAGGCAATCGCTGGCTGCTTGGTTGCAGAAGGAGGAGGGCCCCGAATATCAATCAGCTGAACAGGGCTGCCACCCCAAGTCACGGATCCTGGGCTGGAGGTCCATGAGGCATTATCCTGTGGAAGAGGTCTGGCTGGGACCTGGACCTCATAGAGAAACTGCGGCGAGGTCAGTACAGCAGGGGGGCTCCGCAGATCAAGGACAGGGGTCCCGGCCTGTGAGCACCCCACATCCATCTGAGGAGCCCCGCTGCTACCCCAAGCCGACTCAGGGATCCCCTGCAAGGTGAGGGATGGGTGAGAGGCTGGCATGGAGGAGGCACAGGTGAGGGATATCTCCTTTGGCGGAGCGGTTGACATGCAAGGTCCCTCATGATGTAAAGCCAGTTGTTTCTCCATAAAGCGTTTAGCATCAATCCCCTTCTCCCTGTTATCCACAGGGATTGCTGTCTGCAGACAAGATCCACCTGCATGAGATTCATGATGTCCTGTGGGGGACTATGCACTAGAGCTGCCTGTGTGTTAGGCCTCCCATAGTCAGGCCCTGCAACTGCACTATAAGAAGGATGTGAGCGCATCATGACTGGCATTAGTGTGGAAGGAGACACAGTTGTTACATTGCTCAGAGGGATCACATCAGTGGCGTCAGCATAATGTGGGTCTTCTGCCGCCCAATTAGTTGAGTGATTCAGTGGGGATGAAATATTAGAGTCCTTTGAGGGCAGAGTTGTTGATGAGGGAGTCCCCCCTGAAGGAGATGGCCGGCCCTTTGGGCTCATCTGAGGCCCCGTTATATTGCCTGGTGGTTGATGCAGACCAGCAGGTTGGAAGTCCTGGGCATGAGGCAGGGGACTGCTCGCAGTGCACTGACCTGGTAATTGCTGACCACTGCTGAGGCTGCCGTCAGCGCGAGAGAGCAGGGCCCGGGGATCTTGCTGCGTCAGCTCCGGGGCCACCGGCAGTAGCTGGGAAGGAGCAGGGTCCTGCTTCTGGAAAGTCCCGTCCTCGACGTGCGAACGGAGCCGCGGCTGTGAGTGCTGGCGGTCCAGCGTTCGGGTCCCGAGGTAAGGCACGTCCCGGGTCTCGGGGAGTAGTTGCGAGTGCGCCTGTTCAGCGCCGCTTGCAGAGGGAGGACTGGAAGATGGCGGCCGCAGTTCCCGCGCGCGGGGTGGGAGACAGTCTTCCTCTTCTAAGCCCTGCAGCGGCGTGAAAAAAAATTTGAAATCGGGAGACCCGAGGCAGCAGGCGTTCCGGGAACCGTTGCAGGCTTTTTTGGTGCGCTTCTGACCCATATTTGTTGCCTGATTGTGGGATTCTAGCAGGTTCTCAGGAGGAGCTCGTGCAGGATGCGTCCGTGCTCTTCACATGGCAGACCCCGCCCCCCCCAGGACTGGTCAATTTTTTAACTTTTTTTTTTTTTTTTTAAAAGGTGGAGAAAAAAAAAAAAAACTACTTCTTAATTCAATATTTTCCACTTTTCTTATGTACTTTTATCCCACCTAGGGCATATAGCCACTGTAGGGGGTATGATATGTCCCTCTGAGAGCCAGCTTTGTAAAGAGATTGGCACCACAGTTAAATGTCAAACAGTTCAGAAACCAAAAGGCAAGGGCTGCCCGTTTTTCTCAGTGATTTTGCAGTTCATGCATTGCTGCAGGATGACATCCTTTTCCCCCCTTAAGAAAGCATTGCTGCAGGATGACATTAACCTCCCCCCCCCCAAGAAAAACCCTACAGTAGCTAGAAAAGACTTACAGATAAAATCCTTGTCTAGATTTCCCTTGATGCAAGCAGAGAGCAGGCATAGACTATCTAGAGAGTAACCCCCAACACCTCTGTAGGTGAAATGGAGGACTATGATAGAGAAATCCATGGAAGCGATGGTGGGAGCTGGGAATCTCATGCCCTGAAAAATATGGCCTGGAAAAGCATCTAGCGGGCACGTCCTGGATGTTGTCACTATTTAAACCAGAGACAATTTGCTGGTGATGGATGGACTCTCACAATTTGATTAAAACATGGGCAAAGAAACTCTGATTTTCATGCATGAAGCAGTAATGACATGTGAAATAACTCAGTGTTTATATCTTGATAGCAGTGCTGCTAGTAGGTTTCTGTAACGTGGCAATGGCAACACTTGGTTCCTGCAGAAGAGATCTGCAATCTGTATATGGTAATGGCATTAAAAGGAGAGGTCAAAGTAACTCACTTGACAGATAAAGGCTGAGGCACAGGAAAAAAATAGGAGAGCAGAAATGCAGTAAATGAAACACTGCTTATCCAAATGACTTCTTCAGAAGAACAGTCGATGACCAGGCTAGGACTACATAATCTAGGAAAGACCTACGAGCACAAAATGGGTGGCATTCAACAATATTCTGGAGGAGGTTCTTCCCCCATGCAGAGCTCTGATCTCAATGGTAATGTACTGTACTATACCAGCCACGACCTCACAGCCAATGGACAAAGGTTTCTTCATATAAGTCACCAGTAAAAAAAAAATTTAAAAAAAGCTTCACTACCAGGAAAAAAAAAAATGTAATAAGGATTTTCTACAGAGCCATAGACACAAGAATGGAGACTGCAAAACTTTACTTCCAACACAGAGACCACAGTAACCAACAAGGTTAGAGCAGGAATTGTTGCCTTTGTTCACATCTTCCATAAACCCTAAACGCTGGAGTTTTCGGGTCTGACTAGACAGACCTATGGGAAATATTCTTTTGCCAGAGTACGTTCCTAAATGGAAACCATGTCGCTCTACACTGCTATGGGCCTTTTCCATGGAGAAGGCAACAGTAGCTAAAAGGAGTCTCCAAAAGGTCAGTGCTAAGCATGGAGTAACAAAAGCTCACTCAGAACCCCATTCTAAATCTTGCTGTCTTTCGGCAAGCCAAACATGAATGAGTCACTAGAGTTATAAGCTCATACAAAGAGGCTGGCAGATCCTGAAAGGCCAGCTCATCTTTACTGAAACCTGCAGTGCCCTCCCACAAAGTGGCAGTCAGAGCTTTTTTGTTCCAAGCTAAAACTTAGAGGTAAAAGTATTGAAATGATTGGCATATCATTTGAATTATCCTGACAATGGCAAAGGAAAAGAAATAAAAGCAGATGAGGCATGTCTAAATCTCTCAAATCCCAAGAACATGGTAAGGAAGTCATGAAAACATGAACATGAAATCCTACATGGTTGTCCAAGCCCTTCATTATAGGCAACTACTAATTTAAAGAAAAAATAATTTACACAGACATCTAAAGAGGATGTTCTCAAACATTTAATTCCAGGCCCTATTTTTAAGGTTACCTGTAAAGCCCTTCTAATTAATCCCACTTTCCTCACCAATTCCTCTTGGCCAGTGGGCAGCAAATACAAAACTTTTCTTAAGCCCCATTCACATCAAGCGTTGTGGCTCGGTCACTGAAAAGTGTGAAAAAGGTATGGGTGATGGAGTCACAAAACAATGTGAAAGCGGCTTTATTCTGTATGTCATTTTGGTCATACATTAAAGGCTATATTAGTTGTTTAGCATAGAGGCAGGCCATTAGCATTTATTTTTAAAGGCAAATGGGACACTAGAGAGAAGAAAAACCTTATATCAATATGGTGCAGATTAGCACATTCAGCAACTCAAAATTCAGTCACCAGTAGGTGTACCTCTGCTGCCATCCCGTGGTCGTTTTAGAAATGACTACTGAGAAATCGCAGACAGCAAAGTTAGTTAGGGCTGACACTTCTGATCACATTTGAACCATACTTCAAAAAAAAAAAAAACACCAAAAAAAAAACACGCTAAATTGAAATAAATGCTGCAACACTGTAAAGGGAATAAAAAAATTCTTTATAATTGGCTATATAATATCAAATCTTATTGCTAGCTGAAAGTTTTGTTCGGTCGTTAGCAGGACATCCAGTATTGCTTTACTTGTCCAAACTGCAAAACAGGCTTAGAAATGTTGATGCTGAAAGTTTGATTTGTCCTTTAAGTATTATACCAACATTTTCTGCTATTTATGAGGGATATGTTGAAGGGATTAAAGTAGACCAAAATATACACAGAGTAAGACAATATTGACTATGCTGAGGGATTTGTTGATTTTGTCTAGATGAATCTCACCGATACAATTACTCTAGTTACTTCTGGATTCCTTGTCATTTATCTCCTTATCAGACTATTAATTAGGACTGTTACAGATCAAAAAAACAAGATATCTTTACGCTCAGTAAATCTAGGTTTTTTTCCTGATGGTCTGCCAACTTTGTGTATCTTCTGTGATAATATTTAGGGCATTTTTCTCTTCATCCATGAGTGATAGACTAAATCCACCAGGAGATATTACCATTCATAAAGCTTTGCGGTAGTACATGAAAAGAAATAATTGGACTGGTAAAGGGATTGTCTAACTACCAGGATTGCTTTTTATGTTAAAGCTCTTGCAAAAACAAGTCACTTTGCAATGCGTGTCCATTAACAGTGTCCTACCTATTCCTAGATATCCCCTCCTGTATGGATTGCATCAGCTCCTCAAGTTGCTATAGCTACAGACCTGTTCAATCTCTCCCGATAGGCTGCCAACACTGGTTGCTATAGCTACAGACTTAGAGCCACATGTATGAACCTGTTTAGGTCTAAAACTCACTTTTTTGCCCATCGGTTACTATGGGCAAAAGAGTGAGTTTTAGACCTAAACAGTGTCATACATGTGGCCATTAGTGTCCTCAGCAGCGCATCACAGAAGTTCAGTAAACTCTGAATTCAAAAATGAAACCGAAAAAACAGGACTGAGGTTAGATGTACTGATGTACTAAGACAACCCCTTAAGGTGTGGTGGTATTTCTGATTGAAGTATTTGGGTACTTACTTTGCCATAGAAAGAACTATAGGGGTTCAAAGGATTCCAAGCATGAACTTCTAAAGAGAGCATGAGGGTTACTCTGTGTTTAGGATTGACACCAGTGGGTAGGTGCCTGTGGGGAAGTGGTGTCTTGAAGAGCGTTCACAGCACCACTGGTAGGCCGTGTTCACACGGCTTATTCACGGCAGATTTTTGAACCGGATTGCGCTCGCAAATCCAGCGTGAATAAGGGGCGGGACCGGAGCGCGGCGGGGGCACCGCTCCCCGGCCCCATAGACTGTCATTATCTACGGCGCGTACGCGCCGTAAATAATGTGCATGTCACTTTCTCCCCCCACGGTGGATTCGCCGAGCGAGGAGGAGCGACGGAATCCACTGTTCTCTATGAGAGCAGTGGATTACCGTAATTACTCCGACGGATTGGCGCCGTATTGAAGCGCAAATCTGGTGCGGAGTACGGCGCCAATCCGCGGACAAATAAGCCGTGTGAACGAGGCCGTAAAAGTAGAACTATTTGACTAAAGCCCACCAAGCATGTTGACACTTGGGCAAGTAGGTCTAATAAGCCACCCAAAAGATTGGGGCTACACAGAGAAAAAGTACCCTTAAAAATGAAGCAGAGATATTCCTCTCAGTTATAGAAATTGTACAAAAGGCAAAGGGTTTGGAGGCCACCAAAAACTGCAAACAGATATTGGACAGAGCTGATGATGGAACTTTGAGTGCGCTTGAATGGTATAAATTCCCTACCAACTTTGAGGGATGACTAAAGCACAATGACAAATGACCAAGCCACAATGCGGTATGAGGTAATCAAGCAATAACCATGACTAATTTCAAAGCAAATGAAAGACAAAATGGACTATGTATGAAGTGTGGAATGTAAATACAGATAACTATATGACACAACAACACAAAGACAATAACGACAGAAGATTGTTAAATCAGCCATTTACGTCTGGCCTTAAAGTGCCTATACAGGATGCTATGAGAAAAACTCGCCCCGACTGTTGAACTTGCCAGTTCTCTGACCGAGTGGCCAAAGCAAAGAGATGAGCTTGAGCTACTGAATGAAAAAAGAATGTACCTTCTTGTGGGTGACAACTATTAGAGGTATTGATTTGGGACAAAATGATGACATACTGATAAGGTGTCTCCCACATGCTACTGCCAGTACATACAGAAGGCTTATTGCAAATGTCGTCATGAACACAAGAATGGAGAATGAGGATGACGTGATGGTGCATCAGGGTAAAAATTATTTATCCCAGAGAGATGTAAATTTGGTAAAAAGGGACTTTCAATTCCTTAGTTCAATATTGGGTAAATTAAACGGACTAATACTTTGGCAGAGGTTTTACCAGTCCATGGGCAGAAAAAAAAGGCACAACACATCTCGGAGTTTTAAGGTAAGGATAAGGCAGTGCAGAAAAAAAATGAGGGTTTTAGTAAGGCCTCGTTCACACGGCTTATTTGGGCACGGATTGGCGCCGTACTCCGCGCCGGATTTGCGCTTCAGTACGGCGCCAATCCGTCGGAGTCATTACGGTAATCCACTGCTCTCATAGAGAACAGTGGAATCCGTCGCTCCTCCCCGCTCGGCAAATGGGCCGCGGGGGGAGAAAGTGACATGCACATTATTTACGGCGCGGACGCGCCGTAAACAATGCATTGTCTATGGGGCCGGGAGCGGCGCCCCCGCCCCACCCCTTATTCACGGCGGATTTGTGAGCTCACTACGGGCAGCTGTACAAGAAGGATGCGTTACACCCATCACAAAGTTACTGACGTGCTTGATGAGGAGTTCAGAATGTATCTACAACTTAAGGTTGAAACATCTGCAGTATTCAATTAGCGGTTTTAGTCAAAAGGTAAAATCAAGGAGAAAAATAGTCCTCCCTGATATAAGGTCTTTAATTTGTTGCTGGAATTGTAGCGAGAAAAAAAAAAAAAAAAAGACATTCTATTAAATGTCCTTCTAAATTCCAATAGCAAAAATCAGATTCAACTTTATCTATGGTGGAGGGCGCTAGATGAGGATGGCGAGGTGGCCATGTTGGAGGATGAGATATCCAGGAATGTTATCAATGTGTAAAGATTGAATATTTTGCTAGAGAATGCAGAAAAGGTGAAGAGGCAGTTTTGAATTTGAGTTAGAGATGATGTTACCAGATGAAGAGCGATCCGACGGGATGCTAAAGACAGAAAATAGTCAAGCAATGGTCCAATTCAGAAGCCTTCAGGACTGTAGCCCATTTTAATGAAATATGATCTGGGGAGTTTACTTTATGTTGTATATTTGTAAGGACAGCACAGAAAAATCCTTTCAGAAACGGAACATAACAGACCCAAAATAGGAAAAAAGGGTCAATATTAAGTGCAGTTACCCATGTAACTTATTCGGGACAAGCTTGTTAAAGGTTCCACATGCTGTAGCAGTAATTTTGCTACAAATTTCGTATTATTTAAGCCACCTCTAACATTGTTATAGATATCACAACCATACCTTACCATGGAGAGATCTGCGAACAAATTCACCCACCTACCCCCTTGAAATGGATGGTTACCCTATGCTTAAAAATGTTCCATACCCAGACAGCAAAGTACCTATGTTTGTAGATGAGTTAAGAAAAATTCAGATGAAACTAATGCCTCTGATTTTCAGTGATCACTGCTGACAAACACCATGATAGTGTTCTTAAGTTTTTTTTTTAATTTTTTTCTTCTAGCCCAAGTGTGGTTAGGGGGCCTGACAAAGTTTGAGTTTAGCAAAGGAATAAAATTCTCTATGACCAAAAGAAAGGGGGTGCGCAGTAGAGAAAGCTGCAACAAACGAGTTTTACCCATGGGATTTCTGCCCAGAGACTTAGATTTTTTTTTGGAACATGAAAACCACTCCCCCAAAAGGGAAAAAGTATCAATAAGGGAAGCATTAAAAAGGATGACGTCTACACGCGTCCAGAAGGGAAACCTAGATTATCTAGTAATCTCTTCAGATTAAGTAATGAGCAATGACACATGACATGTCTCAAGAGAAAAGGGTTAATCTAAGGTGTGCTAAATCAAATTTGATCTAATATTCCCTGGTATATTATGTTTTGCACATAAAGGACAATTTTCATTAGTAGAATAAAACCAATTTCCCCCCACATTTTTGATATTCATAAAGGACATTTTGTTAATAAAACCAAATGTGAAGGAAAAAGTATTGGTTTGGCCATCATTGAGGTGATCACTAAATAGATAGAAGTGTTTCCTGCAGAGGGCCTGGATGCACTCACAGTAGCAAAGGTAATATACCAAACAATGATATTTCGTTTTTAGTAAGAAGAACACAGTTAATGGGATTCATTTTGTAAATAATGTAATTTATCGGATAGTGCAGAATTTGAAGATAGAGTTAAAATCAGTGGGCATACCACACACAGTCAGAAGATCCGGTAGAAACACATAATGAAATACTGAACAACAAACTTAAGACAACAATGGAAGAGACCGGAAAGAATTGGGTATATTGTCTCCCCCTGGTGGTATTTAATATGCACATCACACCAGTTGAAATGATGTACGGGAGGTCTTATACAATTCAACAACGTAAACTCTTTAGGGGAACGGATGAAGAAGCTGATCAGACATTGGCAGATTATATGGCAAAGATGTTTTTTTTTTTTTTTTAAAACAAATTTTATTCAAAGTTTGAAAAATATAAAAGAATTGGGCATAAGAAAACAAGGAGTGTCACTTACAACATACAAAGCATACAAAATATTCCGTCATCTAGGAATAATAGGGGAGACTGAGATCTAGTACTGGGAAATAATACAATGCCAACCCCCCCTCCCCCCCCAAAAAAAAAAAAAAAAAAAAAAAAAAAAAGTCGAGCACAAAACCCAAAATAAAAAACCATAACTATAACCTGGCACTTGGTCAATTAAAACACAGACGGTTTATCCAGGGCGGGTTACTCAGGGGGTGCTCTAGAATCAGAGATGAGATATAAATACAGTGAGCGTCACGGCTCCTTGGGTGAAGGTCGGGTGGGAACCATAGGTGGGAATCGCGGTCCCCTAGGAGAAGGCCGTTCTCCCCAGCCGGGCAGATGAAGATGAGTCAAGTGGGTGGATTTTTTTAACTTCCAAACGACCCATTGACCCGCTAGACGGGAAGTAAGATACCAGGACGTGTACACGAAAGGCTTCATGACTTCCCTAATCGCATCCGAGGTGTAGAAGGTTTTTTATAAAACCTCCCCATTTTTAAAGAATTTGGAGGACTGGGTCCCTTGGTTCTGATGACGTCCAGTTTATCCATCTCTAGATGGTGTTTGAAGGAGCAGAACACTTCTTGTGACTGAGGGTGGACATTAGAATCCAACCATTTTGAAAGTAGAGATCGTTTGGCCGTTAATAGAAAGATGTGGAGCGGGAGTATTCCTACAACTGGTCTGGGAGGTTGTGGAATAACAGCTGGACCGGGTCAAGGCTTAAATCGGCTTGTAGGGAGGAATTGAGAGTGTTCACCAGTTTATCCCAGAAATCTGCAGTAGCGTTACAGGACCAGATACTATGCAGAAAATCTGTTCGAGGGGCGTCACACTTAGGACATGCAGTGAGGCGGTTGGGACAGTTGGGGTGAGGGGGGATATTGAACCCAAATATGGCTGAGTGAGCGATTCTGAAGTAGGTGTCCTTCCACCTCTCATTGACAATATGTTTACAGACGGCCCGCCACCGTTGTAGGATTTTCCCAGAGATATCCTGGTCGGGATATGGCAAAGATGTTAACCAATAAAAATCTCTTTTGCCAATTCTACTTCCAGGTGGATTCATAGAATAACTACAGTCAGGAAGGCCAGGAGATTAGATACTGATAAAAGTAATAGAGGTGAATTATTGTCATAGTTTAAGGTTGGAAGGCCCATATCAGGTATTATTTGCAGATATTGGACATCATGGGTGCATCTGTCACATTGAAAGCTCAAAGCTGAGCCACTACATAGACAAAAAAAAAAAAACAGTTTTCCAAAAAATAAGTCTGGCCTATAAAGGGTCCTAGAATCAAATGCCTACGGGTGTAATATTTACACTAAAACTTAACTTTTATTCCTAAGATACATTAAAAATATATAAAGTACAAATAACTACCGAAATACAATCCTACCAAGTACGCGGAGTAACCGCCCCGAAAAGGGCGACCCCTCAAAGAAAAACCTTATCTGTATAAAAAGATATACCGCATATAGTGCACAGGACCAAAAAACATACACAAATAATATACATACATAAAAACTATCACCATAAACAATACCATAAAGTGTATCACAAACAAAAACACAAATCTATGCCGAATAGAACATCCACAACAACCAACGCGTTTCTCCCATAGATATCACGGGTTCATCAGGGAGATAGGAAACCAGCATAGGACGAAAACAATAATCAAAATGATAATAATCCAAATAAGAGAATGAAGTGATAATAATCCAAATAAAATGAAATATGCACTCTTACGTCCCTTAGAAGATGCCATCGGGACGAGGTCCTAGATAGATGCACGATACTGCTAACAATGAAGATAGGAAAGCAGGCTAAACGCGTTGGTTGTTGTGGATGTTCTATTCAGCATAGATTTGTGTTGTATTTGTTTGTGATACACTTTATGGTATTGTTTATGGTGATAGTTTTTATGTATGTATATTATTTTTGTATGTTTTTTGGTCCTGTGCACTATCTGCAGTATATCTTTTTATACAGCTAAGGTCTTTCTTTGAGGGGTCGCCCTTTTTCGGGGAGGTTACTCCGCGTACTTGGTAGGATTGTATTTCGGTAGTTATTTGTACTTTATATATTTTTAATGTATCTTAGGAATAAAAGTTAAGTTTTAGTGTAAATATTACACCCGTAGGCATTTGATTCTAGTAGTTTGGGATGATTTTGTATGGCTATAAATGCCGCATACCTTATCTATAGGTTTCTTTCTCCTACCTGGAATATTATAAGGAGATTTGTTGTTTGTTTTCAATGGAATATAAAGGGGCGTCATCCTAACAGATGGAGACTTGTCTCAAACTCCGTGAAGAAACAAAAGGTGATGGAAAGATTAGGAAAAAATGGCAGGGAGGATGAGCAGTAGTTTGTGGAACAAGAATAGAGGGATAGTCAAACGTAGAAGAATTCAAATTATTGTGATCATGAGAATGTTAAGTGTTAAAAGGACCTCTGTCCTTTAACCCGGTGTTCCCCCAACTCTAGTCCTCAAGGCCCACCAACAGACCATGTTTTCAGGATCTCCCACAGAATGCAATGACAATTTTTTATAACCCCTGTGCATTGCAAAGGGAAAAGCCAAAAACATGATCTGTTGGGGGGCCTTGGGGATAAATTTGGGGGGACCCCGTTTAAAAAAAACTTACCAATGCATCCAGTTTTGACCTTCCTGAATAAGCCCAATATTTTAAATACAACATGACACTTTAATCTGGTAATAACCTTTCAATACTTTTACCTATCCATGCAATTCACAAATTGTGCTTTAAGGAAGTCATAATTTTGATCTATACAATCCTTGTTTGTTTGTTTATGTGTAAAAAAATATAAAAGTTAAAACATTTCTGCACATAAGACACAGTTATTCCACACTATACTTCATAATTAGCATATACCATCTGCTGTAGTTTGGCTTTTTTTTTTTTTTTTTTATTAATACAAAAAAAGGGGGGCTTATAAATTTAGAAGTAATTTTTCCCATGGCCCATTCCTTTTTAAACATGGTTTGGGGGCCCCTGCATGTTAGACAACCCCTTCCCCCACCCCTCTTAAAACTTAGTTAAGAAACTACACCCCTTAACCACCTACCGACTTTTGCTGGCAGGTGTTTCAGATAGTTAATCTGCAGTGACATCTGGTGGGATTTGCGGCTCCGTTGCGCAACACCTGGGAACAGAGTGTCTTAAAACCCCGTTCCCAGCACAGCCCGCAAATGGCAGGGAGCGGGGGGGAAACTCCCTTCCCCGGCACTTATTGTTGTGGTCACTGACCGCAGCATGATCAAAGGGCTTTTCCCTGCTCTGTTGGGTGATCGGGACTCCCGCTAACCTGAAAGAGCCCGGAGAAAGGCTGCACAGTCAGCCCTGAGGACCAAGAGTAGCCCCAAGGCTGTCTGTGTAAGAAGCCAGCAATCAGGGGGGGATCACGGGTGATTAGGGCCCGTGTCAAACTGACACAGCATAAAAGGGATAGTAATGTGTCATTTATGCCAAGTAAAAAAAAAAAACAGTTATCCCTTCATGGGATTTAAAAAAAAAAAATAAAAAAAAAAAATAAAAAAAATTAATATAAAAAAATTTAACAAAAAATTGTGCATACATTACACAAAAAAACCCCCTACACATTAGGTATCCTTGCCCGGGGAAAACCCTGTAAATTAATCTAACAAGTTATAAGTTGAAATTTTTGGGGTAAAAAAAAAAAAAAAAATGAAATGCAAAAATAAATTTTGAAAAAAATTCTACAATAATTTATAAGTTAAACTATTCCCCCAAAAGATACCACTTGTCCTGAATAAAACAAGGCCTCATACAACTGTCATTGAAGAAATAAAGTTATGACTGTTGAAACGCAAGGAGGCAAAAACTTAAAAAAAAAAACCTAAAAAAAAAAAACAATGTGCTGGTCATTAAGTACTTTTACAGGCATTCGGCTTAAAGGGTCAAAGTATTCAAAACAGTATTTAGGAAGTTTGTTAAGCCATTAGGTGTTGCACAGAAATGAAACAAAGTGGAGGTTAAAGATTTACTTTTTTTTTTTTTTTTTTTTTTTTAAATTTTCGATTTTGATCCATCATTCACTGAAACATGGTAGTGGACAACAGGGAAAAGCAACTAAATGTTGATTCCCCCGATTCTGCCATATGTGGCCCTAGTGCGTTATTTTACTCAACTACAATCCTCAGAATCGAAGGAGTATCTACCGGGCTTTAGGGGTCTCTTTTTCATTAGGATTTTCCTTAGGACCATTTCAAGTTTTCACACACTATAGGGTACTAAAACTTTAACACCCCTATAAATGTCTCATTTGGGAAAGTACACCATTAAGAAATATATCCAGTGGTGTATAGTGAGTATATTGACAACACAGGTGTTTCACAAATTTAATTGTTTTAGTGATCGGCTGCAAAAACAAAAATTTAGCATTTTCACAAAGAATCCTGGAAGAAGCCCTAAAAAAATTTATTACAGGGTTTTAGAAAATACCCTAAAAGGGGGTGTAAATTGCTTTTTAGGTGCATGGCAGGGGGTACAAGGGAGTGCTATTTGGAAGGTGTCATGTCGCATTTGCAAAGCCTTTTAATTACAAGTACAGGTGAAACCTTCCAGAAGTCAAAATGGTAGAAACCATATAAGTCCAGCACCGATGTAGATAAAATAAATATCTGTGCTGGACTTCTACTGTGACACATGGTTTCTACCATTTTGTCTGCCATGGCTGGTATCGCCTCCCGGCTTCGTCCGTGCACATACACGCCATCATTCAAATAACCTATACAGGTGAGCTGGGGACTGTTCCGGCCTGTGAAACGGCCTCCAAAAGTCACCCCATTGTGGATTCAACACTCGTCAGGAAACTTCTTATGTTTTGTGCGGTTTTTTTTTTTTTTTTTTTTTTAGCAATTTGCAGTGAAAATGAGAAAAACAAAAAAAATGCAGTTCTGCCGTTATTTTGTAGGCTTCATTTTTACAGCACATGCCCTGCGTTACATGACATAACTTTACTATGCGGGTCGGTACGATAATATCAAATTTATTTCATTACCTTTACACAATACAAATGAGTTAACAAATTGCATTTTTTTTTATAGTCATCTGAAAGCCATAACTTTTTTTATGCAACAGGTGCTATAAGTACTTTTTTTTGCTAAATGAGTTGACTTTTTCATTGGTACCATTAAGAGGGTTCATATGACACTTGAATCGTCAATTTTTTGGAAGGCGAAACGAAACGAACAAAATAAAAGCAATCGAGGCAGTTGTTTTTCCATTGGTACCATTTTAGTGCGGGACAAGACTTTTTTTTTAGGAGGCAGGTTGAAGAAAATCCGGTAATTTTTCGGGAAAGCTTTTTTTTTTTTAACAAATTGGCAGTATTTGCGATATGCTCCTTTTACTCTGAGAATCCATAGGATTACAGTGATACATAATTTATGTAATTTTTATTATGTTGTAGCACTTTATTAAAAAAAAAAAAAAAAAAAAAATTGTTTAACACAAATTTATTGATCTTGTGATTGCCATAACTCCACCTCCCCACCCCTGTATACAAAACTGTATAAGGGCTTTTCATTATGTGGGAAGAAGTGACGTTTTCATTGATACCACTGTCATTTATAGGACTTTGGTTTTTTTTTTAATTCCATTTTATGTTCTGCAGAATTGAAAAAAAAACAAACAATTAAATTAAGTCTTTCTTACCGCATTCATAGTGCAGGTTAAATAATGCAACAGATTAAAAGGCTAGGTACTAACGCACACGGATATCAATTATGCATTCTTTTTGGGGGCAACTGGCGCTTGTAAAGTGTGATGTATGAGTATTTATTTATTTTTTATTCACTTTTTATTTACTCTTTCTTACTTGTCCCCAATGGGGACTTGGATTAGTGATTTGTAGTTCACTGTTACAATACATAGCAGTATTGCTATGCATTGAAAGTCGCCCCCTACACCCACTGGCTTGATTCACAGGGTAAAGGGGCGTAGGAAAAAAAGTTCCTATATATCAGGGGGGCTTTAAAACACAATGAAGATATAAGGATTTAAAAACAGTCCTTTCGAAAGTATTTTCCCCCTTTAACTTTTTAAACCCTTTGCCACTTTCAGGCTTCAAAAAAGATAAAAAATTTTAATTTTTTTTAGAAGAATCAAAAGTGGGACACAATTTTGAATGGAACAAATTTATTGGATATTTTAAACTTTTGTAACAAATAAAAAACTGAAAAGTGGGGCGTGCAATATTATTCGACCCCCTTAAGTTAATACTTTGTAATGCCACCTCTTGCTGCAATTACAGCTGGAAGTCGCTTGGGGTATGTCTCCATCAGTTTTACACATCCAGAGAATGAAATTCTTGCCCATTATTCCTTGGAAAAGGGCTGGAGCTCAGTGAGGTTGGATGGAGAGAATTTGTGAACAGCAGTTTTCAGCTCTTTCCACAGATTCTCGATTGGATTCAGGTCTGGACTTTGACTTGGCCATTCTAACACCTGCATACGTTTATTTGTGAACCATTCCAATTTAGATTTTGCTTTATGTTTGGGATCATTGTCTTGTTGGAAGATAAATCTCCGTCCCAGTCTCAGGTCTTTTGTAGACTCCAACAGGTTTTCTTCCAGAATGGTCCTGTATTTGGCTCCATCCAGCTTCCCATCAATTTTAAACATCTTCCCTGTCCCTGCTGAAGAAAAGCAGGTCCAAACCATGATGCTTTCGATGATTCGATTTTGGTTTCATCTGAGCAGAGCACCTTCTTCCACATGTTTGGTGTCTCCCAGGTGGCTTGTCTCAAATTTTAAACAAGACTTTTTATGGATATCTTTGAGAAATGGCTTTCTTCTTGCCACTCTTCCATAAAGGCCAGATTTGTGCAGTGTACGACTGATTGTTGTCCTATGGACTCTCCCACCTCAGCTGTAGATCTCTGCAGTTCATCCAGAGTGATCATGGGCCTCTTGGCTGCATCTCTGATCAGTCTTCTCCTTGTTTGAGATGAAAGTTTAGAGTGACGGCTGGGTCTTGGTAGATTTGCAGTGGTCTGATACTCCTTTCATTTCAATATGATCGCTTACACAATGCTCCTTGGGATGTTTAAAGTTTGGGAAATCTTTTTGTATCCAAATCCGGCTTTAAACTTCTCCACAACAGTATCACGGACTTGTATAGTGTGTTCCTTGGTCTTCATGATGCTCTCTGCGCTTTAAAAAGAACCCGGAGACTATCACAGAGCAGGTGCATTTATACGGAGACTTGATTACACACAGGTGGATTATATTTATCATCAGTCATTTAGGACAACATTGAATCATTCAGAGATCCTCACTGAACTTCTGGAGTGAGTTTGCTGCACTGAAAGTAAAGGGGCCGAATAATATTGCACGCCCCACTTTTCAGTTATTTGTTTACAAAAGTTTAAAATATCCAATAAATTTCGTTCCACTACACAATTGTGTCCCACTTGTTGATTCTTCACCAAAAAATTCAATTTTATATCTTTGTTTGAAGCCTGAAATGTGGCAAAAGGTTGAAAGGTTCAAAGGGGACGAATACTTTCGCAAGGCACTGTATATTAATTAGACGATACGCAGAGAAAAATCAGTGCCTAGAATAGATGATCTATACAGCAAAACATATATAACGAATTGTGTGGAAAAGTAAGGCCCCACACCTTTTAGCGCAAGTGATCAATCAAATGCTTCTGGTTTGCAATGCATCTTGCGGCTGATAATCTTAAGAGGATACTCATTGTAAAACACACTTGTGTGGTACTACTGTACCATCTTCTGTCACTGCATATCCTGGCAACTATACCAGTTGAGACTATAGAAAGGGAAGGTCACTGGGAGTGGACTATTGTTCAGAAGCTGTCAAAGTGACCCAGAACAATGGTTCGTTAACCAGATCTCAGAGGGAACCGATATCTGGTGGTTGTGTGGTAATGGAAGTTGAAACCTAGGCTTCTGCCAAAATGTCTGGGAAGTTGTGCATTGGTCCAACCCCTTATGCCCTTCCACCTATTCACCGCTGGGGAACTCCAAAAAATAGGAGACAAAATGGCATTTAATGGCTGGCACCGGAACGGGAGGGTGGTTCATTTCCCAGGTGATCATTCGATGACCAGTTATGCAGAGACTTAACAGGCGTTCCCAGGGCATACCGCACGAGTTTAAGGTTAGGAACCAGGTGTCAGCCAGATTGGAGTCTCTCTCATTTATTGTAACCCATCAAAAAAAGAAAATGTGGAACGGACAAAAATCAACTAACAGAGATTTGCCAACTATAGAAGAGGTGTAGCAAAGGGCATTGCAGATCTGGGTCCTACCTTACGGGTGGCATGGTATGTGTTTGAGATATAGGGTACTTTTTGGGAATAAAAATATAGCAATACAGCTCCAGTTGTAAGCATCACAAAAAGGCATTAGAGGGCCTCGCAGCCCTCTCATTAGAAATTGGTGGGAAGTCGGGTATTATTAATCCCTTACTAGGCTCCTGGAAGGATGGTTTGGAAAACTGAGTGGGCTGATTTCATCATAGCAGATATCCATCTCGGTTGTGGCAGCCATCTTAGTCCTATCATGCAAGGGAAACAGCAACATCCACAGGTGACTATTTCAAACACCTATTGTAATGCTAGTTGAATTTCTCTAGAGAACAATAGCAGCTACAGAGAACACCTTATCTGAGGTGGAGGGGTGGTTGGACTGGTGTGTACTAAAACATTCTGGGAAACCGGTAGCAAAAACATTGAAGGATGAGATTAATGGAGAAAATTCCCTAGGAGTAAGACATTACTAATGGTGCAAATTAGCATATCCCCTCTGCAGTCCAGAATTAAAAATGTTTTTTTCTTCTTGACAGGACTGTGGAGTTGGTAAGCCAAACCTCCAACTCCTCAATTTCCCTGACTCCGACTCCCTCATACATTGCACATGTTTAAGTGATAACTTTACTGTAGTAAAATCACACCACCAGGCTTTTGATCACCTTATGATAGAATAATCAAGCTATTTAGGTAGAACTTACACTGACAAGCAAAATGGCAATAATGTTTTGAACTTTTGACTTCCAGGCTCCGTATCTCACCATCCACTACAGCTTTGAATGTGAGACTATCATCATTTCATAGACCACCATCTTACCTATCTTATACATAAATTTGACAATCAAGTATTTAGCATCTGCTTAGTTCTGCAGATTCTTGTCATGTAACTGCATTGTTACGGTTTTGGTCCTAAAATGCAAAATGTTAATTTTTATTATTTTGTTAGTATTTGGAAAATCCACCTTTGGTTTTCAATAGTGTCTTATCCTTCTGGGGTCTGGATCAGATTCAAGCATGTCTTGACCAAAATCTGACTCTCCGGTCTCTTCTACATGTTCCCAATGTTGGTGCATACTGGATGTGGGTACGAATACAGCTTTTTCTGCAACTCTAACCACAAGTGTTTCAGTGGGTTGAGGTCTGGGGACTGTGGAGGCCAATACAGCAAATCTACTTCATTGTCATTAAACCATTCCTTCTCCAACCATGATGTAGGCTTCAGGTCGATGTCCTGCTGGACACTGCCGTCCTTTACATACCAATAGTACTCGACTGTCTGAAGTAACTCATCTTGTAGAATACTCACATATAGCTCAGCATTGAGATCAACATTGATCCTGGTCAAATATCCAACATCTTTGGCTGTGAAATAACCCCACATCATCAGGTTTCTTCCACCGAACCTGACAGTTCAAGCTTCTCAATCAGTTAGCCCCCTTTTCCCTTGATTCTTCAAAACCTATTTGCCCCCATCAGAGCCCGGTCTACTGCTTTTCATCGCATCGCTCCAAAGCACTCGTTTCTAATCTACCATTTTTTGTACTTTTTTGCAAACTCGAGCCAACGCTTCTTACGATGAGATTGAAGTCGAGGCTTCTTCACTTTTTCGGACCATCATTCCAGACTTGTGTAATGCCTGTTGCATGGCTGTCTGATCTGACTCTTATGAAGCATACGAGCCAACTCCGCTGCCGTGTCTGTCGCATTAGAACTGATAGACCTAGTGAAGAGGCAACCTGTTTACTGATATTTTGCCTGAACGTCCAACTCCTGAGTTTTGAATGGATGGATGGACTTCATTTTATATTTTTCCAGCTGTCAAGGCCTCACATGATGCAGTTTGGCAATTTTCTTGACTTAGAGATGCCATCAATAAGCTAGATGATGCAGTTTCTCTTTTCTTGGGAAATCTTCATGGCTGCTCGAAGCAGTGACCTTCGCTTGGGAATCGGCCTACTAACACACTGAGCTATTAAGGAATGTGAGAATAGGCTGTAATTTGTAGTAACAAGAAAAAGATTGTCCCACCACCAGGAGCAAAACAGTAACATGACAAGAATCTGTAGAACTAAGTAGATGCTACCTGCAACTTTTTAGCATGAGATAACCAAGATGATTGTCTATAAAATGATGGTAGTCTCACGTTCAAAGCTGTAGAGGATGGTGAGATATGGAACCTGAAAGTGAAAAGTTCAAAACATTGCAACCCTTTTGCTTGTCAATGTAAAATCTAAATTGTAATCATGCAAAACACTGCAGTAAGTGTGTGGGGAGGGGAGTTTAACAAAAACTTCCTGAACAGCATTTGTGGAGTCTATGAATTTGTTCTGAGAAATCTTATCGCCTCCATCAGATCCTGCATACATGACCTCACATCTGATCTCATTTCCAGGCTAGAGAACTGTCTCTCTGCACTAATTTGGGTTGGGGGCAAAGCGGTGACCACATGGGGAACATCTCTAAATCTTAGGGTGCAAAGGAATTGCCTCAGGCACAGTCCGATCTGATGAACAGTTGATCTTCTATTTCTTTGAAAGCAAGTGAAAAATTTTGCTGAAACATGGTCAATGTGTTTGCAATGGGAGTGGAATCTTTTTCCCTGCGGCAATGCTTCGCCTGCTCCATGTTATCCAAATACTTTTCAAAATTAAACTCGTGATAAGGAAGATGATATGGGAGCAGTAGCACTGGCAAGACCCAATTCATCTTGCTCTCGGCACTGCATTGAGCTGTACCAATTTATTATATATTTTGTGAGTCTGTCCATTTTATAACTACTCGGACTCCTGTAAAATGGGCCCCGATTCCACAGCCCCGCTTCTTAGTAAATACTATAAAATTGCCATGATGTGGATTTTTAGTCCGATAACGGTCTGAGCATCACAAGCTATGGGAGTTCGCTCCTTGTAAGAATAAAACAAATTTTTTTTCCCCCAAAGACACCGACTCCGAAATAAATTTTTCCCTGACAAATATCGCTATTCCACTATACTATCCTGAATCGTCGTCTGAGGAGGAGTTTATTACGCTCCGTAGATAGATATGTCTGGTTAAACAGCATGATATAAGGAGTTTAGAAGAGCAGAAAAGCTCTTGGCTCTGTTTACTGGGACAAATAGAGGGCTAAAAGCTTCAAAACCCACTCTGGAGGAGACAAGCGATTAGGCTGGCCTTTGTTTCCCAAGATAGGAATCCCCTAACTTGTCTAGGCCCATTAACCCCTTACTGCCATAGCCAATTTTGACCTTTCTTAAAGAGCCCTTTTTTTTTTTTTTTTTTTAAATCTGACATGACATTTGTGATATTGGCTTTTTGACACCTACCTATCCATGCAACTCAGAGATTGTTTCTTGTAATACATTGTGCTTTAAGTTAGTAAGACATTTTGGTCCATACAAAAATATCAAAATATTGTGAAAATTTAGAAAAATTTGCCATTTTCAAACTTCAACATTTTCCACTCAAAATAGTTTCTAATTCGCTTTTACCATATCTTTATTGTAGGTTAGCATCATTTTTTACAACATTAGCGGGCTTTGAAATTTAGTAGCCATTTCACATTTTCAAGAAAAATTAGCAAAATAGATATTTTAGGGACCAGTCTGTCACACATTATGCTGCTGCCATTGCCTTAGACCCCGGTTGTGCCCGTGCTTCTGCTGTGGTCCTCTTTATGTCTCTGGTCCAGGTGGCAGCATCCGCTACCAGCACATACTCGTCTGTTCGGACTCCTGTGTTTGACCGTGGGCATGGCCAAATCCCTGATGCTACCTGCATTCGTTCCCTGCTGTTAACGGCAGGTGTCAGCTGCCATTAGCAGTCGCAACCCACCTCCTGTGTAGCGGACTTACTGAGTAATCCTGCTACACAGGACCTTACCGACAATAGGCATTACCCATACGTTTATGGTCGGTAAGGTGTTAAAAAACAATACATCATGAGGAACATTTCAAACGGTTTCTAGAGATCAACACTTCAAGGCGATGTATCGCTTCATCAGTTGGGCTGTTCTCTTAAAGCTTGATCCTCTCATTTACTGAAATTCAAGGGCGTTTCTTCCCCTCCTAGCTGTGCGTTTAACTGAAAAGGGATGACATCATCCCCCCTTCACTGTTCATGCTGGCTCCAGTGTGTGTGTGTGTCCCCCTCCACATGTCACTGTCCTCTACCTATGCAGTCTTATTTTTTGTAAGAGCTGTTTACATACCTGCATTCAGTCTAAACAGTCTTTCATGAACTCGGCACTGATCTCTCACAGCTGGATGGTTGCTACAGTTGAATCCAGCACAGATCTGTCTCCCTTCATGTTTACATAAGGCACCAACAAGCAGGAGCATTAAGGCACTGTGGCACAATAATAATGCTGTTTCCTGATTATAGAGACAGCTATAGTGGCAATGAGGAGCACTTAGCTGTATAGAGTGAAACATTTTTCGATCCCTTACACGCAGGAGCATTAAGGCACCGGGCACAATTGTGCTGTTTTCTGATTATAGACACAGCTGCAGTGTCAATGAGGAGGCAGCTAACTGTATAGAGTGAAATTGTTCACGGCCCCTAATTCTGAGTGAGGCAGGAATGCACGCTCCATTAATACAGCCGGGGGGAGCCGTTGGGATGGGCTGAACAGAATGTAAATTATTAGAGCCCTCAGCTAATGAAATGCAAGGAGGAGGGATCCGACTTTCTGACCAGCACTGGAAAAGTTTGTTTACAGAAACAGAAGATAAGGAATACTGTGAAAACAAGACAGCTTTGCTAATGACATCCAATTGCAAAGTTGCTTGTTTTCACTGTCCCCTTATTCTGAAGGCCATTTAATGAAATGATATAACCCCTTTAAAGGGCTTTTCTTACTTTTCTGAACTGCAAAACTAACAGCCAGCTCTTTGAACATCAAAAACCTTTTTCACTCCCCTTCTTCCAATCCCTCGTTCCAGTGATTCATCTTACATCACTGTTCAAAGCAGTTCACGAACAGTGATATCAATGAGTAGCTGCGGAATGGCTACAGCAGTGATGCCACCTTTCAAAAGTAGAAAATGAGAACAGATATGCAGCTCTGGAACCAGAATAAGGTTATAATTTTTATTTTAATGGGAACCCAAGAACTGGTTGGTTGTCTGAATTGGACCAGACATTTAATAGTTAAATGTGGAAGCCAAAATCACCTGACAGGTTCTCTTGAAATATTTTGCTGAAAGCAACATACAGTGGGTATGGCAAGTATTCAGACCTTTACATTTTTCACTCTTTGTTTCAATGCAGCCATTTGGTAAGATTAATGTACACTCTGCACCCCATCTTGAAACGAAAAAAAAAAAACCAAAACAAATGTAGATATTTTTGCAAATTTATTAAAACAAGAAAAACTGAAATAACACATTGTCATAAGTATTCAGACCCTTTGCTCAGTATTGAGTAGAAGCACCTTTTTCAGCTAGTACAGCCATGAGTCTTCTTGGGAATGATGCAACAAGTTTTTACACCTGGATTTTGGGAGCTTCTGCCATTCTTCCTTGCAGATCTTCTCCAGTTCCCTCAGGTTGGATGGCGAATGTTGGTGGACAGCCATTTTCAAGTCTCGTCAGTGATGCTCAATTGGGTTTAGGTCAGGGCTCTGGCTGGGCCAGTCAAGAATAGTCAGAGTTGTTCTGAAGCCACTGCTTTGTTATTTTAGCTGTGTGCTTGGGGTCATTGTCTTGTTGGAAGATGAACCCTCGGCCCAGTCGGAGGTCCAGAGCACGCTGGAAGAGGTTTTCATCCAGGATCTCTCTGTACATGGCCGCATTCATCTTTCATTCAATTGCAACCAGTCGTCCTGTCCCTGCAGCTGAAAAACACCCCCATAGCATGATGCTGCCACCACCATGTGTCACTGTTGGGATTGTATTGGGCAGGTGATGAGCAGTGCCTGGTTTTCTCCACACATACCGCTTAGAATTAACACCAAAAAAGTTAAATTTTCATCTCGGACCAGAGAATCTTATTTCTCATAGTCTGGGAGTCCTGTGTTTTTTTGCAAACTGTATGCGGGCTTTCATATGTCTTGCACTGAGAAGAGGCTTCTGTCAGCACACTCTGCCATAAAGCCCCTGACTGGTGGAGGCTGCAGTAATAACTTTGTGGAACTTTCTCCCATCTCCCTACTGCATCTCTGGAGCTCAGCCACAGTGATCTTGAGGTTCTTCTTTACCTCTCACCAAGGCTTTTCTTCCACAACTGCTTAGTTTGGCTGGACGGTCAGGTCGAGGTTGTGGTCGTCCCAAACTTCTTCCATTTAATGATTATGTAGGCCACTGTGCTCTTAGGAACCTTGAGTACTGAAGAAATTCTTTTGTAACCTTAGCCAGATCTGTGCCTTGCTCTGACATGCACTGTGAGGTCTTATATAGACAGGTGTGTGCCTTTCCTAATCAAGTCCAATCAGTTTAATTAAACACAGCTGGACTCCAATGAAGGAGTAGAACCATCTCAAGGAGGATCAGAAGGAAATGGACAGCATGTGAGAAAAATATGTCACATTGTCACAGCAAAGGGTCTGAATACTTTTTTTAATCTTACCAAATGGCTGCAATGAAACAATGAGTGAAACATTTGAAGGGGTCGGAATACTCTCCATACCCACTGTACAATAGAGGAGGAAAAGCCAAGCACTGTGATATACAAGTTGATGTGATCTGCCGCCGGATTTTGATGTAAAAAAATAAATCCAAACAGTCTAGAACTAACTTCATGAGGAACTTCGTTCTAGACTGGATCGGGGTGAGGCACTGGATGTCATATATCTCGATTTTGCTAAAGCATTTGATACTGTTCCACATAAAAGGTTAGTAAGTAAAATGAGAATGCTTGGACTGGGGGAAAATATGTGCAAGTGGGTAAGCAACTGGCTCAGAGATAGAAAACAAAAGGGTGATAATTAACGGTGCATACTCAGACTGGATCCCTGTTACTAGTGGGGTACTACAGGGCTCAGTACTGGGTCCTATCCTCTTTAACATTTTCATTAACGATCTTACACATGGATTGCACAGTAGAATATCGATCTTTGCAAATGATACTAAGCTCTGTAAAGTAATCAACACAATAGAGGATAATGTGTTATTACAAAGGGATCAGGATAAGTTAGAGGCCTGGGCAGAGAAGTGGCAGATGAGGTTTAACACAGATAAATGCAAGGTTATGCACATGGGAAGGAAAAATCTATAACATGATTACTTGTTAAATGGAAAAACGCTGGGTAAAAGTGACATGGAGAAGGACTTGGGAATCCTGGTGGAAAGTAAACTTAATTGTAGCAGCCAGTGTCAGGCAGCAGCTGCCAAGGCATACAGGATCATGGGGTATATTAAAAGGGGCATAGATGCACATGATAGGAACATTCTCCCATTATATAAGTCACTGGTTAGACCACACATGGCAAATTGTGTAGTTATGGGCACCAGTGCACAGGAAAGACATTGTAGAGCTTGAATAGGTACAAAGGTGGGCAACAAAAAATAATAAAAGGACTGGGTGGACTACAATACCCAGAAAGATTAGCAAGATTACGGTTATTTAGTTTAGAGAAAAGACTGCTTCGGGGGTACATGATAAATATGTTTAAATACATCAAAGGTCAATATAGAGATCTCTCTCAAGATTTATTTATACCCAGGACTGTATCTAGAAAAAGGGGGCATTCTCTACGTCTTGAGGAACGAAAGTTTATACATAAACATAGAAAGGGATTCTTTACTGTTAGAGCAGTGAGACTGTGGAACTCTCTATCAGAGGAACTTGTCATGGTGAATTCAATAACAGAGTTCAAAAAGGGTTTGGATGCATTTCTGGAGTGCAATATAACAAGTTATAGTGACTAGGATTCTGGAGAGGGGTCGTTGATACAGGGATTTTTCCGATTGCCAGATTGGAGTCAGGAAGGAATTTTTTCCCTAAAATGAGGACCTTTGGCTTCTACCTCATTGGGGTTTTTTGCCTTCCTCTGGATCTACACTTTAGCAAAATATGCTGAACTGGACATCTTGTCTTTTCAGCCTTACAAACTATGTAACTATGAATTCCTAGGAGAGATAGCGAGTCCTACTTACCCCGTTGACACAGAAGGACTGGTAGCTTTCTCTGTATTCAGGTGTACTGGGAAAACCGTCACTTTGAGGGCACACCGTAAGGCCGTGTTCACACGGCTTATTCCCGACGGATTTGTGAGCCGTATTGAGCTCACAAATCCGCCGTGAATAAGGGGCGGGACGGGGCCGGAGCGCGGCGGGGGCGCCGCTCCCGGCCCCATAGACAATGCATTGTTTACGGCGCGTACGCGCCGTAAATAATGTGCATGTCACTTTCTCCCCCCGCGGCGGATTCGCCGAGCGGGGAGGAGCGACGGAATCCACTGTTCTCTATGAGAGCAGTGGATTACCGTAATAACAGGGACGGATTGGCGCCGTACTGAAGCGCAAATCCGGCGCGGAGTACGGCGCCAATCCGTGCCCAAATAAGCCGTGTGAACGAGGCCTAAGAGTCCTGCTTACCCTACCCAAAGAGTCAAGCCTGCATTAAATTTGCTTTGTACTTACAAATCCCTCCGTGCTCGGTGTGTTTCTATAACATTATGTTGTGTCCTACTTTACTTTAGCTGTAAACTTCTTGGATGAATACAGTAAATCTGTGTTCATTTGTTGCCCCCCGTCAAACATAGCATATCTTCTGTATCATGCTAAGCAAGGAAACTTGCAATATCTCATAACATTTGAATACCACAAAATCTTAAAGGGGTTTTCCCATCTGGTTGTTTTCACTCTTCAGGTTCACACTTCCTGTGCTGGCTGTGATGAAGTTTACAGCAGCGACTGACATATCAGCTCTATTTGTCGTAAGAGGAAGCTGAGATTACATGCGACCACTGTTAGCTACCGAGTGACCACCTCTGATATAAAATACACAGATATGTAATTTCCAGACTTTGCAGGAAGGCACAAGGCTTCTCTCAGTTCTAAAGGTTTGAAAACTTATTTTGTAGAAAAAGATCAAAAATTTAGAAGCGCCATGCTGCTGATAAAACAGAAGGGAACCCTAGAGCAGCTAGAGGTGGTCAGTAATCGAGGAAGCTTGTGTATACAAGCAGAAGATAACTGCTTTAACTGAAAAGTTGGAAAAGCAGTGTATTTGGCAATAGTCTAGTCACCTTTACCTATATGTTTAAAGATAACCAATGAAATGGGAAAACTCCTTTAGCGCTTTATAGTGCAGAAATGACTTAATCGCCTTCACTTTTGTTTGTAAGTGCATATTTTATTCTACAAAACTAACTCTAAACAAATGACAATACTACAAAATTGTACAAGTCGTGGTTTTACTAACATTCTTGTGTTAATGTATTCATAACATAAATAGAGTTACAAAATAGGATTTTCGAAGTCTTAAGACAACAATCGCAAAAACCTACACATCTTAAAATGTTTGGTTGCAGTAGCATCATGAAAACAACTCTCATATACCAAGGGCAAAAGATTAGAACTTCCATTTTTCTTTTTCTGTAGAAGTAATATTTTGTGTTGCCCTCAATACATTTAAACTGAACTTTCGTGATAGTTACCATTATAAAAAGGCGTGCAACTATTTTACATTTGATGCAAGAACTTTAGCTTTTAAAAGGCATTGTTGCCTTGGTGGAGGCGCAGCCCCTTATTCCTGGCGGCACAACTGCCAAATAATGAGGGATTAGAATTCCATAATTTAAAAGACATTTAACTAAATCATTTTTTAGAAGGAGAAAGTGACCGAAGGAAAAAGGTCTACAATTAAGCAATCAAGTGTTAGAGGTTAGGATGAACCACAGCATAATTAATTTGCTTTTATATATTCTGCCTCCTTCAGCATTTTCTAAATACGTTCCACAAGGCCTCATGCACATGGCACATAGGCTGTAAGAGTATGTTCACACTGCGTCTTGCAGGACACATTTCAGGGTGTAATCGTGCTGCAATACGCCCCGAAATATGTCCTGTAACTAGAGTAATTATAGCTCCTGCAATTCGCCGTGCGAACACACCCCTAGCGTCATTCAAAGTCCCACATGGCTCCATACTATATACTTAGTCACCAAACACCATATAAAATGGAGGTATAATAAAATCCCTGTGCACTCTGAATGTTGTGTACATGAGGCCTAACAGAAGGAGCAAATACTAAAAATCACCTAGCGGGAATGCAAGATCCCCCCAGCATATAAATGTGAACACCTGCAAGTAAGGGGCATTTAAAAAAAGAAAGTTCTCCATGGGATATGTGCCATTGCAATTCTGTCCCAATCTATTGAATGGAATAAGCTGCAACACCAGGTCCAGCCATTGGACAAGGAGGGTGCGGTTTCTAGTGGAGACAAAAAAAAAAAGTGGGGAGGAGGGGGAGGCACATCCATTTTCTGATTCTGTACAACCCCTTCAAATGAACCAGGAGGTAGAAAACTCTTGAACAATTTTCACGTTGCTCATCTAAACAAATCTTATTACAATGGCAATTTGAACTAAGGCAATTATGGTTATAAAATCTATTTTAAAAACCCCACATAATTTCTGTTAAAAGAAGAAACTGGTATATGAACTCTAAAACAACTTTCTCTAACAGACTGTTAAAGGGTTCAATTTGTACCCAGTCATCCAATATACTGACAGGACGTTTCTCATATGGCGGCAACGCGGTACAAGGGAGCTGTGGCATTGATGAAGGTCTATGCTAGAAAGGTTATCTTACGTACTTCGAAAAAGCCAACACCTCAGTCTCTTACATATGTACTGTACTAATGGCAAGCTAGTGCCCCTTCCTTCTCAGTCAGCATTTCTGTATCTGGGTATACCTTAATGAAGATCTGAGTGTCAAAAGCCTAACCTAGGCATATCCCTATAGTGTGCTGCTCTCATCTGCAGAACCATGTACATACATTCACAATCCTGTGAACACAGGTAGAGGTTAAGACAACCTTTTTTGTGTTTTTTCTCCCCCTCACCCAAAAAAACAAAAAAAAAAAAAACCTAAAAATTGTGCAGAAATTTAAGGAGCAACTTACAAAAGTTCTCATGTTTGTGCAGTGTCTCAAAATGGGCTTGTGAGTTACATTATAGTGCAAAAAAAAAGTACAAAAATGTGTAAAGCTTGCTGTATTTAAAAAAAAAAAAAAACTACAGCAAAAACAAACTATGGGTTCAAAAAACTACACGATGAAAAAATGGTGATAAGTGCAATTGCCAGTTTACAGCTCACAAAACTGACAGGTGTAATGTATTAAATATAGACGTAAACCACCCAACCTAGAGATATCAGTAGTGATGAATACATAGTGAGACCCAATAGGTGACAAACCATTTTAAGTGCTAAAACGTTATGTAACTAGTAAAAGGTGCTAACAATCAACGAACATATGCACAACAAGCTAGACTCCCTTCCCCTCCCCCCCATGTGCTGTGGATGCCTACAATTTGTGCATTTACAAAAGTAAAAACCCAAACAGAATTAACTTACAAACATTAACAAAATATCAACTGCAGCAGAATGAATCCTAAACGCCAGCTTTATCGATGTTAGGCTTAAAAACGGGTCTGCTTCTTTTAAACTGATGCACTCTTCTGTCCTTAAAAAGAGAAAAGTCAAAAAAAGTTTGCGCTTAGGGAATTCATTCCAAACAACCCAACATTTCAAATAATAAACATATAATACTTAATTGTGCATTCATAACCAATCAAACTGCTGTAACAAGACTATTTTTTGTAAACTTTTTACTTAAGTAATTAATCTGAAATTGGACTACATTTTTCCTACATCGGGAACGTGTCCGGTTTTTGCACCAGACACCATAACGTGGTGTCCAGTGCAGAAACGTTGCTATATAGGGCAAACGTTTGCCCTATACAAATCAATGTGTTTGAAGCCAGCCCACCACAATAGCCATTGGGATGAATTTTTACTGTACCCCAATATAGATCACAAACGGAAGCTGAAATAGTGACGTGAATACGGCCTTACTAAGACAGTTTTGATTAATGAGGTCCATCGTTTCTTGCATTTTTCTCAGTAAATTCACCCTGAACTTAAAAAGGGAACCCGTCAGCTACTTTATGCTGCCTGGATGGACAGCATGAAATGGCTGCAGGTTACCCGATCCTCAGCATGTGGGTTTTACCTTGAAATGCTGCGTAGTTCCCAGGAAAAAACACAGAGTGAAGTTGTGCCAGGTTCTCCCTACACCCTCAGCTTAACTGACTTGACTGGATGTTTTACCTGGGAATGATGCAGCGTTTCAGGGTAAAATTCACAGGTTAGGATTGGGTAACCCGCTGTCGGTTGAGCAGCATAAAATAGCTGACAGGTTCTCTTTAACCCTCCCAAAGAAAAATAAAATGAAGAAAAAAAAAAGCACAGTACGGTGTTCAGCATCCAGGGCAATACTAAATATATGAAACTTATTTAGGTTTTTTAAAATTTGTAAAATGGCAAAAGAGGGATGATTTACACTTTAAAATTTTTTTATTTTTTTTTACTGTAACTATGAGCCCCACTAGGGTGCTTCACCATTAGGAGGCACAATCATTTATACAGCCTATTGCATTCGTATAGACAATACAACAGGGTGTACGGTTTGTATGAAAACGAAGAACAGGGCGGCAATAGTAGCCTTCACTAGGCTTCCAGCTGCCATGTTAAGCAATCAGAACCACGTGATCTTGCCACAGAGGTCCCGATTGGAGTGAGGAGCAGCACTGTTTCTCATTCACTTAGATGCCGCCGCGGCTAAAGAGTCAAACCGCAAGGAATGGCGCTACAAATCCCCTTGCCGACACTATCATGTACTCATATGTAAAATGTGGGTAAAGGTTAAACATGTAGGGGCAGGTAATTGAAGATTCTTTAAAAAATACATTGCTTTGTTAAGGAGATGAGAGATTTTATCTGCTCTGAGTGCACAGGTCAGCACCTGAGAGCAGGAAGTGACGACAGACTGCCAACAGTTGGAGAACAGTGTTCTAACCAAGGAGACCAATTGTTTACTTTACTTTCACACAGCCTTTTTTAGATGCATGTCTGGATCTGTATTTCGGACCCAAACACACATCTAACAACGTGCGGAGTGATTTAAACTAGTTTCACTGTAAAACACACATCGGTGTTCAGAAGTCTGAACATGTAAATTCTTGAACCGTTTTACACAGCAGACACCCATTTTATAAACTATAAATGTGCATTTTTGCTGCACAGAAGACACATCCAAGCATTTTGGGTACATCTTTGGATACGTTTTACGCAGCACTTTCAATCTGTTTTTTTACAGGTACCAATTTGGAGTGTATATGATTTTTTTTTTAACCCTAATTACATTTTTTTCTTTTGAGATGCCACATTTGTCACCGTTTTTGTTTTAACGTCATTCACAGCGTGGGATAAACCGTATACTGTTATATGGATGCAGTGATATTAATTATGTGTAATGTTTTTTCTTCTACATGGTAAATTAACATTTAGGGAGACATGTATGGAACTAGGTGCATGGAAGTCCATTTTCTCATCTATTTTTCAGTGTCCAATGCGCCTGAATGTATGAAAGTGGTTTTTGTACGTTCATAAATGGTGTCCAACGGTCATTGCGCCTCGCCTGTGTGTTTGGTGCATTATGGCACTTAGGCGCCAAATATGTGTAAAGGCTATAGATAGGCTGGAAATGAAAGAAAAGTCACTAGAATAGCATGTCAGTGAATAGGAACTATGGTACTGATCTTGCTTGGTCGACCACAGGTCCCAGTAAAGACCTATGGTGTGTCGGCTCTTGCCGTATGTAGAATAAAGATCGAGAGCAGCAAAAGTACATTTTAAATTTAACATAGTAAAAATTAAAAATGTAAGAATCCAGGGGGGCGTGGCTAGCCATGTGGAAGAGTGGCAGCATCTTCACAGAGCTCCATCCAGGGCCAGCGTTTTCAGCCTGAAACAGCGACTAGTATGGTTGGCAGAAGTGCCAAAAGAATCCCCAAGGCTTCCAAGACCCTTCCTGTGGGCGAAATTCCCATTTCTAATTTCTTCTCCCCCCTCTTGGACCTCCCTGAAGACCCGCTACCTTCCCGCGCCATCTTGCTCTCCTTGTTAGCCCCCGGCGGCAAGAAAGCCATCTCTGCAGCACCCGAGGAGACTGCTTCAGTGCCGGATCAAGCCTGCTCTGCAAGATCGCGGTGCAGGGACGCTCCGGGTTTCGTTTCCTCCGGAGCTCTCGCTCTCCCGAAGTCACTCCGGCTGTGCTCCGCGTGACGGGGCTGAATCACTGCCGGCCCCAGACCCGCCGGATCCTGAGGCACTCACGTGCTGCCGGAGTAGCCTCTCTTCGGGGGACCAGCTACTACATCCCGGTCAGTACCCTGCACAACCTGCTTTTCTCTCGCAGTCAGCGAGCAATACCCTCAACGAGTGGGCTTCTCCCGTGCCTGTGGGTATGGACTATGCACCCTCCAAAAAGATGGCGGCCGGTGCTATAAGCCTCCATGGGCAGGCAGTGAGCGCTCCCCCTCCACGCCCAACAATACATTGAACTGGGCAACTGAGGTCTCGGATGGCATCGAGGTCAGTGCCCCAACCATAATGACTGAACACATGGAGCGGTCATGCTCAGCTCAACAGCAGGACTACAGGTCCCAGGCACCCAGTGCCCATTCCAAACACATCATGTTGGCACCCAGCTCTGCTTCCGCCCCAGGTTGTACAGGACTCTGCTTCTGCAGCTTCTCCATTCCTTTAAGGCCCCTGATACTACGCCTTCAACATCGCAGGGATCACTTCCCCTAACACAGAGAGTCCGCAAATCTTCTCTGGGAGCCCCAGACGATGCCCTCCAAACAACTGGAAATCAGGGTATTATGGACGCTATGCTGCCTCTGCATCACTTGGAAGGTCCTCTCAGTGGCCACATCCTACAGGCGCCAACACAGCGCAGCCTGTGCTGGCACTCCAGTCCGACTACATCCACGTGGGGAGGTAGCCCTCTGAGGCCTCCACTGAGCCCACAAAAATCTGCAACAGTTGATGGCCAAGGCGACCTGCAAACTACTTCAAGTCCCATTGTTCTCCCTCCGCCTGAGATCATGCTAAATACGCTCGCGGCACACCCTTAGCTGCATGCACTCTTATCTCTGCTTACATCAAAGCTCGACATGCAACAAATGGCCAGGGATCTACAACAAGCTTGGCGACAAGATCTGAAGCCGGTCCAATCAGACATCTCCGCTCTTCAGGACAGGGTCCAACACTTAGAGGCCGCCCAACAGTCTACAAATCTAAAGGTTTCAGACTTGTAATATTCCATCACTGAACAAAACAACCGAGCCATCCATTGGCCCCCCGCAAAAAAGATTTGGAAAATCGAAACAGACGGAACAATATCCGGGTCAGAGACCTGCCAGAGTCTATAAAAACGGCGGAGCTAACACCAACCTTAACAAAAGTGTTCAATTACATTCTGGGGAGGCCTGAAGACACAGCGATTGAATTCGACTGAGCCCATCGAGCTCTTCGCCCGCTGAATCCAGACCCTAAACGCCCAAGGGACATTATATGCAGAGTTCACCACTTCACGATTATAGACGAAACCATGCGAAAAGCTCGACTTACACAAAATGTGACATTCGAGGGCATAGAAATAGGCCTCTTCGCTGACCTCTCCAGGCTGACTCTCCGCATGCGGGCCGAAGTCAAGCCACTACTGGAAATTCTGCAGGCAAGAAACATTCCATACCGCTGGGGAAATCCGTTCGCACTTCAAGTGCGTCACAACGACAAATT
This sequence comes from Phyllomedusa bahiana, assembly GCA_025379985.1. Lineage (NCBI taxonomy): Eukaryota > Metazoa > Chordata > Amphibia > Anura > Hylidae > Phyllomedusa > Phyllomedusa bahiana. Next base: position 440,764 of record JAODAL010000006.1, on the reverse strand, counting down.
GCTGTCCTTCTGCACACCAGCTGACCTCCCAATGTTCAGTTCAGCTCTGGATCTACCGGACATATCTCTCCCCGACTGGCAAATAGTGATGACAGCGGACATTCCCCACTTCAGGATCCCCCCCCCCACGTACGCCGAGTTACCCTCTCCCTCCTACCACTCCAAGATCTCAGGGAATCCGACGTTGTTTGAGGAGCCCGGAACAAACATCCTCCAAGTCACAGCATTTCCGCTGACTCCGAGTGCAGGTTTCCTAGGAGAGGCACCTATATTTGATGGCTTTTGATGCCCACTTGTACTCCTCTTCCTCTGTCCCCCTTACTGGACCTCAGCGCACCGTTTTGATCTGCTCAGGTTCGGTGGGAGATTAAGGGGAATAAGCACAGTCTTTTTCTTTCTTCCACTCCCTCTTCTGCTCTACCCTTTCCCTCCCTCTCCCCCTTTTATCTCCTTCCTACCCCACACGAATAAGCCTCTTAAGGTTTCTTCTGTTGCCAATGGTGATAAGAACGAGACAATGAAACTTATTGTATGCTGTATATGGCCTTTTACTTTACCTTCGGCTGGCAGTCTGTTTGTCCCACTTTTGCTGGGGCCGACCACTCTGCCGGCTGATATCAAGTGTCAGTTACCCTGGTTTTAGTGGTTTCTTTTTGTGTTCCTCCCGCATATTTCTGACACCTCCAAACTATCTCAGTACCGTCCCCCAGGTACTATTGGCCCATTAGACTCTACGTTGGCCTCTGCAGTTGTTTAGCTGCCTGTTGCCATTTTCTGGCCTTATCTGTAGGTGATTGTTCAAAGTTTAGAACTTTTCTCTTCTTGGTGTTTCCGGTCGATCCTAAATCAAGACTTCGCTCCGGTCTCTTGAGACCCCCTCCTCCTATTACTTATTGCAATGGCCAAATGACCACCATACGATTATCCTCCCTTAATGTTAAAGGGTTCAACGCTCCTGAAAAGCACTCACAGATCTTATATCACCTCCACAAACAAAGGTCACATATTGTTGGCCTTCAGGAGACACACCTCCAGAAATCTCACCTTCAGAACTTCAGGAATAAATACTTCCCTGCCTGGTACCACAGCAGTATCTCCGATACCAAAACAAAAGGAGTAGCCGTATTTTTACGCAAGTCGCTACCGGTCCAGGTCCTGGATGTTCTGTTGGACGAAGAGGCAAGATATCTATTTCTTAACTGTAATATCCAGGGTCACCTACTCACGATTACAACTATCTACGTTCCTAACTCTGGCCAACTTTCCTTTTTCATTAAGTGCCTAGATGCCCTTACTATCTTCGCTAAGGTACAGATCCTCTTTTGTGGCGATTTTAATCTGGCGCCGGATCCGGAATTAGACACATCGTCTGGCCACTCCCATGTGACCAGAACTGTACTTCAAATATATATGAGCTGCATATTGTGTATCAACTTTTTGAGACTTCTCCACTCGAAAGAGTGAGACTATACCTTTTTCTCGCACCCACATGGCTCATAGTCTTATCGACTACATAATGTCGCAGCACTCATTCCTACCAAATATTTCCAATGCCTCTATTGGGTCTATCCTGCATTCTGATCGCGCTCCTATCCATTGTGATATCACCCTTCCACTTTCCGCTCGTCTGTTTTTTTCCTGGAAACTAAACAAATCGCTTTTACTGGATTTGCTGTGCCTCTCTGACCTTAAAAATACCATTGACTCCTTCAACTCCTCTCATCTCTCTGACCCCATCTCTTCCCAGGTAAAGTGGGAAGCCCTTAAGTGTGTTCTACGGGGGACCCTTATCAAGCATGGGGCACGGTTAAAAAAGAGAACGCTCCCAAAAATTACAGTCTCTCCTCTCGCAGTTGCACCTTCTAGAAATGACCCACAAATCTTCCGGCTTGGACTCGGACTATAGAGAGCTCCTGCACACCCAGCACGAAGTGCTCCAGCTAATGGATCACAAACCTAAGAGATCCCGGCAAATCTGCTCCAGCTCCTTTTATGTCTGGAGAGACAAACCGGCGAGATTTTTGGCCTGGGCGATCCAGGCCTTGTTTATCCCTTCCGTTAAAACAAGGTGGGCAAATTGCTCCACATCACTGAGGATATTTTGGGGGCCTTCCACGCTTATTATTTGGACCTTTACAACATTCCTGCCCCTGAAAATCCTGCTGGCTCAGAATCGTATCGCAAATCTTTGCAGGATTATCTGTCCAACACTGCTCTGCCCTCTCTGGAGCCCCAATCCCTCGCTTCTCTGGAGGTTCCCTTCTCAGTGGATGAACTCAAGGCGGCTATCAAGGCTCTTCTTTCTGGAAAAAGCCCAGGCCCGGATGGCTATACTACTCAATTCTTTGAAGTTTTGGCGGAGGACTTGGCTTCCCCTCTCCTTACAGCATGTAATGAGATATCAGACTCTCCTTTTACACAGGGTTTTTTTTTAAAAGCTTATATCACGGTCATTCCCAGAGAAGGAAAGGACCCAAATTTGTGCTCAAGTTTCCGTCCAATATCTCTTATTAATACAGATGCCAAGCTCTTCGCTAAACTGATCGCCATGAGACTTCGTCCGCTGTTGGGCTTTTTGATCCATCCCGACCAAGTGGGGTTTGTTCCCTCCAGAGAGACGAGGGACAATACTATAAAAACATTTTCCCTTATCCACTATGTACAATCCTCACGCCTTCCCTGTGTACTTCTCTTATTGGATGCAGAGAAGGCTTTTGACCGGGTAAACTGGTCCTTCTGATGGGGTGTCTTGGAGCATCTGGGGCTCGGCCCGGCTATGATGAGTAGAATCAAGGCGTTGTACCACTCCCCACAGGCTCAGATTCGAGTTAACGGTTTCCCATCCCATCCATTTCAAATACGCAATGGCACCAGACAGGGATGCCCGCTATCTCCCTTGCTCTACGTCCTAGCGATGGAGCACCTATTGCAAGCAATTAGCTCAGACTCATCTATCCAGGGTGTTCAAGTTGCCCAGCTTCATGTCAAATGTTCTGCGTTCGCGGATGACTTGTTGCTTTACCTTTCCAGCCCTATTACTTCCTTATCAGCAGGAATTAAAATCCTACAGCAATATGGATCTCTCAGCAACCATTAAATATGACCAAAAGTGTTGCCTTGAACCTCAATATTCCTGACCATACTCTCCGATCCTGGAGAGCCTCCTTCCCACTTACATGGGCCTCGACCTCCTTCAAATATCTACGGGTTCACATGCCCTCTAATCTGGAGAGGATCTTTGATCTTAATTTCTCTCCCTTGCTGACTGCAATCCTCCAGAAATATTTTACCTGGATAGGATGCATCAACATACTCGAAATGAATGTGCTTCCCCATTTGTTGTATTTATTTCAGGAGATCCCCATTGTGTTACCTAAAACCTTTTTTGCGACACTACGTAGAGTGGTGTCCGACTTTGTTTGGACTGGCAGAATAGCTAGCTCCACACTCTCCCGGTCAAAAACAGAAGGGGGACTGGGGCTAACTGACTTTGAAGCTTACTATTTAGCTGCTGTACTGGTCCGTACTTTCGACACCTTTCATAATTATGGATCTAAGCTTTGGGTTGACTTAGAGGCTCAAATTTTAGGTGCCCCTAAGGCAGCTGTGCCCTTGTTGCCGAACAGTCTCATGCCCAAAAGATCTTTGTGCGACATTCCTTTTCTGGCTCGAATCTCTGTCTCCATATGCAGGGCCTTTTCCTCTAAATTGACCCTGTTCCATCCTGGAGGTCGGCTTACCTCAGTGGGTAACCCGTGTACCCCTGCATCTCTATCCCTAGCTGTTATCCGTTTGCAGGGGAAGAAACCCTCCTATCTTCGGGAGTGTGCTCTCCCTAGACTCCGTGAGGCCATACCACGAACTGGCGGATGGTTCCTCAGACACTTCTTTCTCAAGACTGAATTATTACCAGCTGTTAAGCCTTTACAATAAAATCAAGAGGGATTTGGATTTACATAGGCCCTGCTCACCCTTCGAGTCGTGGTGCTTGCTGGACTCCTCGGGGAAGCGCGCGCTTTCCAGAGTATATGGGCTATTATGCGCTCCACATACAGATAAATTATCATTCCAACGCAGTTGGGAGAAGAAACTCGGTAGGGACTTTACAGACGACACCTGGGAAAAGGCTTTTTATTTAGCTCACAAGTCCACTGTCTCGACCAAAGCGCAGGAACTCAACTATAAAATCATCACACGTTGGTACAGGGTCCTGCCCTTCTACACTCCCTCTACCCAGGAGTCTCTAACATATGTTGGCGGTGTCAGAGGGAGGTAGGAACTATGTCCCACATATGGTGGAGCTGTCCGATCCTTCAACCTTTCTGGATAAAGGTGTTGGACCTCACGCACATCAGGTCTGAAAGTTAGAAAAGACCCAGCTTCTCTGCTTCTCTTTGACACACCAATGTCTGCCTCTTCTCTCAGGTTCCATTTGCTCTCATTGCTTCTTTTCGTGGCCAGGATGATCATTCCCCGGCTCCGGCAATCGACCTCTTGCCCCTCCATTTCATCCTGGTTCAACGCAATTCATAAGCTTCGACGGCTTGAAGAATTTAGGAATGATTCTCCCCTGCAGTCCAGTAGGTTCTGGGTTAAATGGAGCGATTGGCTCAACTTCTGCCAGACTGATCTCTATCGTTCACTCTCCTAATACTTTTTTATTTTTTTATTTATTACCCCCCCCCCCCACCCCCCCCCCCCCCCCTCCTCGTAGTAACGTTGCCAGTCTCTACTCAGTCTTGGATTGGTACCGACTGGATGCCTCCAGTTCCTTTTTGACCCTTTTATTCTTTCTCTTCTTTATTAAGTTCTCGGTCTTTATTCTTTGACGGCTACTAGAGGGACCATATTATGATATGCTTCATCTGCATCCGTTTCTGCACAATGTGTTGCCATATTTGCCCGGACCCCTTACTGCAGAACTGAAGGGTCTCTCTCCCTCCTTCTCCCCCACCCCCTTTTTTTTTCTCTTTTCCTCTCTCCTCCCCTATGACCCGTTCTGCATAAGGTGACTTGGTACTTCTTTATACATATCCACTTCTGAGTCTTGGACTAGCTTGACCCTTAACATAATGTGTTATCTTATAAACATATTGTTACGCCTTACTCTCAATTTGTTAAATTAAACTATTAAACTAATTTGTCAATTAAACTATTAATGCAGGCGCTAATTCGTAAACCCTGTATCGCTGGCTCTCGTGAAATCTGGCGCCATGGTTTATTTGCTTGTCAAAAACCTTCTGTATCCACTACCTTGTTATTAATAGATGTTTCTTGATCATGATACTTCTTTTTGTATCTGTTTACTTGTTAAATTTTTCAATAAAGCTTTGAATGCGGAAAAAAAATGTAAGAATCCAGACAACATCAGTGGGTTATTTAATGTAAAATTAGTTTAAATTCTATTAAATACATTTTATAGGAGATATTTTTATATTTGTGGGATAGTATATATATATATAATATATATATATATATATAAATAATATATATATATATATATATATTTTTTTTTTTTTTAATTAAATTTTATATGATAAAAATTACATTTAAATAATTAAATTTTATATAGTTTGATAATTATCATGAATGACTTTTTATTATTGTACTGGTGTAAGTTGAGAAATATTGGAATTTTTTTCCCTCAACAACAAATCTAGCTCCACTTAAGACTCCTCAGACACACCACATTGAAATAGGTCTGCCTAGTCGGTCAGTAATGCACCTAGTTTCGCTGAACCATATTAATATGTGTCTAATATTACGAGTGTGGTGTGACACGCCCCCAGAACGCCCACTCCTGCTAGGCGCATTAGAAAAAGTGTCGAGTCTTACGAACAATGTACCTAACACACGCATTAGACATCGGAGCCCGCTCACTTAGGCATATTTTACGCCAGAAAAGGGTGAAAAACCCGATTATACATGTCCCCCTTAGTCCCTCAAGGGAACTTGAACATCTGATTATTTATACTGTATACGGCAGTACTCATTTATTATTCTAGGATCTATTACAGAGTGTAATAGATGTACAAATCATGGCAACTACGGAGCTCTTCAGCTGCCATGGCAACTGAACAGTATCCCACAAATGCACCACAGAAGGGCATATAAATGGTTGAGTGGTTAGGACTGGAGCCATCTCCAACCCCAGAAACTAGGGGTGGTTGCTGGCCATATGCAACCTCTCCTATGTATGGAGCAGGGTCAGCAAATGAGCCGTTCCATACCCCTTTAACGCAGCTGACGTACAGCTACATTCATTGCCGTGAATAGGTTCGAGTATAAATTTGTATATTCGTTAACAAAAAATTGCTACCAACGTACATAAAGTGTGAACAGAGTGGCTTGAAGTGGGTATGATTAGACCATCTCTGCACTGTCAAAACATCTTTCTTACTAGTGGTCTGCCAGTATGAATCAATACACTGGCACTGGAAGACAAATCTACTTACGGTATGACAATTGATTGATTCTCTGTACCTTTAAGTAATCATCCTGTGAAACAATGGACCTCTGAAGTCTTCCATCTCCATTGAAAAAACAGGATAAAATGGTCTGAATGCCTCTATCCACTTTCTGGAATGCCAAAAATAAATTTTTTTAAAGATGAACCCACCCATTTCAATTTTATGAACACACACAAAGTTAGGGATATTTGGTTTTGGGTTGAACTTAAGAAAATACCTAATCCAGTGCATTTAAAAAAATTAACTTTAGATTGCACATGTCCAACTGTTCAGCGTTTCAGTACTTTTTGCACAACTTGCTGATCTCGAACATGGAGCTGAATGGCAAAATTCACAACAGGGTGTTTGATCCCTCATCAAAAACGTCTCACAAATCCTGCCGTTTCCAAGATGCTCCGAGCTAACTGTATAACAAGTGTCAAACTCTGATCGTTGAAGTCACACAGATCTTTACCAAAACATCATTTCATGTGAGGCCAATGAGATACATTCTGTGTAGTTTAGGGTACCTCCAGTTTAAACTAGTCAAGAAGAATCATGTGGTTATAACTACACTTGTGCAAGTAGTGCCTCTGTTGCCAATCACGTGGAAATCCCTAAAGAAGCATTTATGCTATCTATCATACATGAAAAAACCGATTGGCTCGATTGAGAGGTAAAGATAGCATAGGACTGCCCTTTTTGAGATCACTTTTGAAAGTCGGGGGCATTTTAAACACTTTTGATCAAAATATTAACCGAGAGTCTCAAAGTTTTTTCTGTTGCCAATCAGACCCAAATGCATTCTTCAAGGGATTTTCCCACAGTACACTGAAAGCATATTGATAGAATAGGTCCTCAAAATGTAACAGGTTCCAGCTCTGAGACCCAGATCTACCTAGGTAATGGGCCCTGAAAAGTGTCAGCTTAGAATGGAGAGCTGGCTGTGTTTGTGCTCGACTCGCCATTCTGTTTTATGAGAGTTCTGAGCACAGCAGAGCAGTGTCGGACCGCACCTATCACACTTTGCTGGCATACCCTATTGATATGTCAAAGTCGATGATGGGAACACCCCTTTAAAGGATTGCCACAAATGAAAATCAATTTTTCAAGTCCGCTATGTCATTCTCAGCAAATCAAAATTAGGCAGGGAACACCAGAACAAAAAAAGCTTCTCTTTGTAATTGGCTCTGTGCGATATCCAACAGGAGACCCTTCTTATGTACCAAATACCATTCTAAATAAAGGGGCTGTAAAATAATGATTCAGTGCGTTTAATTTGCATACAGCAAACTGGCTTCCTGAATAGCTGATGTGATTTTCAAAGAACATCTTCACGGATTATTCACAGAAGTCTATATCTTGACTGCAGTCTATCAAATATTAAATTTTTTCCTTACTTTATTAAAATATCAAAATCCTGAGCATAGAAATGAACACAAGTGGAATCCAATTGACAAAAACAAAAGAACTGCTATATTTTCTATATGTATGAAAAGAACACAGGGGGAAAACTTTTTTTTTTATTACAGGATTTAACAGAAATGGCCCATTAGTCTAAAACAAGGGGGATCACCCAAAAACCCTTTTAAAAAATTGTCTTAATAAGGAATATAATGCCCTATTCAACATTTAGTATTAATCGCCCATGTGAAAAACTTTACTGTTACCTTTAGTGGACTTGTTGAAACAGGAGATACATTTTGGTCCTGGATGTAGGTTTCAGGTGGCAAAATTTCGTTGCTAACCATCTCCGTTTCAGTAGCTTGATAATTCCATGAGAAAGTCTGTTAAAAAAAAACAAACAAAACAAACCAATCTATATAGATCTATTACAAATCTGTCTGATGCTTTGGGCGCAATCTTTTAAGAAAAAGCTATAACCCTACAGCTGTAAATTGCCACCTGTGCCTGTCCAGCTATTGCAGACACACAAATTCAAGAATGACGTCGCTACAAAGGCACAATTAAGATACTTGCCAAAGGGTTTAAAAAAAGGGGTTGTCTCACACAAAAATTGCTTAACAGTAGGGCAGTAAAAAGAAGACTGTTTTCCCAAAAATCCAATACTCACTAAAAAAGTTTAGGGAAATTTGGCTAAATGTAGATAACATACAAATTTCTTGAAATTTTTTTTAAATGCGACCCATCTCAACTTTAGAATGCACATGTCCAAACGTTCAACGTTTCAGTACTTTTTGCACAACTTGCTGGTCTCTTACAAGGAGCTTATTGGCAATTTCACAACAGTGTTTGATCCCTGAAATTTTGTTTTGGGATTTAAACATCCCCTCATCATGCCGTTAAATTTTAAAATCATGAGCCAAGAAACCCCTTACAATTGATCAACATACCTCCCCATTGTCAGGTTTTCAAGCGGGGATGCTCCCCCGATGGAATAGCCAATGATTTTGAGTCCCACAGAGTGTCATCACGGGTTTTGCAACAAGCACAGAGACAATGAAAGAGCCACAAAAGGGCAAAGGAGTGGACCCCTTTAGCTACATACACACGATTACCTTTTCATTGTAAACAATGCCCTGCGGAATCGGATGTGAATGCGCACAATCCAGCATGTTTAAAAAGGGAGGCGAGGGGGCAACCAAGTGTCACGTAAACCCTTTTGTAAGTTTAAGTCAGTGTGGTCGCGAGCAGACAAGATCACACCCCCAGCACAGGCATTTTCTTCTTGGGCCCGGGCATACATGGTGGAGGAGGGGCCAGTGGTTTCCCCATGCCGAAAGTTGATTCACCCCTTAGCAGAAAAAAATGGGTGTCAACAATGCTGGACTTCAAGAGAGCGCTAGCATCAGCCAGGTCAGGGGACCATTAGTACCTTTGCCGTTTATCTAGCACCAAACCCCACTGATGTTTAAAGGTACGAAGGTCGACGCACACTTGGGTTGCCTCTCACCTAACTTAAACGATTCCGTTGTGTGGCATTCATAATCTGGTTCTGCAGGTCATAGTTTACAATGAAGCCATCATCTGTGTGTGATGTAGCCAAAGGACTCCACTTCTTTGCCTTCTGTGACTCTTCAGTCTATCTTTTTTGCAACTTCTATGAACTTAAGCTATGGCCACTTCCCGCAGAGTATCCTGTTTGAAGCATTGTAACTGGGATGGACTGTTAATTGTAAGGTGTTGTCGTGGTCTTGTGATGCCAAAATGTGAACAGTATGATAAAGGAAGAATGTTTAAATACCAATTCAAATTGATCCCTTAAATGTATTGGGTGATTCAGGGATCAAACACCTGTTGTGAATTTTGCCATTAAGCTCCTTGTTAAAGATCAGCAAGTTGTGAAAAAAGTTCTGAAATATTGAACAGTTGGACATTTACATTGTAAAGTGGAGATGGTCCCATTTAGATAATTAAAAAAAAAAATATTCAAGAAATTTTATGTTCATTCTGAAATTTCAACCTAAAGCAGAGTATATTACTTTGCTTTGTTGAGGATAGAAGAGAATTTATCTGCTCTGAGTGCACACAGAATGGTTACCGTCCTCCTCTCCCGTTCTCTCTGCTCTGCCTTATCTGAGAGCAGGGGGCAACGTCACCACAGGTCAGCACACAGGACTGTCGACAGCTTGAGGACAGAGTTCTCTCTGACAAACAAATGAGACTTTACTTTGCGCTCTGAAGCTCTCTGCACTATATATAGGGTCTCTTGTTCTCAAGTGCAATGGAGCTGTGAATACGGAGCGGATATGCTAATCACTGCTATAGAACCACCCACAGCCTCATCAGGAAGCATTACTATAAAACTGCTTGTGACTAATAAATGGCATGGTGAGATAACCCCCCTTTAAAGCAGTAAATTGGTTTTAGACATTTATTTTCTTGTAGAACCACAATAGGAGATTGACCAGTATATACACATTGCAGTCATGTAGTTTTTAGTTACCTGAGGACAGACAAAGCTCCTCTGATCCCCATTTGGCCACTGCGGTGGTACCTTTAAAAAAAATAAAAATAAAAAAAAAATTTCAGGATAATCCAAATGTCAAAGGTTTTTATTTGGGTAAGACTCTTAAAATAGACCTTTTACCTGGTAATATCCTGGTTGCTGGCATCCTAAGGGAATTTGCTGATACAAGACTGGTGCTGAACTTGAGTAAGGGCAAGCCTAAAACAAACAGTTATTACAGCCATTTTTAAAACCATCCATAGCCCACAAATGATCAGCTCTGGGCACATTGTACTGTTTGAGTTTGATAGAATGAAAAAGTGAGTCGTTTAATTGTGCAATGGAACATATTTAACTAAACAATGCTGGCCGGTTTTTCTGCAATGCATGAGTAAAGGAATGCTTCCACCAAGGCACTTCCACATTATAGGGTGGCTCATAGCTAGCTACGTGCCAGCCAGGTTAAAGGGGTTTTCTTTCTACAATAATTAGCTTTTAACATGTAGGGACAAATAATTTAAGACTTTTTTTTTTTAAATACTTTGCTTTGTTGATTTTTCGTGGGTCAGGAGATAAAGATTCTCTCTCCTCTTCAGAGCACACACATTTCTAGTTATGACCTTTTCTCTTTCCCCCACCTCTCCCCGCTCTCTCAATGCTCTAAGCTGCTGTTATTCACTCGGACCATGGTGAGTACTACACTTTGTAAATTTCTTGCACTTGTTTTCAGTGTAACAATAGCTAAAAACAGAGCTAACGTTTCAATCACTGCTATAGAATTTCCCACAATTGAAACAGACACTGTATGAAACCGTATGGTGAGAAAACCCCTTTAACCCCTTAAGGACCCGGAGTTTCTTTTTGTTGACACATTCGTTTTTTCCCTCCTCGACTTCCCAGAGCCATAACTTTATTTTTCCACCTACATAGACATATGAGGCTTTTATTTTGCAGGACAAGATGTACTTTCTAATGGTGTTATTCACTGTACTATAGAATATACTGGGAAACCGCAAAAACATTCCAGGTGGGACAAATTGTGAAAAAACTGTATTCGCCATATTTGCAGATGTTTTGCTTTTACGGCGTTCAATCTTTGTTAAATATAATGTGTTATCTGTATTCTACAGGTTGATACGCATCCGGCAATACCAAACATGTAGGGTTTCCGTTATATTTTGGTACCGTAAAAAAATTCCAAACATTTTCTATTTTTGAAATTTGTGGTGCCATTTTGTGCGACCAATACCTTTTTTGTACTAACACCTACGGACGTCAGTGAGGGTGCGTTTTTTTGCAGGCTGTAGTGTACTTTTTTTTGCTAGCAGTTTGGAATGCATGCGACTTCTTTGATCACTTTTATTCCACTTTTTAAGTGACGTAAAATGACCAAAAACCGCAATTTTTGGCGTTTGGAATTTTTTTCTTCTACGGTTTTCAGTGTACGGGATAAAGGATGTTATATTTTTATAGATCGGACTTTTTTGGACACGGCGATCCCAAATATGTGTAACTTTTTTATTATTTTATTGTTTTTATTTGTAATATGGGGAAAGGGGGGGGCGATTTGAACTTTTAAAACTTTTTTTTGTACTTTAAAACTTTTTTTTTTTTTTTTTTACTGTAACATTGAGTCCCCCTATGGTGCTTGACCACTAGGGGGCGCGATCGTTAATACAGTCTAGTGCATTGTATAGACAATGCATTAGACTGTACCAAGATGGCAGTTTCCCCCACTTCCTGCCTGCGGCCGGAAGTGGGGCAAACCAAGACATGGCAGTGACGGAGGCCCTCACAAGGCTCCCCGCTGCAATGTCCAGGCGTCGGTTCGCTAGTTATGCTGCGGCGATGCCGATCGCCCTGAAGATCGGTGCACGGCACGATCTTCATTCATTTAGACGCCGCGGCGTCTAAGGGGTTAAACAGCGCGGGCAGTCGACGCTACCCGCTCGCGCTGTAACGGCCGGGTGTTAGCTGCGATCAGTCGCTAACACCCGGCGGCTGTGCCCCTTATCGACCCTGGGACGTACTCATACGTCCAGGGTCCTTAAGGGGTTAAGGAATGAAGGGCAGCGCTTGAGTCCACTTAGCTATATTTGGTACTCCCATAGGAATGAATGGGGAAGACAGTCAAATGTGTTGCCCTCCTTAATTCTGTAATACGGTCGGCTTGTAGCTAGCGGTGAGCAAACTTGTAGCACGAAATTTCCTTCGTGGGAAAACCCCTCCAGAAATTTAAAGATTTTTCGGTTATGTTTAGGTGTTTGTCCTACCCCTTTTCCCCATGAAAAAAAACCCTTTATCAATGACCTCATTATTAGCCACACAGATTGTAAAACCCCCATATAACTAAGATTTTTTAAAAGGATTGTATTATGAATTTCATTTCAATTTTCATTAAGCAAAACTCATAAAACTAAAAAAGGATTATTTTTCTCTCGTTTCACTCATCAGCTTTTTTTAAAGGGAAGGGTTTCATCGAAAAAAGTATTGCTTAACTCATGCTTTTTTTTTTTTTTTTAAACCCCTTACCAACATACGAGTACGTCCAAATGCTGGCAAGAGGCTTTGTAGCGGGATCGCAGCGCAATCCCGCTACATAGTTGCTAATTGACTTTTTGAATGCAGATTTTGATGAGTGCCAAATCGCATTGGAAAAGCCCCTGAAGTATCAGTGAAACCTAAGTCAGGAGTTGATCTAGAAGTGTATTGTGGGGGCGGAGCCTGACTGGCAAGCTGAGCACAGCTTCTAGGTAGCTCCAGCATTTCCCCTTTAAAATCCGGTTGGACAGGCAAGGATTAAAAAACTCCGGGGACAACAACAGAGCTGTTTCTCATACTCACCAGAGTTTTCGGTCACTTCCAGCCCTGGGGTGGCTGACTCGCCGCAACAAGAGACCCCAGAAAGTGGAGAGTGGGGTAAACAAGGACCCCGGGGGGACAGCGTGGCACTGAAGGTCAGCAGGAAAGAAGAAGGTACCGCGGGGGACACTGCTAAATTTAGCCCAATAGCCCACAACCCTTCCACACTTCCTCGGGCAAAAGTCTCCCCGTAAGCAACAGCAGCAGCTTTGGAAATATACAAGAGTGGCTGTGCAGAAAAAAAGGCATGGAAAAAGAAAAAGTGCCACAGCATATACGGGAAAACCCCTAAAACAAATACACGGGTAAAACCCTAGTTTACAACACACAAATACAAGGAGCCTACGCTGGGGATGTGCTTCAACTGTTCACCAATGCCATACTGTTTATCCCACCCTGACTACACAATTGGGGGTTTTAAAAAGAGGTTATAACATTATGCGGCAGTAGCAGCGATATGTGAGCGGGTCAAAGCTCTAAAAACCAGAATCTGATTTGGGGGATCAATTCATTTCCTATGCAGGGGAACTGGGATCGCATTCTCAGATGTTTAAAGGCACTACTCCCAAAAAAGATGATGGGGAGAATCGTCCCCGCAGAAAAATGGCGCATTGTGGGAATGCTCAAAAAAAACAAAGGGGCCCCAAAACCCACAGAGTTTTTTGAGACCGGGCTCACTAAATCTTTGGAAAGGACTCCTTTATTTCTGTTTTTTCAAGTTAAAAGGGGCGCACAGGATCTCAATGTGCCCACCCCCCGGGGGCCTGATCATCTTTTTAAAAGCTGCCCCTTTTAAAAAGATAGAGACACTTACTGCGCAAAGCGCGCCTTCGGGCGGGATCTTTGTGGAGGCTGTCAGATCTCCTCCATCCGGGGATTTTCAAACAGAGGTTCAAAAAAGAAGACGCATTTCCCAGGATGTAAGAGGCGGCTCCCGGGGTGCAAAAAACCCCATGCTATCCCAGCCAACTCCGAGGGTGGCTTTTTAAACTCTACGCTTTTTCTTTGAAACCCCCAAGAGACGCTATCATGGATTGACCAGAATGAACCCTCCATAAAAGCGCAGCTTCCAGGGTTCCCGGGAGAGATAAGTGATCCCCCACGTACACATTTTCACTTCCCCCTCCGATTTCCTTTGCTTTTTTTTTTCATCCTGCTCCAACCCGGTTCTATGTTTATTTTAAAATACATTTTTTAGGAGCGGGGGGGTGGTTGGAGAAGAACTGTTAGTCTTGTTCTATGCAGTTAATGTCCCTTCACTTCCGGTGTATGGAGGATTTGAGCCCATATTTAGGGCTGTTTACATTTTGCACTTTTTAAAATTTCTTGTATTATGTAATTTTTTTACATTGTGGGTTTACATGTTTTTTTTCCTGAGGGGGGGGGGGTTTATCATCTCCAAATGCTTTTGTTACTTTGTGAGGCATTTGGGACGCTTCCATCCATCATCTGACAGTTAAAGTTACTTGGGGCCCTTTTAATGGCACAGAGTTAGATGGGGGATAAGAAAAAACCTGCTTCCTGGAATGTCAGGGGAACTGAGTGACCCAAACAAAAGTTATGCATTTTTAAAATTTTTTTTCCCCCATATCAGCCGTATTTTATTTATTCAAGAGACACTATGGTGGCTGATACAGTAAAAATGGTTCAGAGGGCATGGATCAATTGGGCAAAACATTCTTTAAAACAGTAAATTTTTCTAGGGCGTCAGTATTACCCATAAACCATTCCTTTTGAATGTCTGGCTTTTAAGAGATGGGGAAAGGGAGATATAAATGTTATACTGTAAAATATATACTTGTACATTTGTTTTGGAAAAATTTTTTAAACCTCCACCCTATAATTTCAGTACCTTTTAAAGCAGTGCTTAATTTTGTGGATGTTATCCTATGCCCATTCTTATTTTGGGGGTTTTTTAATACTGTGGTGGACCCACATTGGAAAAATTATCACAAATAATGCACTACAACCCCTCAGCATTGACTCAGTTTGGACACATTTTTTGGAGAGTTGGAATGTAGAAAACTAGATGCAAACACCCAAATGAGTTTCACTATTCAGGGTTATTCTGGTACTAAAACACTTTTGTCTAGAATAGTTTGGGCTTTTGGGTAATCAGCGGTTTGGTAAAATGGTAACTAAAACGATATCAAAAAAACCGCCCCATTTCGATCATTCGCCAAGCTGATACAGAAAAAAATTTCCTGTTTTAACCATAGGAAAATGAGCGGTGGAGATTTAAGCTCTCTGGCTGCCCCAAAAGGGTAATTTAAAATTGGCGTCAATTTGGAGGAATTCTTTCAGATAAGGGGACCACTGATCATATAGGTGGGACACATGAAGGCTACCTTAGGGGGGGTTTTACACGGAAATTAGCACCATGAAGATTAAAAAAGGGGGCAGTAAAAAAAAAAAAAAATATCCGTGAGCAAGTCAATGTTGCTAAACGATTCGTTTTGGCTTTGCACTCCACAAGCCGGGGAGGAACTGCAAAGGCGCAGGATCCCGGGAACACATTTAATTAAAATTGTAAAAAAAACTTTTTTTAAAAAAAACAAACTTATTTTTGGTAAGGGAGCGGGGCGTAATTAGCCACATCATTAACCCAAAGGGGGGTTTCCAGCTTTATACCAGCTCTCGAAAAACGCCTCGGGGCACCTTAATGAAAAAAACCCTTGGATGTTTTGGGAAATTTGGGGGTTTTTTATAACATTTAGGACACATCAAGACTTAAGGTTTCCCCTTCTCAGATTCAACAATATTTTGGGGTATAGATCTTCCCATGTTTAGCGAACACGAGAGCATTGGATGCTCCTCTACGCAAGGAAATGCAGGTGGCAGTTTTGACTTTGGAAATAAAAGTCCCAGGGGTTTGGGTGGATTCCTACAGAGATATATCAGCCTTTGGGGAGGTTTTTACCTAATTTGTTGGAGGTTTTTTTAGGATGCAGAACACGGGCAGGTACCGCTTTAATGCAAGAGGCGGGGAATTTTAGTGTTATTAAAAATGATAAAGGATCCATTACCCCGAGTCATACGGCCCATTTTCTAACCCCGTGGGTACCAAAAAAATTGCTAAGGCGTTTTTCGAAAGACTAACTGCGGTGGTATCAGATCTCGTGCATCCTGATCAGGGTTTTAACCACAGAGGAACGTCCAATAATTTACGGAGATGTAACCCGAACTGCAGCTTCCTTTTGATAACGCTGGGGCTAGGTCAATCTGTTTTTAATTTCTGCTAAGGGCCCTTTTATAGTGTGGAGTAATTCTAGGGCGGGGGTTTTTTTCAAAATTGGGGTTTGGCCAAAAATTTAATCCTGGATTAAGTGTTTTAACTGATCCCAAGGCCGGGGGCAGTCCAATAATTTACAATCAGAGCGTTTGATTTTCAAAGGGGAACAAGAAGGGATGCCCTTTGTTCTATTGCATTTTTTCCTGGCAATTGAGCCGGGTTTGCAGCTCGATTTTGAGCAAACGCCCTATTAAGGGTTTTTGGGGGGGGAGGCTGGAGGGCAAAATACCTTATAAACCTGATGATATCCCCTTTTTTGGCTAATACTGGCGGATAGCCAGAGGCAATTAATGAATTTAAAAGCTATGGGGCCCATTCTGGGTTTTAAATTAATTGGGGAAATCTGTCAATATGCCATGGAGCCATGGATCAATTACTCCCCCGGAGATATACCCCTTTTAGTGTCCCATTCTTTCCGATACCTGGGTATAAATTTTCTGTGAATTTACAGGGAATTTGGGCGGTTTAATCTGGATCCATTGCAGTTAAATTTAAAAATAAATTGGATTCTGGCGAAAAAACCATTATCATAGCAGGAAATAAAAATTTGGTTAAAATGATTTGGATCCCCAGGGTTGTACCTCCTACTAACTCTCCAATCTGCTCCCCCCAGAGATTCTTTTTTTTAAAATCCATACTTTTTTTCAGAGCCCCAAAGGGGGAGGCACATGCCCGGAAAAAAAGCTAGAAACCTGAATTGGCAAAGGACGAGGGAGGGTTGGCAAATTTCCAAAAACCAGCAGTTTTTCTTCTTGGCAGCACAACTGCAAAAAATAAATTGGGATTTGGGGGGGGGGGATAAGGATTTTTAAAATTGAAACTATTACGCCACTTTTTAATTCCCCAATCTTTTGGTAAACGGAGGCAAAAACTTTTTTAGTGCACTCCAAAAAGTTTCCAACTTTTATTCTGAGCATAAGCTGTGGTGGGAAATTACGGATGGATTTTGGGCTTCAGGGCTGCACATCCTAACCGAATTTGGGAATACCTCCTGGTTTCCGAATTTTTGTGCTTCAGGGGTTTGAGCATGGGGGATCAAAGGGGGGTTTAATATGTTCCCAAATCTTACAATCAGGGGTGTTAAAAGTTTTTTAGCAATTGCAAATGGGGAAATTTTCTTTAAAACCCCTACACAGCTATACAAAAACTTACAGCTTAGGCCGTTTTCACCGGCTTATTCCCGCGGGTTTGTGCGCCGTATTGAGCCACAAACCGCCGTGAATAAGGGGCGGGGACGGGGCCCCACGCGGCGGGGGGGGCCGTCCCGGCCCCCTAGACAATGCATTGTTTTTCGGCCTCCGGCCGTAAATAATGTGCTGTACTTTCTCCCCCCGCGGCGGGTTGCCCTTGGGGAGAGCGACGGGAAACCACTGTTTCCTATGAGAGAGTGGATTACCGAATTGCTGCCGCGGATTGGCGCCGTACTGAAGCGCAAATCCAGCGCGCAGTACGGTTCCAATCCCGGCAGAATAAGCCGGGAACGGGGCCCTTTTAAGCAGGAAAAAACAACAAATTCAATATAAAGCCCAAATTTATTTTCCCATCGATAAAGGGCAAGAAAATCAAAAAAAAGAAGGGGCTAATATCCACTTTAATAAAATTTGTTTGGGAAAAATTTTTTCTAGAAACCCAAAGATTTACGTATAGGGGGAAGGAGATATGGCCCATAGAGCTAAACTTTTGGGGGAGAACTGGAGACCTCCAATTTATTTCAAAAAGAAAAACCTCGAATCTCTTTATCTTAAAACATTGGTTTACAAAACCCTCATTTCTGTATAAAAAAAAAATTCGGGCCTCCCTCTGTGTAAAGGTGCAGTCCCCCGGCCTTTCTGATGCAATGTTTTTGGCTTGTCCAAAACAGAGCGATATTGATTTTTTGTTGTACAAATTGATCCGCATTTTTCAAAATTTCAGTGGAGATGAATCCTTTTGGTTTTATTTTGGGATATTAGGAACTTAAAAAGGTTTTTAAGGTGAGAAAAACGCGAATCTAGACTTTTAAAATTTATGGCAAGGAAATTAAAAGCGACAAAGGGCTGGATGCGAACCTCTTCACCACAGGAGTTTGTTTTAAAAAGTGAATTGGTGTTGCTCGGAAAGGGGGGTTTATAAGAGAGGAGCCAAAAATTAAGATAAAAAAAATTGGGCTAAATGGTTGGTACTTTTGGGCTTTTCGCACCTAAATTAGTTAGGCAGAGGGGGTTGGGGATTCGGTGTAGAGGTTTTCCTGGGACTGTTCTTGGCAGGGGTTGTGTGGATGGGGCCGTCCGACAAACCCCCGGTACAAATTTTTATTTGACAAAACTACTTCTAATTTGCATTTTTATTTGATTTTAAAAAAACCTCTTTTCCCCCCCGGCCCCTTAAACGGACGTTTTGGGGATTACATTTAAACCTCCTCCCTTCCGTTAAAACCCCGCCATTTTCTATTGAATTCAATAAAAATACGGGCTCGTTTGTTCAACGACGCAAAATTTTCCCCTTGGATTGCCGGCGGATTGCGACGGCAATCCCACGGAAAAACAATTGACAGTCAATTATTTCCCGGGCGGGTTACCATCTACAATGATTGTAGATGGTGAATCCTCGGGAAATCAGTTACAAATACTCCACACTTAGGACACTTATTTGCAATGATTTTCAACTGATTTCAGAACGTATTTACGTCGGGGGAAATCCTTGTAAATACGTTCTGAAATTAAGCCGTTTTGAACAGGCCTAATGGATTTTTACTGCTCTGAATCTGGAGATGGGGTTTGGAAGGGGGTGGGTTTTTTGTTTCGGATAAAAGTTGAAATTTGGTCTTAAATGAATTTACTGATTCTGTTTGTACACTTTATTCTGACCCCAATAAAAAGTTTATGGTTAAAAAAAAAAGAAAAAAAAAAAAGAAAAAAAGTAGTGTATTGTGGATTTTGGGCTGTGAAAATGGGAAGAAAAGGCCAGCAATTCCACCATTTGTTTCGGGCTTTATTTTTACAGCGTTCGTCATGCAGTATAAAGGACGTCATCACTTTACTATGCGGGTCGGTACAATTACAATATCAATTTCATAGTTAATGATTTACTACTTTTACACAATGGAAATATTTAGCCTATTTATTTCACTTTCTATAAACAAAGTACAGCAACCCTGACAATGTTTTTTTAGTTTATTTTTTATACCAGTCACCATGCAATGTTAATAACATGTTAACTTTACTCGGAAGGTTAATGTCATTACAGAGATACCAAACTATGTTTTACACAATAAAAATCAAAGTTTTTGCATCACCACAGTCTAAGAGCCATAATGTTTTTTTTTATTTTTCTTTATACGGAGCTGGGTAGTGGCTTGACTTTGGCGGGACAAGCTTACATTTTTATTGGTACCACTATGAGGTTTACATGACTTTTTGGTCACATCTTATGTGCAGCAAGAAATAAAAAAAATAGATTTGCAATTCCATTTTTCCCCCCCACAGCATTCAGGTTAAAGGTGACCGATTTCTCAGCTAGGTTGATATGCATGCAGTGTTAACAAATATCTACTTTTTAAAATAATTTTTTGGGCGATTGGAATTTGTAAGTCAAAACAAGGCGGTGTAAATGTATTAACTTTATTTTTTGTTGGTTATATTCCTTTACTTGTCCCAGTAGAGTACTTGACTCCGCTATTTCTTGATCACTGCTACAATACAGAGAAGTACATTACAGTACTGCTATGTACTTTAACATGATCAACTATGCCCTCATGGAGATCAGTGGGCTCCCTCCGTCTTTTCCGGTTGCAATAGATCACAGCATCAAAGGGGTTTTGTCAGCTGTGACCATATAGCACATGTAGCCAGCATACCACTGGTTCCATGCACCGATCATGTGGTCTCTGCTCGTGAGCTTGCACGATGTCCTAGACATATGGATACATCCATTTGCGGGAACACCCTATGACCAGTGTCGGGAAGGGGATAAAGGTTGCAGCTATTTTTTTTCCCCCCTCCTGGGGTCTCATTTGTTGCAGCTGCTATGATGCACAGTTTCTACTTCACAAGCAATAAAGACAATGTGGGAAGGAAGTGTGTGGCCGAAAAGGAGTTACATGGCAGAAAGTCATCCACACAAGGATAAGGTCCTATGGTCCAGTACCTGTACGCTGATAAAGACATGGCTGCAAGAGTTCGGCAATAATATCGCTGTTTCACTGGCAAACCTGTGCAACCATTGGCAGACATGCGATTATAGCCAGAAAAGTCCAGCCACCTAAACCAGGGACTGGACAATAAAACCATCATGTTGTAATGTAAAATTAAAAATCGAGCCTCAACTATTTAATAGGACACGAACTGATTTACAATGCAACTCTGCAGCATTACCAAGATACAAAGCAGATTGAGGCTGCATCCACACAGCAATTGTAAAATACCGGCAGGTTCAGTTATAGAATCCAACCAGTATTTTACAATCGGTTTTAGTTTTTAAATACTTTTTTGCGCAAATTTTGTGATCGGTTTTCACCCAGCCCATTAACATTAAACTGTACTACAATCCGCCATTTTCAAGTGAAATAAGACTGATTAAAGAAAATGTTCTAAGTTTTTTTTGAAAAAATTTCGGATTTGAAATTTGAATGATGTAGACTACAGCTCGGATTTTCTATTGAGGTCTGTGGGGATGATTTACAGTTGGATTGTTGTGGATTCTAAATACTGAATCTGCTTAAAAATCCGACAATAGACCAGTGCCGTGTAGAGGTAGCCTATAACCACTACCTACTGGAGCTTGTGTGTCTAGTGACTTTTAGCTTCATGTAGGCCGCCAGTAGTAAAATAGGACTCAGAGAAACTTAAAAGGGAACCGGGCACTTGGCTTATATCGCCTCAACTATCACCAGGTTATTCTTACCACTTTGATTAGCTTTAAACATGGAGGCAAAGGTAAAGGCTAGGACCAAATTATTTGTGGCTCCGATTTGGCTTCATTTCATATATTGAGCAGTTCTTCTCCCCTACTTGTGGACACAAGCTTTCCAAGGTTACTGACCATCTCTCTACTCTAGCAGACCTGTCCCTTCTGTGTCTTACCAGAGGCACAGGAGCTTGTTTATTAACAGCAGGGCAGAAGGCTACTGAGCTCTAAAGTTTGTCATTAAAGGGGTTGTGTGAGAAACGCAAAAAAATAAGAACAAATAGTGCAGTAATATGAATGGTCACTTAGGTCAGTCAGCAGGAAGTAACTCAGAGACTGTCCTACTTCTTTTAGAACAAGTTTCTGCTGAGGAAGGAGCCTGGCCGCCATTTTGTTCTTCTATAATGAAGATCCCCTAGACATAACGAGCAGACTTTTCTATTTAACGATATTTAGGATATTTTCATTAAAATGAAGTTTATGTCTTTAGTTTTCTTCTTTTCCCTGAGAACCTTTTTAAGAAATATAACCACTTTATAATAACTTTCCCTCTAACAAGCTCAGCTAGGAATAGTAGAGCTGAATTGTCCGTCAGTGCTGTAGAACCACCCACAGCCTGAACAGGAAGTGGGAGCCTGAAGCTGGCTGTGAAGAGCAGCTTTGTGATACAGCATGGCGAGAACAAACATTTAACAGCTAATGCAGGCTTTTAAATAAATTACATGACATTACACTATGTGAAATAAAAAGTTCTAATCATGCACAGGCTGTATATCACCATTACTATTCATTGAGTAATGCTACTACCGTGTACTCACACAGACCAGGCTGATGCCATGCCTCACAGGAATGGGCAGAGTAGCTAGGTGTACTTGACTTTCCCTTTTAAGCAAACTGCACATGGGCAAAATCTCCTTAACGGAGTGTTATTGCCCCCACCCAATGCACAGATATGGCTAACTACACCTTGCATCCCTGAGCATACCTTTTCAACACTGTGTGGCTTTTTCACTGCCCTGGGCCCCTCCGTCAGGTGATCTGTGCCTCCCTGCTGCTTCACAGTGGACATGCACTGGTCCTTGCAAATTTAAAGGGCCAGTGAGCACTGTAAATGGGTCATGCTTTTTATGGCAGTGTTCCATAGACCATTTAAAAAGGGACACTCCTATAACTCCCAAGTTTGCGCAAGGGATAAAGTGTTTGGAAGCTATTCTATGCCCATTACTTCTACTGGTTCTGACCCCATCTATTCAGTCCTATCTTGCCTGTCACTTGCACGGACTTTCTCCTCTGAGCTCGTGTTGAAAGTACTCAGTCTACTCTGACCACTTGCCCAAGTCTCTAGCCTGCCTCTGCTATACAGCATTTCAGATGTTAAAACAGTTGCTTTGGGAGACTGTGCCAAGGGTAGAGACTCGGTTCTAAGCTGCAGCAGAGTCAAAGCCTCATCACAAGGCTTCAAGGTAAAGCAGGTTGCCAAGTCCCTAACATGACTCAGTTGATACACCATCCATGGCTCAGGTGATCTGTGACAACTGTTCACAGGCATGGCAGCACCCAGATCTGTATTTTTAGGCCGTGTTCACACGGCTTATTCCCGACGGATTTGTGAGCCGTATTGAGCTCACAAATTCGCCGTGAATAAGGGGCGGGACAAGGGGGGGGGCCGACGTGGCGGGGGCGCCGCCCCCGGCCCCAAAACAATGCATTGTTTACGGCGCGTACCCCCGTAATAAATTCATGTCACTTCTCCCCCCGCGGCGGATTCCCCGAGCGGGGGGAGCGACGGAATCCACGTTCTCTATGAGAGAGTGGTTTACCGTAAGACTCCGAGGGTTTGGGCCCGAACTGAACGCAAACCGGCGCGCATACGCGCCAATCCCGGGAAAAAAAGCCGGTGAACGAGGCCTAAATTAACCAATGCAATACTTTACATTTTTGTTAAGCCTTCCTTTATCATCATTTGGTGTCATGCACAGACAGGTTCCTCTTTAGGGTAGGTTCACACGCCGTTTTTGGATCCTGAAAAGCGCATCTAAAAACGCTGCGTCATTGGATCCAAAACGCATCCATCATGCAGCTGTGTGTTTGGATGCAGTAGGATCGCACCCTATAGTTTTAAATAGGGCGCCCTCTGCGTCTTTCAGATGTGGACAAGTCAATTCTTAGAACGGATCCGAAAGATGCAAGTAAACATGCATCGGCGATCACTCGCCTGAACGCCATTACGTGTTTTACATTGCAAGCAATGTAAAACACAATGCAATTAGCTAGATGTGTATTTGGGTCTGAAATACGGATCCAAACAGGCATCTAATAACGTATGTACACACGGACAGAACATGCCGTGTGAACATACCCCTAGTGTCTAATAATACATTCAACAAATCATTAGGATGTAAAACAAGGAATTGGACCCTTAGGCTATGTTCACACAGCTTATTGCGGGGACGGATTTCGCCTGCAATTACGCGGTGTGCTGTGCAGCGGGGGGGGCGGAAGCTCGCCGGCCCCATAAACTTTCATTATCCACGGCGCGTATCCCTCTGTGAATAATTGACATGTCACTTTCTCCCCGCTCGCCGTATTTCGCGAGCAGGGAGAGGAGACTGAATCCATAGTTCTGAGAATTGTGGATTACCGTAATGACTGGGACGTATTTCAGCCGTAATTTGCGCAGTACGGCGCGAATTACGGATTGAAATCCGTCCCAAAATAAGCCGTGTGAATATAGTGTTAGACTTAAAAAAAAAAAAAAAAAAAAAAAAAAAAAAAAAAGTTTGGCTGTGGAACTAGATTTTCTACACAGCTCCAACGTATTCTGTGCATTTAATAAAACCACATGCTGTGCTATATACCTAGTGCATACAAATCTACTAAATAATAGAATGCTTACTTTAGTGATGCTGCTTTATATGTAAAATTAGAAGGATATATTTCACCCTCTACACAATCCCAAACACAATCAATGTATTAGATCTGCCTCTTAATTGGTAACTGTAAGCAGCATGGTAGTGTCTCCAATTACAAATGAGGGTTCTCCTGCCACAATCTTTTATTGGAGGAACAATTACATTAACCCCTTTCTGACAGCTGGTCATAATTTTTTGGCTTTTTGCTCTTTCCCTCTTCACCTTCCAAAAGCCATAACTATATTACGACAGCTCTTAGCACAAGGTGAAAAAATGAAAGTGGTGAATTCAAGTCTCACCTCCTGAAGTTGTTCCACTTATGAAGATGAGAATTTGTGAAAATTGTTCTTTGCATTGGACAATTTTTTAAAATGCAAGGACCACCTGTAAATGTTGTCCAATTTCTAAGTCAATTCACCTCTTTATTAGTGGAAAAAGTCAGGGGGATGAGACATTTGAATTAACCACTAATTTTTTCACTGTGTGGTAATGGCCACTCTAATATAGACCACCCAGAGGCCACATCCAAAATGTTATCCAAAATTTAAGTAGAATTTACCCAAAAAAATTTAATTTTAAACTTGCATTTTTAACAACCACCCTGATCTACATAGACCGTTGTTACGGTTGAACTTGGTGGACATGTCTTTTTTTTTTCCCTTCCAACTGAGGGTGAAGGGCAGGGATAAAGAATTTTTAATCTTAGTCTTAATCTTTAATCTTTAATCTTAATTTTTAATCCTACTGATGAAGATTTGGATCCCATAAGTGAATACTTGTTTTCTGATCCCAAAATTGCTATTAGACTGGATCTAGAATTTTATACCTCTACATAAGTATTAGTATTTTTTAGTTTTAGGTAGTTATTAAAGCCTTTCCTGAAACCCTTGACTGTTCTCGCTGTGACCAGCTCTTCAGGCAGGCTATTCCAAAGATACACAGTATCCATGGTGAGGGCGGCTATTCTCCTCTGGACATATGAGGGCTTTATTCTTGTGGGACAAAATACGCTTCCTAATAATGCCATTGATCATTTTATAGAATATGCTGGAAAATGCTGAAAAAAAAAAAGTACTTGTGCAATGTTTGCAAAGGTTTTGTTTTTATGGTGTTTAATCTTCGGGATTAATGAGGTGTTATCTGTATTCTTAAAGGAGTTGTCTCATTACAAGCTCTCAGCCTAAGTCAGTGAGCCTGGCAGTTGATTTGAGGGGCTTGCTTCTTGTCTGCCTCTTCTCCTCCCCCCCTCCCCTGTTAACCCTGTGTGTGCCTGCCTAGGTTTGCTGCAGCTCTTGCTGCTCGTCTCCACAGTCAGGAGACAGGAGAGGGCTGATCTATGAGTGTGGAGCAAGTGTTCCTAGACCCCCTGCTTAGCATACAAATCTGCACATCCCCAGCAACAAACAGACCCTGTCAGAACAGACACAGGGCAGCTGTGAAGTGTTACTATACTCAGGATGTGTCACTAGTACAACAGAGCAAGAACCCTTCACATGCCCCTTGATCTGTATAGTATTAGTATAGTTACAGCTCCACAGACACATCATGATTATAGTAACACACAGGGTCACTGCTGTCACATCTATCTGTGTAGAGAGCAGGAGGAAGCAGGCACACACAGGGTTAATCCAGGCAGCATGGACATAGAAGCCAGAGTCCTCCCTCCTCCTCCCTACACTACAGAAGCATTCTGTGCTGGAGGGGCTCTCTGCTCAGACCTGTATTCAGAGGCTGATGAGTCATACAGACCTGACAGCCAGTGAGATAAGGATCAACAGGTTGGCTGCTATAGAGATTTGAGAAGCTGATGTACTCCTACTAACAGGGCTTACTCAAAATCAGTAGGACATTTGTAATGAACATATATTGCAAAGCTGCTTGTTTTTTAAAGGATCTTTTAATTAAAACCCAATCATTGTAGCAAGACAACCCCTTTAAGGTTAATATGATCCTTGCCAAACATGGCGGCTATGGAAGACTTCCAACTGTCATAGAGACTGATCAGCTCCCTGTAATCTCACCACTGGAGGTGCAGATCAGAGCGAGGAACTGTGCGCAGAACCATTTCTCATTAATTTAAACGCCGCGGTGTCTAAATGGTTAAACAGCAGGGATCGAAACAGACTCTGTTCCCTGCCAAGTGCAATTAACAGCCGGCACCTGCCTCCTATGCAGCGACTTGCTGAGTAAGCCTGCTACATGTAAACTTACTGACAAAAGAACGTGCCCATACCTCCATTGTTGGTAAAGGTTTAACATTCTACTAGGGATGCACTTTATGCCTTGTAACCAATTTCTGCAACCTTCAAATGCATGTTACCTGCAAATACTGGGTCACTGGACTGAACATTGGTGGATGTTGGACATATGGATCAGACACAGGGGCATTCCACATGTTGGGGTACTGAGGTGTAGGGCTGCTAAGGATAACTGGCCTAGGTTGCACATAGGTGCCTGTAAAAGGAGAGAAAATATAAATCAATTTCTTCTTATTACAGCAACAATCAATAAAAGATGCAAATATATACTTACACACATTCTGCTTCCGTATAGCGGGTCCAAGCTTCAGTTTCTTTCCATGAAAACAGATCTGGGACTAAAGTTAAAAAGGGCCATTACATAAGCACAATGTAAATCGTACAGTGTCACGCTGCCCACACTAAGCAGAACACAAACTTTTTGCTGGGCAACATTCACCTCTAACTAGACATACGAATCCCGGTCTACATCTGTATCACTAACAACGGCATCCATACAAATTTTCTACCACACAGCTACAAGTATATAGATGGTCCAATATTGTATCCATATGTGCTGATCATTGAATGTATGGTTCTTGCCTTTGTGCTACAACCATCTTTCCATGGTGCAACCCCTAAGTGTTGTAAAATGAATTAATGTAGTGAGACAACCCCTTTAACTGGATGTAGGTTTGACTTTTTTCTCAGCCTTACAAACAATGCAAAAGGAAGCTAGGCCTTTGAATAGATTGCGCTGGGGCACCACAGGCCTTGGACATGGTATTCTGGTGCCATAGACAAATAAGGCAGGTAGCGCCCCCACCAACCTCTCCCAATGTAAAATTCTGCCCACTCCATACCTCTTTGAGCCACCTTTATTCCTGAGATAAAATGGAGCCCTAGGCGGTCGCCTACCTTGGCCTACCCGATGTCCCGGCCCTGCCTTCAAATCCCCCATCAGTGAAGGTGCCCAACAGTTTCATCCCATCAATTTGATGAATTTGCTGTTAATGCCCTAACCTAAAATTAGACCATTAATTATATATACATAAAAAAAAAAAGTTCATGGCAATGGTGCTCAGTTGTCTGATGGAAATGTTCCAATAATGTATGCTGAATATTCCAAAGAGTGGCTTTAGCTTAAAAAAACACGACTACAACAGCGTATTTAACCCTTTAGGGCATGTCCCCACGGCACGGGTTTTCGGCCGGTTTGCGGTTTTTCAGACCACCTGAAAAACCGGGCAAAAATTAGCACAATGGTGCTCTATGGAAAACCCGTGCAGCAGTCCCCACTGCACAGGTTTTCCACCCGGCGGTTTTGCCACCGGCAGTAAAACATTGAGCAAGCACCATCTTCCGTCTGAAAACCGGACGAAATCTGTGCATCTCAATGGGAGGGCTCTTCTCCGCTCATCGTGGAAAAAAGCCGTCCCCCCCGCGGCCGTGGGGACGGGCGCAAAACAGGACAAAATGCCGGCCTGTAAACCGGCCAGTATTTGTCCTATGCCGTGTGAACGCGCCCTTAAGGTCTAAGCCTGTTTTGGAGTTAAGGACCAAGCCCTTTTTTTCAAATCTGACATGTGCCACTTTATCTGTGAATAACTTTTTAATACTTTTACCTATCCATGTGATTCAGAGACTGTTTTCTCGTGAAACATTGTGCTTTAATTTAGCAATTAATTTTGGTCGATAAAATCCTTGTTTAGGTGTGAAAAATATTGAAATGTTTGGAAAATATGGAAAAATTTGACATTTTCAAATTTTAAAAATTTCTGTGTGCAAGACACATAGTCACACCAAACAAAGTAGTAAATAATGAACATCTACCATGTCTACTTTGTGTTGGCATGATTTTTTTAAACATCCTATTATTTTATTTTTTTAAGACATTTGGGGGCTTTGAAATTTAGTAGCAAATTTTAACATTTAAGAAAATTAAATGACTCCATTTCAGAAACTACACCCCTTAACAGTCAAAACAGCATTTAGTAAGTTTATTAACCCTCTAGGTATTTCGCAGAAATGAAAAGCGAAGGTGAAATTTCAAAGTTTTAACTTTTTTGCAGATTTCCGATTTTTGTTCATTATTCATTGGAACCCCGTAGATTTTACCAAGAAATTGCAACTCAATAATGATTCTCCTTATTATGCAGCTTTTAGAAATATCCCACTTGTGGCCCATATGCGCGTTTTGACTCTTCCACAGGCCTCAGAATTGAAGGAGCACCTTCTTGTTTTAGAATATTTTTCAGGCTTTATTGGGATAGTGATGGGCAGTGACCGATGAGGGAACAGAAGTTACAAACTGTCTTTTTAACTGATAAGACAGCTATAACAATATGAGTGAGGGGAACAGGGACTTGGCAATGAAGGGGTTAATTTTTTTGTGTGTTTTTCACTGTATGAGCCAGTGATCATCACTGGCAGAAAATTGCTGGAACTTGAAAGTGGCAAACTGTCTGATCAGACAGATGCCAAAAATAGATCACAGGGGCAGTGAAGTGATTAGGCAGTGGAGGGGTTAATAAAGTATTTCAGGCTGTAACAGCCCAGATCGCAGCACAGGGCACTAGGACCCAGCACAAAAATACCATCTCCTCACTCTCTCACACAGAACACAGCCCGGGACCTGTATCAGCTGTAATGGGTGAGTCAGACTGACTGACCAATCCCAGCGATCCTCAGCACGGGACTCCTGTGATTAATCACCCGCTGTGTAGCTGTGCTAATTAGCTGTCAGAAACAGCAATTCGCATAGAGCTTTCACCTTATCTCTGCACAGGGAGACAGAAAGCTTTCATGATGTTCCTGGACATCATGGTGCATTAACAGGCAGTGAACCATGACGTAAAGGAACGTCAGGGTGCCTTAAAGGGTTAAATGTGCTGGGATGCTGCTGTTCCTCAGTGTAGCTCCAACAAAAAAATATTTTTTAAAAAAAATTGTATAGAAAAAAAAAATCCTACACCATCTTCAGAAAATTATATATATATATATTATATATATATATATATATATATATATTAATTATATATATTTATATATATATATATATATAAAGGGACTTTGATAGACATTAAAATAGGAAACGCTTAATGAGAATATCCAGTGCTTACGCATTTCTGACAAACATAGTCCTTGATGATGGCAAACGCATATGGAAACACATGCCATTTAAAACCAAACCTAACCTAGTACTCCTCCCAAAATGGGGAGTGTATTACTTAAAGGGAACCAGTCATACAGATTATGCCCCCCTGACTGAGGACAGCACAAGTTAGTGACAGACCTGCTGTTTCCAGCGCTGTGTCCCTTATTCTGTAAGATGCTGGAGTTTTAGAGCATCTTATTCATGAACAATTTTATTCATGAACAGGTGTTAGTCCCACCCACCAAAGGCTAGCCCCGCCCACCTGACAGTTATTCACATGTTTCTACCTATTCACAGTAACAGGTTATCAGTTCAGGTGGGCGGGGCTAGCCTCAGATGGGCGGGGCATGAAAAAACTGACTCTTTGAATGACTTCTGGCTGAAAACTGCAGATTTGAGCACGAAATACACAAAAACTACAGCACCTTACAGAATAAGTAACGCAGCGCTGGAAACAGCAGGTCTGACACTGGCTTGTGCTGTCCTCATCAAGGGGGGCATAACCTATGTGACAGGTTCTCTTTAAGTTAACCCTCCGTATGAACGATACCACCGGGACACTGCATTGATAGAATACACAAAATTAAGAAAATAATTTATAGAAATATTCTATAATTAACAAAATGTAGACAAATATTATGTTTATGTGTATTATATATCAGTGTAGTGTCTCAGTGGTATTGTTCATACTATGGGTTAACTTAAGTAATATTCTCCCCACTTTGTGAGGAGTACAATGTAGGGCTTAATTTTAAATAGTTTGTGTTTCTGTATGAGTTTAGGCTGCAGTCAAACGCTTTAGCGCTGGAAATCATCATGTATTTCCCATTTTGTAATCTAAAGAAGACTTGTAGAAATTTTTGTATACAATCTTTCGTTCCTTATAACCCTGAAAAACTCCTTACTTGTATTATATCAAGCATTTATTCTAGAAAACGTCATTAATGCGTTCCATTGCATTCAACAGACGCCGTCTCACCAAGGTAACGATCGGACACTAAACTGAATATTCAGTTGTTGTTGGCTTCTTAAATAAAGCTTCTATGAAGCAAAGGTTTCAACCAAGCACGTCAAAGGTTGAGGTTCCAAGCAGCTTTATAAGGCCCAATTGACACCTACTATATAGAATCTGAACTTAAAAACTGCAGAAAATAGGTTACACCTGCATAAAGACACATCTTACAGCAAAAGGGTTAAGCATACTTACATCGACTATCTTCTGTACATCTACATCATCATAATAGGATACAAAACCATACCTAAGGGGAAAAAAATAAAACCTTGAAAGAAAGCAAAATGCAATTCACAAACCTCATGTGAAGTCCAAGTGTCAACCCCTATAGTGCTTAATGAATTCTGCAATTCTAGAATCTTTCGTTAAACTTAATTTGTAGTTTTATATGTTTGTTTGTTTTTTTAAGTGTCCCATCACATGCAATGAGTTGACCAACACTGAAAGGGGTTTCTACATTTGAGCATGAAAGCTTCTTATAGTATAGGAACTACGGCAATGCCCACAGAATGACAAATTAGATTCAGTATAACCACTGATCATTCCGACTAGGACCATCCACTGGACTGCTAGCCACTTCTCATTCTGGCCATTAGATTAAAGGGGTTGTATCGCTACAAAGATCATGTCTCAGATTATGGGGACAGTAAAAATAGGCCCTTTTGCATTACCTCAGTCACTTGGTTTAGCAGATATGAGCTTTTCTGTAAATCTGTATTCTGTTTCTGCTGGTCGGGACACGCCCCCTGGCAGGATTCCCGCCCCCTGCACTGATTGGCTGGCTGACATTTCATTCAGCCTATTGGGACAGGAAACACCCCAGCCACACCCCCTGTGCTGTGATTGGCTGCCTGCACACTCCGTTTTTGCACTCTGAGCTGTTAAAATTGATAGTGATACCAAGGTCTGCTGCCTCTATACTCATCTCCCAGCTCTAGGGTGAATGATCTGGGCAATTACTCGCTGTTTTTGTCACAGATCCCCTCATATAAGACAGTGTTATAGAGTCTCCTGCCTGTTAACAGGGGGAGAGGAGGAGGGGGAGGGCAGTGTGCACTCCTCACATGTCTCATCAGTTCAGGCTGTGTGTATATAACTGCTTATAGCACAGCAAGGAGCTTGTGGTGACTGGAGATGAAGCTCTGCAGACACATAAGAAGCATGCAGGAGGCTGCAGATCTGTTCTCTTCAGACATCCTTCTGCTTCTACTGCCTCACCCAGAATGATGATGTCACAGGTCTTCAGTGAGGAGAGACACGCCTCCTGGGAGGAGAGACTTGCCCCTGGATTTCAAATTCAATCTCAGAGAATTAGCTGAAGAGCACGAACAGTTCAAACGATAAAACTCCTTTAATCAAGTTACACTGAATTGTTTCCCACACTATATTAATCTGTTTGATAACAATGCACTAGCAGATCAGGCTGCCTGCTCAAAGTGACATTTTCCCTTTAGGGCATGTTCACATGGCGTTTTTGGGTACGATTTTGGATCTGTGTTGGATCCGAAAAATCACATCCAAAAACGTAGTGTCGATCGGATTCAATACACAGCTTCGTGTTTGGTTGTGTGTTGGATTCAGCAAGATCACACCCTATACTTCATTATAGGGCTCCTGCTGCATCTTTTATCAATTTTTGCAACGGATCCGAAAGACGCAGTGAAACACTCATTGGCGGTCACTCGTCTGAACGCCAAACATGTTTCACATTGCGAGCACTGTAAAATGCACATTGTTAGATACGTATTGTACGCCCGGGGAGATGACGTGTAATTCATAGCTCTCAGAGCTATGAATTACCGTAATTGCGGCGCGCATTTCGCCGCGTATAAAGCGCAATAAGCTGCAAAATGTGCGGCAAAATAAGCCATGTGAACATACCCTTAAAGTTCAATCCTACACGGATTGCTACATTTATGCCATCACCAGTTTTATTTTTTTGGTACATTCATTTTCTCCTCCCCACCTTTCAAGAGCCATACCTATTTTTCTATCTACATAGATAAAGGAGGGCTTGTTTTTATGAGACAAAATGTATATACTTTTTAATGATACTATTATCCAGACCATGTAATGTACTGGAAACCCCCACCCTCTCCCAAAAAATAAATTCTATGTGGGGTGGAATGTGAAATTTTTTTAAAAAAATGGTGCCATTGTTGCGGGAGTTTCATTTTTATGGAGTTTGGTATAAATAACATGTTCTCTGTATTCTGCAGGTCGGTACAATTCCCATGATCCTAAATTAGGGTTTTGTTAGGTTTTAACATTTTTAAATTTGTGATGTCGCGCCATTTTCTGCAACTAGTAACTTAACTTTTTTTTTTTTTTTTTTATTTGAAATGTATTGGATGTCAAGAAGAATTTTTTTTCAATTAAAAAAATTGGAAATAATCTGTTGTAGCTTATTTTTTTCATAACCAGAAAAAGAAGAGTAGAACTATTTTACTCAAGTCTCATAACCTTTACAAGTTTTTGAAGGAAAAAAAATCTGTCCCGTGGAATGGTACATGGAACTTTGAGACCACTGCTTTAAATGCATGACTCGTAAATATAACTCCCATCATGCCCACTGGTATAGATTATATAAATGCATGATAGGAGTTGTAGTTTCCCAACAGCTGGAGGGCCGCAGTTTGAGACCACTGATATAAAGAGATAGTCGTCTCCCATGCAGAAGAGGACCTGTATCCCATCTTTCGAGAAAAGATTCCCAGCAATAGTGCTAGAGGGGCAAAAGTTAGGCGGTAAAAAGAAACACAACTAAGAAACCTGAACTGTTTGGATACTATGCCTCTCCTTCCGATTGTTATTACATTTACAAATTCCTACCAGGTGAAAGAAAGCCTTTATACGAATAGAGAACAGATTTGTTATAATAAAGAAAAAATAAAAAATAAAAGGAAGAAGGAGGGGGCCCAAAGAGTCCCCTAAATGAAGAATGGCATATGGTTTATCCTTTGAAGCAAGGTTTCCCTTCCAGCACTTGAACGGGTTTTTATCACCACGTAGTTTCACAGAGTCATGGGAATCTCCTTGTCCGGCTGTGGGGTTTTTATAGCAGTGATTTTATAGCTTCTCTATAACTAGCTGAGTGTTAAGACATAAGTGCAGGAGATTTATTTTGTGTTAAAGCTACAAATGCTCTGAGGAGTGAAAACAATTACTTATCCCTAAACAAGCTAATCTTGTTCAAGAAAGTCTCTGCTCCCTACAACCATATTGACGTCACTACCTGCTCACTGTCTAATCTGAAAGAAAGAGCATGAATGTAACCCGAGAAACTGGTGTGTACACAGAACAGACAAAATATCTTCTCATCTCCTGAACAAGGTAAAATCAAAAGACCAATGTATTTGAAAAAAAAATCTTCGTTTACAGTCACCTCCCTACCCCCACCTCAGTAAAGGCTGATCAGTAAGGGACCGTTCACACGGCGTGTTTGGTTACTATTTTGGATCAGAAAATCGCATCCAAAAACGCAGCTGTGACCAGACCCTAAGCGGAACCAACACGCAGCTGCGTGTAGGCTGCAGCAGGGCCGCACCCTATAATTTAAAGTATGGCTCCTGCTGCATCTTTTGGACCAAGAATTGACATGACAATTCTTGGAACGGATCCGAAAGACGCAATGACACACGCTTCAGCGATCACTCGTGTGAACGCCAATGCATGTCTCATATTGAAAGCAATGTAAATCACATTGCTATTTATTAGATATATATCTGGGGCAGTTTAGGGTCCGACAGACTGATCCAAACATGTATCGAAAGCGTATGTTCACATGGACTCAACACACCGCGTGAACATACCTTAAAAGTTGTTCTGTTTAGCTGTACATAGGCTCGAGTTTTGCAAGGCTAATTTAAATCTGCAACCATTAATTGAAAAAGTTACGGATTGTGGTGACAAACTTTCTAGGCGATTTACTATTGTGCAAAAGTAGTTAAAAAAACCAAAAAAACACAACCATTTGAAATAACCCATTGAATAAAAGAGGAATGCCACATGATGAATTTAAAATACAAAAATTCCAAGATTGCAGGTACGTGTGTCCCAGAACAGGGTCACTGAACCACTGATCCATTTAAAAAAAAATCTGCACCTAAATACAGCTATACTGACAAAAAGATTCCAAAATAGTGGGGTGTTAAAGACCAGTGATTTACTGCATTTGGATGAATGGAAAATAGTCCAAGTTGCATGGACTTGAATATATGGTAGGACTCAGAACATGGCATTTTTGTACCACACATTCCCCATGCTACAGACAGTCCTCAGGTTATGAATGAGAGGTTCTGTAGGTTTGTTTTAAAGTTGAATTTACACGCAAGTTGGAGGAGATACATTTTTTTTATGTAAATCCAGCCAATTTTTTTTTGGGGGGGGAATAGCATGTTAACACCCCCTTCACATTTTTTTTGCTATCTATGGCCCTGATAGTACATACAGTATGTTTAACATGTGTGGCGTGACATGCTGCCACTTTTAGTTCTATAGCAGCAGCTGTGTACAGGCAGCTGCTATGGAAGTAAAAGTGCCAGCATGTCACACCACACGTTAAACAAATGTACTAATCATATGGGTGGAGATTAGTACAGGTCTTTAACCCTGAAATGGGAGGGGAACAGGAAAGTTTTATGCCCCGCTTCAGTTCATGCAGAAACCTATAGGATAACCAGGGAATTTTACGGTGTTTCCCTTCATGCAGGAGAGGAGGGGGCGGGGGGGGGGGGGGGGGTTCATATTTTTATATACAGCTGGAGGAAAGTAGCAACACTAGCATATCGCAATTGGCAGCTTGTCGCTCCATCTGGATAATTGTTACCAAGAAATAGAGGCGTTTATGGGGTGTGACATCATGAAAGTTTCTGCAAGTAGGAAACTACAGTGCCTTGTGAAAGTATTCAGCCCCCTTTAACTTTTCAACCTTTTGCCACATTTTTTGTGAAGAATCAACAACAAGTGGGACACAACTGTGAAGTGGAACGAAATTTATTGGTTATTTTAAACTTTTGTAAAAAATAAAAAACTGAAGAGTGGGGCGTGTAAAATTATTTGGCTCCCTTAAAGGGGTTGTCTTACTACAAGGATTGCTTTTTATGTTAAAAGATCTTGCAAAAACAAGTCATTTTGTAATCTATGTCCATAAACAGTGTCCTACCTATTCCTAGATATCCCCTCTTGTATGGGCTGCATCAGCTCCTCAGGTCGCTATAGCTACAGACCTATTTGAGCTCTCCTGATAGGCTGCCAGTGCTGGTCGCTATAGTTACAGACCTGGCTTCTACTGCAGCCTAGTAAACACGCCCCTGAATTCAAAGTAAAACCAAGAAAACAGGACTGAGATAAGATGAATCAAGGTAGTGAGACAACCCCTTTAAGTTAATACTTTGTAGCGCCACCTTTTGCTGCGATCACAGCTGGAAGTCACTTGGGGTATGTCTGAGTTTTGCACATCAAGAGACTGAAATTCTTGCCCATTCTTCCTTGGCGCACAGCTGGAGCTCAGTGAGGTTGGATGGAGAGCGTTTGTGAACAGCTGGAGCTCAGTAAGGTTGGATGGAGAGCGTTTGTGAACAGCAGTTTTCAACTCTTTCCACAGATTCTCCATTGGATTCAGGTCTGGACTGTGACTTGGCCATTCTAACACCTGGATACGTTTATTTGTGAACCATTCCATTGTAGATTTTGCTTTATGTTTGGGATCATTGTCTTGTTGGAAGATAAATCTCCGTCCCAGTCTCAGGTCTTTTGTAGACTCCAACAGGTTTTCTTCCAGAATGGTCCTGTATTTGGCTCCATCCACTTCTTCTTTCCATTTCCTGCGTGAAGAAAAGCCCAAACCATGATGCTGCCCCCACCATGTGTGACAGTGGGGATGGGGTGTTCAGGGTGATGAGCTGTGTTGTTTTTACACCAAACATATCATTTTGTATTCTGGCCAAAAAGTTAAATTTTGGTTTCATCTGACCAAAGCCCCTTCTTCCACATGTTTGGTGTCTTCTAGGTGGCTTGTGGCAAACTTTAAACAAGACTTTTTATGGATATGAGAAATGGCTTTCTTCTTGCCACTCTTCCATAAAGGCCAGATTTGCGCAGTGTAAAACTGATTGTTGTCCTATGGACAGACTCTCCACCTCAGCTGTAGATCTCTGCAGTTCATCCAGAGTGATCATGGGCCTCTTGGCTGCAACTCTTATCAGTCTTCTCCTTGTTTGAGATGAAAAATTTAGAGGGACGCCGGGCTTGGTAGTTTGCAGTGGTCTGATACTCCTTCCATTTCAATATAATTGCTTGCACAGTGCTCCGGGAGGTTTAAAGTTTGGGAAAACTTTTTGTATCCAAATCCAGCTTTAAACTTCTCCACAACAGTATCACGGACCTGTATGGTGTGTTCCTTGGTCTTCATGATGCTCTCTGTGATTTAAACAGAACCCTGAGACTATCACCGAGCAGGTGCATTTATACGGAGACTTGATTACACACAGGTGGATTATATTTATCATCATCAGTCATTTAGAACAACACAGGATCATTCAGAGATCCTCACTGAACTTCTGGAGTGAGTTTGCTGTAATGAAAATAAAGGGGCCGAATAATATTGCACGCCCCACTTTTCAGATTTTATTTTTTTTTTTTACAAAAGTTTAAAATATCCAATAAATTTAATTCCACTTCACAGTTGTGTCCCACTTGTTGTTGATTCTTCACAAAAAAAAATTAAGATTTTATATCTTTATGATTAAAGCCTGAAATGTGGCAAAAGGTTGAAAAGTTCAAGGGGGCCGAATACTTTCGCAAGGCACTGTAACTGAACACAGAGTGTCATAACTTAGGTACTACCTGTAGTTGTCACGTTTCTCCCTTCTTGCTAAAAGGGGTGTTCCAGTTGTTTACAATTAATGTTAAATGGGGCCAGGGAGAGATAGCAAAAAATTAATGCCAACCTCCAGTTCCCTGGTGCTGCATTTCTATAGCCTCTTGGGATTTGCTTCTCTTCACTTCCTGTGCCACATGCTGTCTGACAGCAGAGACTGGCCCTCCATAGTAGGTGAATGGAGCAGGTGTCTTTGCTGTTGGATGGCACACACCATAGGAAGAGGTGCAGACCCCAGGGCGCTAGAGAACAGCGGTGAGGCCTGGAAGGCAAGTATGACTTTCTTCTTCATTTCCCTTCACTCTAGCTCCATTTACTTGAAACGCCCCTTTAAATGTGGGAAATGCATGTGAAAGAACTTGTGTCTAAAATTCTAAAGATGGTGCCTTTACATGCACCAAACCAATCTGCTACACACTTCTAAAACTTACCCCTTAGATACACCACTCCTGTCGGTGATTATTTTCACTTCTTTAACAGCTCCATATTTAGAAAAGTAATTTTTAATCTCAAATTCATCCATCTAAAAAGAAATACAAACCAGAAATGTTTGGTCCTTTCTGAACAACATTACTAGTATTCTACATGTCAGGATTCAAGGTACAATGGGTAGGAATGTTAGACTAGGTTCACACGGCTTAAATGCAGGGCGTAATTACGCCCCGCAATTACGCCGTGTGGCCGGCCCCTCGCCGACCCATAGACTTGCATTACCAGCGGCGCGTATACACCGCTGGTAATTCACACGTCACGTATCTCCCCCTTCGGCGTATTCGCCGAGCAGGGAGAGGAGACGTAATCCATAGTTCTCTATCAGAACTGTGGATTACCGTAATGACTGGGACGGATTCCAGCCGTAATTTGCGCACTCCGGCACGTAATTACGGACTGAAATACGTCCAATTTTAAGCCGTGTGAACATGGCCTTACTACTACTAGCACTTTTCAGGAACGAATAAAACTATGGGGGAAGTCACCAAACCAAACTCCACACCCATTTATTAATCCAAAGGCTTAGGGCTTGTTCACACGGAGTTTACACTCTGTTACAAGCGCTTTTAGGATCCATCTTGAGGTCCGCTCTGTCGGTCCCCAAGACGGATCTAAACAATTAGCAGTGAGATCATCACTGCTCGCTATTGGGAAGATGCAGCGGCGTTAACATGCACTTCTTTTCAATATGGAGCTGAGCTGCGCTTTTGAAACAGGCAGCGGTGATCCCCCCCCCCCCCCATCTGAACGCCGCTGCGTGTTCATCATAGACAGCAGTGATAATCTCAATGCCAATTGTTTGATCCGTCTTGGGGACCGACAGAGCGGACCCAAAGACGGATCCTAAAAGCGCTTGTAACAAGGAGTGTAAACTCCGTGTCAACAAGCCCTTAGGACATGGTCACATGATGTATTGCGGCACGTCCAGAACGCGCCGCAATACATCGTGCGTTTTGGGAGCTCGCGCTAATACGCGCATACTCCCGCAGTGGCCGGCAGCCCCAAAATAAGCCATGTGAACATACCCTTAACGCCAATCGCTTGTGCGCAACTGTAAATCCTTTATTAAATTCTCCATAAGACATAATAGATCATGTCATCAGGTGTAAATCGCATATGCGTTAAAAACCCTGAATGAGTTCTTGATCACAGCATTACGCCACCTGTGCTAAAGCCCTTTAAAAACAAAATGGTGGACCAATCAGATAATCAGCTTGGTAAGCGGTATTAATCATTTGTACCATTTTCTCTGCAGATTTGCATAAGAAAGGAGATTAATACTATTATAACAATTTTTATAATTTAATACCTTTGGTACCAGAGTATCTAGTTCTAGTATCCAGTACGCTCCTCGCTGACGTACTGCGTATTGCCCGTCTCCACCTCTTTTGGGCTGGTTAACCTTTTCCAAAACTAAACGTTTGTAGGCTTAGCAACCTTTTCCACATTTCTACATTTAGGGCAACATCTATGAATTTGCATGCAGTATTTTTTCTTGCAGTATATTGCGCTGGCACACTGTTCTACAGATGGCACGACATTTGTATGCGCCTATAACACGCCAAAGTTTGATATAAAACTGCCATACAAACTTTGGTGCATAACACTTTCATTCATACTGCCACATTATTCACTAGTCTGTATTTAGAACAGGTGTGTCGGCGCCAAGTTAAAAAAAATGGTGCCCTTAGTTTCTTAGGCTTGGAAAACATTAACAGGCCCAAGAGGTGGAGACGGGCAATATGCAGTATGTTTGCGAGAAGCGTACTGGATACTAGAACTAGATACTCTGGTAATAAAGGCATTAAATTATAGAAACCAGCTGTTATATTATTAATCTTATTTCATCTCATACAATTATATGTAATTATGATAAACAGAGAAAATAGTAGAAACGATAATTAAATACTGCTTACCAAGCTGATTACCAGATTGGTTCACTATTTGTTGTTAGCCCCTTACCAACATGGGACGTGTGGATGCGTCCTGATGCCGGTAAGCGGCTTTGAAGCGCGATTGCAGTGCGATCCCACTACACAGCCGCCAGGTGTTAGCGGCTAATTGCAGCTAACACCCAGCGGTAACAGCTGCTGGCGCTCCCCGTGCTGTTTAACCCCTATGATAGCCGCAGCGTCTAAATCAACGTCTGCAATCGGGACATTAGCGGTGAAACAGTTGAGTTCCAATCATCTAACGTGGCAGCGGGAAGCCTTGTAAAGGCCTCCGTCGCTGCCATGTTTTGAAATTCCCCACTTCCGGCCCCAGGCAGGAATTGGAGAAACCGCTGTCTTTGTACACCCTAATGCATTAGGCTGTATAAATGATCACACCCCCTAGTGGTGAAGTGCCCTAGGGGGAATTAAAAGTAAAAAAAATAAAAATATATTTTTTTTAACCCCTTAAGCCAAACCCCTGAAAAGTAGTTAAAGGGGTTGTCTCGCTACAAAGAATAGCTTTCAAATTGTAGGGAACACAAAATAAAGACATTTTCCAAATATATTGCTTTGTTCCTCTGTTTTCCCTAAGGAGATACAAGTGAATTTATGACCTCCCTGGCTATTTCAGTTCCCTCACTAACTGACCTGTAAACAATTCTCCCCCTGCTGTTTGTTCAATGAGATAACAGTGAGTGATGTCATCACACAGGTCTCAGCAGTGTCCTGTGCTGCTCAGCAGTAAAAAGCTTGATTTATGTAAAATAAACAGAACTGTAATTAGGGCTTTTGTTTTGGGGATCAGATAAGAAGTCCTGTTAGGAGTTTGAGAAGCTAATCTGATCCAATTATCATCTGAAAGCACAGTAGGGCACCGAGCTGTACAAGCAGGGAGCTTATGCAAATGAGTCAGTCTGAACCAGGAAGTGACAGAGTATTTCATTCATGCATTCGTTGAAACTCTGAAGGGAGACAACTCCTTTAATGACCAGGACATTTTTTTAGCTTTTGCCTCCTTGCGTTTCAACAGCTGTAACTTTATTTTTTTCAGTTGTAGGAGGCCTCGTTTTATTCGAGAGGAGTCGTACTTTATGGGGTAATAGTTCAAGTTCACTTATAAATAATTGCAGAATTTAGATGTTAGATTAATTCTACAGGTTATTACGGTTGTGTGGATACCTAATTGTGTAGGGTTTTAATGTGTGTAATGCACAATTTATTAAATATTTTTATTTTATTATTTTTTACTTTTTTTTTTTAAAAATCCCATGAAGAGATAACTGTAATAGGGCTTGTTCACACGGAGTTTTAACTCCGTGTTACATACGCTTTTTAGATCCATCTCTGGGAACGACAGGATGGACCCAGAGACGGATCTAAACAATTAGTAGTGACTTTATAAAATGCCGTGTGAACAACCCCTTACATTACTAAGTGTTTTTTTTAAAAAAAAAAAAAAAAGAAAAGTGGTAGCATATTCATATATGCTAAAACACTGTAATCTGTCAGTCTGACAAGCAGTGATCAGGGCAACGCACAGTCTGCCCTGATCGCTGGATTGTTACACAGACAGCCCAGGGGCCACTCAGGGTCCCCATGGCTGACTGTGGAGACGTTCCCCGCGTGTCCCGATCACCCGACAGAGCAGGGAGACCCTTTGATTGCTCTGCGTTGAGGAACCGCAGCAATCAAAGGGTTAAAGCACCGGGGAGCGGAGGGGAGGTTTCAACCGCTCCCCGGCGCTTGCAGGAGCAACGCTGGAACAGGGCTGTGTAGTACAGCCCCGTTCTCAGCAATGCTGTCGTGCAAGGCACCACAAACTCCAATGTCTGCAGCAACGTCAAAAGACGGTGGGCGGTTGTTAAGGAGTTAGGGTGCTTTCACACGGTGCGTTTTTGGTGCGTTTTTGGTGCAACAATGTATATCATTAATTGTTGTGCCTTCCTGTACAAAAAAACGCATCAAAAACGCACCGTGTGAAAGCACCCTTAAAGTGTATATAAAAAATAAATAAAAAAAAAAAAAAAAAAAAAAGAAGTCACATGCATTCCAAACTAGTGGCAATAAAAAATGCCCCTCACTGATGTCCGTAGATGTTAGAACAAAAAAGTTATTGGTCGCAAAAAATGGCGCCACATCGCAAATTTCAAAAATAGCAAATATTTGGAATTTTTTTTTTCAGTAACAAAACATGATGGAAACCCTACATGTCAGGTATTGGCGGATGCATATCAACCTGTAGAATACAGATAACACATCATTTTTACCGAAGAATGGGCGCCGTAAAAAAAGTAAAACTCCCACAAACATGGCGCAAGTACGTTTTTCCCACATTTTGCCCCACTAAGAATTTTTTTGCGGTTTTCCAGTATATTCTATGGTAAGATAAATAACACCATTAGAAAATACATCTTGTCCCACAAAATAAAAGCCCTCATATGTCTATGTAGGTGGAAACATAAAAAAAAAAAAAAAGTTATGGCTTTCAGAAGGCAAGGAGGAAAAAAAATTAGAGCCATATTATTATGACCATCTGACAGGAAGGTGTTAAAAGGCTTTAGCGCAGGTGGAGTAATGCTGTGATCAAGAACCCATTCAGGGTTTGAAACACGTAGGGTATGTTCACACAATGTAATTTTGCACCGAAATAAGACCCAAATTCTATGCAGCGCTCATTGATTCCAATGTAAAATATGCGCATTCACACAATGCATATTTTGAAAGCTTATATACAGTGCATATATTGAGAGGATATTAATCGCATAAAATGTAAGTGCCTTGTCCATTCTTGAGGTGTCAGAGTATAGAAACAATGGTGGAGCGAATTTTTCACACGTAAACACAACATACAACCCACTTCAACATGCAGCTTTAGTCATACCCCAAGTAATTTATGCCTGCCAACACTTTCCAAGTATTATGCCGTTTTATGGACAATAAAGGATTTATGGCTTTACACAAGTAATTGGAGTGAAACCTTTGGATTATTAGATGCCATTATTTACGTTGAAGCCGACAACTCTAGCTTACATCTTGGATACCATCATTATTAGTCTGGTAGGGAGAGCTTTTTATTTGTTAGGCTATGTTCACACAGTGTAATTTCAGGGATTTATTTCTCCTGCAATTACGCCGTGTGCTCGGGGGCAGCAGCTCGCCGGCCCCATTGACATTCATTATTCAAGGCGCGCATACGCCGTAACTAATTGACATGTCACTTCTCCCCGCTCGCCGTATTGTGCGATGAGAACTGTGGATTACCGTAATGACTGGGACGTATTCCAGCCGTAATTCGCGCAGTACGGCACAAAATACGGGGTGAAATAAGTCCCATTTTAAGCCGTGTGAACATAGCCTTACATTGCTTTTTTATGTAGCGCACATTTATGGCGCATATTCGTTATAGAAATTATACCATCAAAAGTTACTTTGAAAACAAATGGCAAGAAAATTTTTCCAAAAGTTTTTCCAGCAAAATGTAAAACCAACCTGCCTACAGAGGAATACAAGGTAACCCTCCATTTTGAGGTATACATTAGGAAACTTCCCTCCATACTTCCTATGACAAATCTTGTCTGAACCCAACTTGAAATCGATATCACTGTTTTTCTGAAACATGCCAAGGTTTCAGTGGCTTTTCTGCGCAGTCAGATGTTACAAGTCTATAGTGCAATCCGCAGTGCACTACATACAGTGCCTTGTGAAGAGTACTTATGGTATTTTTGGTAATTTTTTTTTTTTTTTTACAGCCAGATGTTACTATAAGTCAATTGTAAATTATGAAAGACTAAAACCACAAATCTCTGGCATCCATCAGGGTACTATGATAAGAGGTAACCCAATGAGAACGACAACGGTGCTACAACCTATCTCCTGACAATGGATTATCCCCTCATCAGGGGATGTGTCAATCTTATTTTTGTGCGTTTCTAATACGATGTCCCCTGATGAAACCTGTCTGGATTGAATAGAGGAAAAAAAAAAATTGTGAAAACACTCTGGGAGGAATTTGGAGGTTATGTCTAAAAGGACAGCTATATTTTTTGTTATTGACAATATATTATATTAAGAATATCCTTTACTAGGGAAAGCCACAAGAGGTGGGGCTGCCCTTAACGGGGTGATCTCACCGTCCGCGATAGGGAGACAATAGGGCAAGTAAGGCTATGTTTACACGGCTGATTTTGGGACGGATTTCAGTCCATATTGCGCGCCGTACTGCGCGCAAATACGGCTGAAATCGTCCCAGTCATTATGGGAATCCACAGTTCTCCTAGAGCACTGTGGATTCCGTCTCCTCTCCCCGCTCGCGAAAAGTGACATGCACATTAACCCGGCGGGATACGCGCCGTGGATAATGAAAGTCTGTCGGTCTCCCCGCCCCCGTACACACTACGTAATTGGGGGAGAATTCCGTCCCGCAATTACGGCGTGAAGCAGCCGTCTGAACATAGCCTAACAGTATCAGGACTATCACCCAACCCATTGAAAATGACATCTTTTACTCTCATAAGGTAGATCTGGATAGAACAGGACAGTTGATCAGGAGTTATATGTTTACTGTATTAGTCTCAAGGTGGTGCTACTATTGACTTTTATAGGTGGACACTTCTTGCTGTATATTTGTACCTTGATAGGTCATTAACAGTTATGTTTTAATGATACTTACTTTACCTCCTAGAGAATAATGGGGAGAATGTAGTCCTATTTGGACTAAGCTTGCGCTATTTGCCGGCAGAAGACGCTTTATGTGTGGTATACCAAGCTGTTGTGCAGAACACAAGAAGTG
Organism: Phyllomedusa bahiana; assembly: GCA_025379985.1. Classification (NCBI taxonomy): domain Eukaryota; kingdom Metazoa; phylum Chordata; class Amphibia; order Anura; family Hylidae; genus Phyllomedusa; species Phyllomedusa bahiana. The sequence continues at coordinate 395,954 of JAODAL010000006.1, read as the reverse complement.
TATACTGCTAAGAGCAAATTCCATCCAAATAGGACTATGGTCTCTTTATTAACCAATGTAGGCAACAGCAAGTGAATTTTAATGCATTCCAATCCATTTGAATAAGGACCTAATGAACCAAATGGGTCACTTAATTAACTGAATGTCTCCTCTACAAGATGGTTGTTCTTGGTGATTTATGAAGTTATGACCATAACAGATTACAAAAAGCAGGAGGGAAGAGAAGGAGGGTACATCAGGAAGAAAGAAGAGTTTTTCTCTAAAAATATACATTACAGTGTCTTATTTTTGCTTGCACTGTTGGTTTACAGAAAGTGGTGTTAACTAGAGGAACACTAACTTTTTTCTCTGCAACCCTTTTAAAGTTGTTTGGGTGCATTTCCACAGCAAAAATATCTACAGAAAAGCTCATTAAAAGGGATGTTCCTACAACTGCATTTCCATGGTAGGGTATGTTCACACGGCATATTGCGATACATAATGTACATGCTGCACTACGCTGGCCAGTGCGTACTTCTTAAACACTGTCAGCTCCCATTGATTTTCACTTTTGCCGACATGTAAGGCCTCCTGCACACAGCTGATTTGTGCACAGATTTCACCCGTACTGCGCGCCTATTTGCGCTGCAGTACGGTTGAAATCCGTCCCTGTTATTACGGTAATCCACAGTTCTCAGAGAACTATGGATTCCGTCTCTCCTCCCCGCTCGGCGAATCCGCCGAGCGGGAAGAAAGTGACGTACATTAATTACGGCGTGTACGTGCCGTGAATAATGACTGTCTATGGAGTCGGCGAGGTGCCGGCCCCCCGCTGCACAGCAGCCGGAGTAATTGCGGGCAAATCCGTCCCGTAATTACGTCGGCAATAAGAAGTGTGAACTGGCCCTAAGGGGGGACATATCAACTGTTTTCCCCACTGCGTATTATAGGGCAGGTATTCATAGTTCTCAATGAGAGCTATGAATTACCATAATTGCAGCAAAGTGACATGCACATTATCCCGGCGGAATACGCAATTACGCCGGCAATAAGCCGAGTGAACATAGCCTTACAGGTCGCCTCATAGCCATCTACAAACTGACCAGTAATGCGGTACTGTGGTCAGGGCAACAACCCTTTAATATGAATAAGGCTTGTAGACAAGAATATTCAGAAGAGTGGATTTTCAGTTAGAGACATCTTCAACAAATCTGCTGCATGTGAATATTATATACTTACTAGGTTAATACATTTTGGCAACTAGAAGAATGCTTTTGTAAGACCAAAGCGTCACAAAACTTGCAGCACTTACCCTTAGATCGATTCCTCCAACAAACACGGTGTTGGGCATAACTTTGCCCTCTGGAAATATATATCCCTCATTTGCAGGCTGGTCCTCTTCATGGGGGCTTTGACACGCAGAAGCAGACTACAAACAGGAAAATCAGCAGCTTTACACAGGGAACAGCATAGCAATCACATGCATCAAAATACACCCTCTGGATCACAACCAGCCCCTCCAATACTGGAAAGTGACTACAACTTAACCCCCTCCTTTCCAAGCCAATTGTGCTCATTAGATCTGCAAGAATGTTTTGCTGCAGTGTGAAAGCTAAAACTAGTTAAACTATTTACATAGCTGTAGGAGGACTTGACTCCAGTGGGATGACAAGGGCAATATTTCGGAATACATACTTCTTCGTTAGCTCTAATTTGCAAGAGGATGAAGGGTAATAGAAAGAAAAAACCTCTACCATTGTTTTTATGTGGTTTACTGCACGGCATAAAGAATGCTTTACCTTTACCCTGTGGGTTGGCATTAATACAACACCACGCATGTACAGGTTTTACTACTTTTGCTGTAGATTATGCTATTCCAGCCAATGGGACCCTGTAAAAAACAGTTGATTTGGTTCCATAAACGCTTTTGGGCACTTGATGTTCAAAGGATATCCCCGGAAGCTCCAGTGATGTCGCCTTCCATATACTGAAGGTCATCACTAGAGCTTCTGTTGGCAGAGAGGAAGGAATGTCTATCAGGGATACAGAGAAGGAGAGATATGCCAATAGTATCCCCAGAGGAGACTCGGATTTACCTGTCCAAAAATGGACAATCAGGACGACAAGTATGAACGGGACTACGCCAGATTTCAGACACAGCCCCGTTTCATACATGTTTAAATGTGCTGTACACCATTAGCAGGCGCGGGAGATAGGGCGCACTAAAACTGTAGCGAAGCTACATATTTAAAGCTTCGCTACAGCATTTTTAGGCACATTACTGCTGGAAGGCTCTGTCTACACTGCACAGAAAAATGTCAGTTTTTTCAGCGTTTTTCGTTTTCTAAAAACGCAGGAAAAACGACTGAAATCATCTCCCATAGACTCTAATGTAAAACCCTCCTGCTGTCTACACTGAGCTTCTTTCTGCTCGTTTTTTTTTACTGGTCGTATTTTGCAACATGTTCTAAAAAACGCCAGAACAGTGCAGAAAATTTACTACAGGAGTCTATGAAAAGCGCCGGACGTCTTTTGGAGCGTTTTCACAGCGTTTTTTGCCGGGATTTTTCAATGAAAACCCTCCCAGGAGACCCAAGTCCAACCTATATTGGGTGTAACAAAGGTTATACCTGATGAAATCCGCATACAAGTGTCTGATGTGTCATTTTTGTATCTTTTGTAATAAAATGATCATGCTTTGGCCACTAACGATTTTTGCGCAATTCATATATTTTTCGCAAAAAATACGTTTTTTTGCGTATGTTCGTGCTAAAATCCTTTCCTTAACTTTATTAGCGCTAAAATATGTTAAGAAAAGGATTTTAGCACCGTAAAAAAAAAAAAAAAAAAAAAAAAGTATTTTTGGTGTCAGAAGCTAAATAACTATTAGCGCCAAAATAGGTTATCTCGCTTCTGACACCAAAAATATGTTTGTTTTTTTACGGATTTTGGCGCAAAAGTCAGTTTTTTGTTAGTTTTGTTTTTTTTTTCAGATTTTGGTGCTAAAATCCTTTTCTTAACATATTTTGGCACTAATAAAGTTCTCTCGCTTCTGACGCCAAAAATACATTTTTTTTACGGATTTTGGCACCAGAATCTGGTTTTTTACGGATTTTGGTGCTAAAATCCGTTTTGTTTTGTTTTTTTAAGGATTTTGGCACTAAAATACTTTTCTCAACATATTTTGACGCTAATGAAGTTCTCACTTCTGACGCTAAAAATACGTTTTTTTACAGACTTTTACGCTGAAATCCTTTTCTTAACTTTGTAAGTGGCAAAATATGTTAAAGTATTTTCGCACCAAAATCCATAAAAAAAATGGATTCTTGCGCAAAAACTGTAAAAAAAACCACGTATTTTTGCAGTCAGAAGCGAGATAACTATTAGCGCCAAAATCTGTAAAGAAAAGTATTTTAGCGTCAAAATCCGTAAAATTGCGGATTTTAGCACCAAAATCGTTAAATTTACTATATAGCTTTATTAGCAACAAAATCCGTTAAAAAATGGACTTTAGGGCCAAAATCCGTAAAAAAAAAACGTATTTTTGGCGACAAACGCAAGATAACTTTATTAGCGCTAAAATCCGTAAAACGACTACAAGAGGTGCTTTATTTACCCTTTTGTAGGGCGGAGTTACATCCAATGGCTTAATTTATGCATACATTAAAAAACAGGCTTAAAGACAAGCAAAAAACGCTTGTAAAATGCGCCAAAAAATGCAAATCGCGGCAAAAAACGGCCGTTTTTTCAGTTGCTTTTGACAGGCAGTGGACAGAAAACTCAGTTTCATGAACGTTTTTAGTCATTCGTTTTCAGGTCGTTTTTTGTCCACTGCAGTGTAGACATAGCCGAACAGGTATACCACTTTCAAAGTGGTTTACCTGAGCCAGAAATGTCATACCAAGCGCCAGATTGCACCCGATTTATGACCCGCAGTAGAGCGGGTTCCATAAGTCAGGCGCATTCTAAACTAATATTATGCGCATGAAATTTGGCATTAACGCACCAAATTTCATACATGTCATACATGTCCTCCTGACATAATTAATTTCTCACATTCACAAAACAAGCACACTTTTTAACCCCTTAACGCTGCAGCCAGTTTTGACCTCTCTAACAGAGCCCCATTTTTCAAATCGGATGTGTCAATTTATGTGGGAATACATTTTTAATGCTGTAACCTACAATATTTTTCAGACTATAAGACAAACTGAAACATAAGACGCAATTGGGTTTTAGAGGACAAAAATAGGAGGGAAAAATCTGAAGCAAAAAGTATTTCTGTATGTAGAATTTTCATCCCTCACAGGTGTACATACATGACAGCTACATGCATGAGGCTTCAGCTGCCAGGGCAATCCCCCCACACACAATTACAATTGGTGGGGAGGGTTATTAGCAAAGGGAGGAGTGGTGCCAGCACCATTCCTCATTCAGCTAGACGCCATGGCTAAAACGTTAACAGCAGGGATGGTGTCAGCTCCATCCCTGCTGTCAGAGGCAGCCACCGCTGCACAGTACCATATCAGGCCCCTGCCAGCTTCACGCAGCATCACCCCTCTAGCCTCCTGCCAGCCTGAGTTAGTATATTCGCCTTTTTTGGAGGGGAAAAAATAAAGAGCATCGTAGTCCAAAAGATATGGCAACTCGTTTATGAACCATATCAAAATATGAAAATTTGGAAAATTGGCCATTTTCAAAGTTTCGGCATGTAAGACAGTTATAAACTCATGTGGTATAACTAGCATTTACAATGTCTACGTTATGTTGGCATTTTTTTGAATATATTTTTATGACATTAGGGAGCTTCTTGATGACACTGCGCACGGTAGACACAGGAACATTCAGGTCTTTGGAGATGGACTTGTAGCCTTGAGATTGCTCATGCTTCCTCACAATTTGGATTCTCAAGTCCTCAGACAGTTCTTTGGTCTTCTTTCTTTTCTCCATGCTCAATGTGGTCACACAAGGACACAGGACAGAGGTTGAGTCAACTTTAATCCATGTCAGCTGGCTGCAAGTGTGATTTAGTTATGGCCAACACCTGTTAGGTGCCACAGGTAAGTTACAGGTGCTGTTAATTACACAAATTAGAGAAGCATCACATGATTTTTCAAACAGTGCCAATACTTTTGTCCACCCCCCTTTTTTATGTTTGGTGTGGAATTATATCCAATTTGGCTTTATGACGATTCTTTTTGTGGTTTTCCATTGAAGACAAATTAAATGCAGATAATACCAAAGAATTTGTGATTGCAATCATTTTCAGGAAGAAACGGAGTATTATCTGACAGAATTGCAGGGGTGCCAATACTTTTGGCCACCACTGTATATTACTACAGGGGCTATATTTATAGTAATAGATATATATGTATATATGGCCCCATTAGTAATAGATTATATATATCTATTACTACGGGGGGGGCCATATATATTTCTATTACAACGGGGGGGGGCCATATATAGATCTATTACTACGGGGGGGGGCCATATATAGATCTATTACTACGGGGGGGGGGCCATATATAGATCTATTACTACGGGGGGGGGCCATATATAGATCTATTACTACGGGGGGGGCCATATATAGATCTATTACTACGGGGGGGCCATATATAGATCTATTACTACGGGGGGGGCCATATATAGATCTATTACTACGGGGGGGGCCATATATATATCTATTACTACGGGGGCCATATATAGATCTATTACTACGGGGGGCCAAATATATAAATATTACTACGGGGCCCATATATAGAAATATAACTACGGGGGCCATATATAGAGGTATTACTACGGGGGCCATATATAGATCTATCACCACGGGGGGGGGGGGCCATATATAGATCTATTACTACAGGGGCCATATATAGATCTATTACTACAGGGGCCATATATAGATCTATTACTACAGGGGCCATATATAGATCTATTACTACAGGGGCCATATATAGATCTATTACTACAGGGGCCATATATAGATCTATTACTACCGGGGCCATATATAGATCTATTACTACAGGGGCCATATATAGAGCTATTACTACAGGAGCCATATATATAGATCTATTACCACAGGGGCCATATATAGATCTATTACCACAGGGGCATATATAGATCTATTACCACAGGGGCATATATATCTATCAATGACTACAGGGGCCATATATAAATCTACTACTACAGGGGCCATATATAGATCTATCACCACAGGGGCCATATATAGATCTATCACCACAGGGGCCATATATAGATCTATCACCACAGGGGCCATATATAGATCTATCACCACAGGGGCCATATATAGATCTATTACTACAGGGGCATATATATCTATCAATGACTACAGGGGCCATATATATATCTACTACTACAGGGGCCATATAAAAAATATTACTACGGGGGCCATATATAGATCTATTACTACGGGGGGCCATATATAGATCTATTACCACAGGGGCCATAAAAGATCTATTACCCAGGGGCCTATATAGTCTATTACCCAGGGGCCATTATAGATCTATTACCCGGGGGCCCATTATAGATCTATTACCAAGGGGCCTATATGATCATTACCACGGGGGCCATTATAGATCTATTACCACAGGGGCATATATATCTATCAATGACTACAGGGGCCATATATAAACTCTACTACAGGGGCCATTTTTTTCTATTCACAGGGGCCATATATGATTATTACTACAGGGGCCATATATAGTTATTTACAGGGGCCATATATACGTCATATAAAAAAGTTGGGCCCCCCTATGAATTTTAACATTTTTAGTTCTAAATATTTGGGTTTTTGAACAGCCATTTCAATTTGAATATCTAATAACTGATGGGACACAGTAAATTTTTCCGGATTGAAATGAGGTTTATTGTACAAAAAACAAAATGTGCAATACAAAAACCCAAAATTTTGACTGGTGAAAAAATGTGGGTCCCCTTTTTTTATTGATTTAATCCCTAACTACTTTTTACTGACTTTCGAAGCAAACATTGGTTTTGAAACCCTCACTAAAGGCTTTAAAAATTCAAGCCGGTGTATCCAATGATGAGAAAGGTATTAAAGGTGGCCAATTGCAAGTTTTCTCCTATTTGAATCTTGTGAAGAGTGGTCAGGGGGCTCCTCAAAAAAAACTCTCAAATGTTGAAAACAAAATTGTTCAACATAGTTTTTCAGGGGAAGGATACAAAAAAGTTGTCTCAGAGATTTAAATTGTCATTTCCCACTGTGGGGAACATGGGTAAGGAAAAAAGCCACGGGGACGTTTTTGTTAAGCCCAAAGTGCAGGCCAGAAAAAATATCAAAAAGGGGAGAGAAGAAGGGTGAAACGTCAAGGACAATCCACAGCCCACCCCCAAAGAGCGCAGCATCATCTTGCTGAAATGGTGTCACTGTGCACGGTAAAACAATACAGCCACTTTGCAAAAGGGAGAAGCGGGATGGGAGTGAGCAAAAGGGAGCAGTTTCTAAAAGCACCCCAACAGAGTCCCTAGGTATGCAAAAGACATTTGGACAAGCCAGTTTCTTTTTTGGAAAAACCCTGGACTGAAAAACAAAGATTGGTTGTTTGGTATAAAAAAAGGGTTTATGCATGGGCCCCAAAAAACACAGCATTCCAAAAAAAACCTTGCACCCACTGTAAAATTTGGTGGAGGTTTTCCATCATCTTTGGGGCTGTGTGGCCCAACCCCCGGCCCCGGGGGTTTGTTAAAGTAGGGTCGCATGGATTAATCAGTATCAAGATTTTCAGATAATGTCAAATTGTGATAATTTGAAGTTCGCCGGGGATGGATTTTTTCAAAAGACAAGACCCAAACACAGCCCAAATCTATCAGGCATTCATGCAAGGAACAATTACAAGTTCGGGAAATGGCCACCCCCAGCCCCCAACCTGAAAATCATTGAACATCTGGGGGATACTTTGAAGCGGGTGTCCATGCTCGGCGACCCTCAAATTAAATGAACTTAATTGTTTTTGTTAAAAAGGGTGGTCAAAAATACCTTCATCCAGGATTGATTAAAAACTACAGAAGCGACTAGAGGGTGTTATTTTTGCAAAAAAGAGGATTCTAAAATTAAAGTCACTTTTCTGTTGGGGGGGCCCTACTTTTTCACCCCGGGCAAAATTTTTTTTTAAAGCATATTACATTTTTTGTTTACAATAAATTTCATTTCAATCTGGAAAATATTACTGTGTCCATCGTTTTTGATATATCAAATGAAATGGCTGTTTCAAACCCCCAAATATTTTTGAACTAAAAATGATAAGATTTTAGGGGTGCCCAAACTTTTTCATTTTGGGCTTAATCTATAAACACAGGGGCCATATGTGATCTATTACTACAGGGGGGCCATATTAGTCTATAAAATACAGGGGGCCCTATTAGATCTTAAAATACAGGGGCCCCTATTAATCTATAATACAGGGGCCCTATATAGATCTATAACTAAGGGGCCATTATAGCTATAACTACAGGGGCCCCTATATAATCTATAACTTCAGGGGCCATATATAGTCTATAACTAAGGGGCCATAATAGTCATAACTACGGGGCCATATTGTTTTTTTATAACTACAGGGGGGATATTAGACTATAACTACAGGGGGGCCCTTTTAGATCTAAACTACAGGGGGGAAATATAGATCTTAAATACAGGGGCCCCTAATAGATCATAACTACAGGGGCCATATTAGATCTATAACTACGGGGCCCTTTTTAAATCTATAACACAGGGGGGATAATAGTCTATAAAAAAAGGGGGCCCCAATATTTTGATCTATAATAAGGGGCCATATATAGATCTATAACAAGGGGCCCTATATAGATTATAAATCAGGGGCCCTATATAGATCTATAAAATAAGGGCCATATATAGTCTATAAAACAGGGGCCCTATTAAACTATAACTACGGGGGGATATATAACTTAACTACAGGGGCCATATAAAGATCTATTAATACAGGGGCCTTTTATAAACTATTACTACAGGGGCCATTTTATAGATCTATTACCAAGGGGCCCTATAAGATCTTATACGGGGGGTATTAGATTTTATAAGGGGCCCTATGTGATCTATTACTCAGGGGGGGGGCCCTATTTTAGATCTATTACTAAGGGGCAATGTAATCTATTACTACAGGGGCCATATGTAGATCTATTACTACAGGGGCCATATGTAGATCTATTACTACAGGGGCCATATTATCTTAATGATGAGGGGGTCTATACTATAATGATGCAGGGGGGGATTATCTTACAAGACTATATGGGGGATATGCTCTTAAAGACAAGTGGATTACATTTGTATATTTTTTACATGTATAATTTGACCCCCAGAGCGATCATATTACTGCCGATTTTCAGTCTGTGGGTCAGCGTTTTATAATATGACCCCCCAGAGCTGACAAATCTGTTGCAGTTTTAAAAAAAATTGTTAGCCCCTACTATACCCCTAAATGACACCATAAACACTTGTTTTTTTTTTTTTTGTGTGTGATTCCAAACATCCAACCCCCTCCATAACCTCGCCCCCAAAAGCCACGACCCCAATAACCCCAAGCCCACTGGGTCGTGGAACAATGGTCTTAAAAGCCTCCCTGTGGGAAAAAAAAGTTGGGGGGCCGCTGCATAGAATATATGGGAAACCACCCAAAAATTCCAAATGGGGCAAATTTTAAAAAAAAAAAGTACTTTACCATGAGTTTTTGGGGTTTTTCTTTTTTTCGGCGTTTAATCTTAAATAAATTTTGGTTTATCTGTATTCACAGGTTGATGCGAATCCGGAAAACAAACATGTACGGTTTTTTATGTTTTTCCTAAAAAAATTCCAAACAATTTTTTATTTTTTCTGCAACCCAATAATTTTTTTGCACTAACACTACAGAATCGTGAGGGGAATTTTTGCGGGGTGAAGATAATTTTTATTGATACCAGTTTTCCCAAATTTTTGAGACCTTTTTGATAATTTTATTCTTTTTTTTTATGGAGTAAAAAGACCCAAAAAAAACCAATTTTGCCTTGAATTTTTTTCATCTACGGTGTTCACATTTCGGAATAAATTATGTTATATTTTTTTTTAAACAGACTTTTTTGGGCCGGCGTACCAAAAATGTGTTTAAATTTTTTTTTTTATTTTAAAATGGTGAAAGGGGGGTGATTTGAAAATTTTAATTTTTTTTTATACATTAAATTTTTTTTTTTTAATTTTAAAATTGAGCCCCTTAGGGAGCATTAGGGTGAACCAAGATGGCGGTTACCCCACTTCTTCCCCAGGAAACCGAAGACATGGCAGCGCTGGAAGCCTTCACAAGGGGGGGCTGTGTAGCGGGATTGCGGCGCAATCCTGCTACAAAGCCCTTTAGGGTCTGTTCACACAGCTTAATTGCGGGGCGTACAGTACGCCCCGCAATTACGCCGGGACTTCGGGAGTCGTGCTGATCGGTGCGTAGTCCCGCGGCGCGGCCCCATGTCAATTATCTCCCTGCACGTACAATACGATCGTATTGTACGCCCAGGGAGAGGAGGCGTAATTCATAGTTCTCTATGTTTAATAACCCTCTAGGTGTTTCATAGAAATTAAAGCAAAGCGGAGGTGAATTTTTTTTTTTTTTGCAGATTTTCAATATTAATCCAAAATTCCCTGGAACACAAGAGATGCCAACAGGGAAATGGAACTCAATATTAATTCCCCCGATTATGCCATTTTTAGAGATATCCCATATATGACCCTAGTGCTCTATTCTAAGGCTTGTGGCCTTAATAAAATAGGAGGAGCACCTACTGGATTTTGGTGGTCTCATTTTCATTAGGATATTTTTTTTAAAACTTTCAGGCCTGCAGACACCTTAAGGGGCTAAAACTTAAACACCGTGGGCACTTGAGCTTTACAATACGATAATCTTTATTGCAAAGCTTTAAAAAAAAAAATTAAAAGTTGGACTGCACGCTTGTGCATTTCAAGTCGATCAGTCCTTGTTCACAGCATTTGTGGATATGTTCTGAACCACTAAAAAGGCATCATTTCGGAGACTACACCCCTTAAATTGGTTTTCTCATCATGCTGTTTCACTGAGTCACTCTCCCTGGTCAGGCTGTGGGTGGGTATGTGGCAGAGATTAGCCTATTAGCTCTGTATTCCCAGCTCTTATTGCAGTGACCTGAAAGCAGGAGATTTAATCCAGGCATCCTCAAACTGCGGCTCTCCAGCTGTTGGGAAACTACAACTCCCATTATGCATTTATATAATCTATAACAGTGGGAATGATTGGAGTTGTAGTTTCCCCAACAACTGGAGGGCCGCAGTTTGAGGATGCCTGATATGGTACAAAAGGCACACTTCAAGCTGCCCTACATCCTGGCGACGTTACTCTCTGTTCTCAGCTAAGACAGATTTAGGTATATGCATTGCTGTACATGAACAGCCATAACTTATTGTTTTCCAAAAACAGAGCTGTTTTCTTTGCGGGACAAACTGATGCTTTCATTTATACCACTTTGGGATTTGTCTGACTTTTTGATAACTATTTCATTTTATTTGCAAAGGCATAAGCAAAAATCTCAATTCTGCCATTTTTATTTGGGGGAAGGGGTTACGCCGTTCATCTTGCAGGTTAAATAACTTGACCAATTTATAGACTAGGTGGTTCCGCACGCAGCGACACCAAATAGGTGATATAAAATACAGGCAGTCCCCGGGTTATGAACGGGATAGGGACTATAGGTTTGTTCTTAAGTTGAATTTGTATGCAAGTCAGAACAGGTATATTTATTACATGCAACTCCAGCACAAAAGTTTTTTTTTCAGTTTTGGATAGTGCAGGGAAGGGTGTTTACACTTGTTTTGCTGAATGTGCCCCTGTTAAAGAAGATTTGACCTCGTGTGCTGCTGTGGCATGCTGGAACTTGTCATTTCACAGCTATTATTTGCTGTGGAATATGGAACTACAAGTGCCAGCATGCCCATAAGCCTCCGTTTGTAACTAGGAGACAGATGTAAGGCTATGTCCACACTGCACATGATTATGATCGTATCTCCGGCGCTGTTTGTTTTTTAAAAGCGCCGGAGATACGATCGTCAGTGTGGTGCCATAGACGGCAATAGAAAAGACGAGTTGCAGTATACACAGCTCGTCTTTTCTCTGCCCGTCTTTCGGCAGCGGCGTATTATACAACATGTTATATAATACGCCGGTGCTTCTCGTCTTCTTGACGTCTTCCCATACAAATACTATTGTATGGGGGCGTGGGGGGAAAACGAGAAGCGGCCGCGGCTTTTGCACAAAGCGTGACAAAAGCCGCGGTCCTGCATCAGAGAGAAACGGCCACCGCTTTAAGGGCCGGGGTTTTTTTTTTTCTATGACAGTGTAGACATAGCCTAAGTCAGAACGGTGTAAGTCAGGGACTGTCGTACAGCTAGTTACATGTGCCGATCGTACATGTGAGCCCACATGATGTCATGGACATATGGATACATCCTATGTCGGGAAAGGGTTAAATCGAATTGATTTTTTATTTTTTTTTAAAAGTGTCTCCATGTTTTAAGACATAAGGCTATGTCTACACTGCACAGATAAACGTCCGTTTTTCGTTTTCTAAAAACGCTGGAAAAGCGACTGTAATCATCTCCCATAGACTTCTATTGTAAAACCCTCCTGCTGTCTACACGGAGCTTTTCCCTTTTTTTGCTCGTTTTTTTACCGGTCGTATTTTGCAACATGCTCTAAAAAACGGCAGAGCCGGGCAGAAAATTTACTACAGGAGTCTATGGAAAGCGCCGGACGTCTTCTGGCGCGTTTTTTGCCACGATTTTTCAATGAAAACCCTCTGAGACCCAAGTCCCCCCCTATAGTGGGTGTAACAAAGGTTTTATCTCATCAAATTTGCATACAAGTGTCTTTATGTGTCCTTTTTTGTACCTTTTGTAATAAAATGATCATGCTTTGGTCGCCAACGATTTTTGCGCAATTCATATTTTTTTTTTCCGCTAAAAATACGTTTTTGGCGCCAGAATCTGTTTTGGTTTTTTTTTTTTTTTTTTTTTTTTTACAGATTTTGATGCTAAAATTATTTTCTAAACATATTTTGGCGCTAATAAAGTTATCTTGCTACTGAAAATATGTTTTTTACGGATTTTGGCGCCAGAATACGGTTTTTACGAATTTTGGCGCCAGAATCCATTTTTTACGTTTTTTTGGCACTAAAATAATTTTTTTTTTTTTACAGATTTTGGCACTAATAACGCTATCTCGCTTCTGATGCCAAAAATACGTTTTTTACGGATTTTGGCGCAAAAATCCGTTTTTTTTACGTTTTTGGGCACTAAAATATATATAATTTTTTTTTACAGTTTTTGGCGCCAATAACGTTATCTCGCTTCGGACGCCAAAAATACGTTTTTTTACGGATTTTGGCGCAAGAATCCGTCTTTTTACGTTTTTTGGCACTAAAATATTCTATTTTGTTTACAGATTTTGGCGATAATAACGCTATCACGCCTTTGACGCCAAAAATACGTTTTTTTACGGATTTTGGCGCAAGAATCCGTCTTTTTACGTTTTTAGGCACTAAAATATATATTTTTTTTTTTTACAGACTTTGGCGCCAATAAAGTTATCTCGCCTCTGACGCCTAAAATATGTTTTTTACGGATTTTGGTGCAAGAATCCATTTTTTATGGCTTATGGGGGCTAAAATCCGTATCTTTACAGATTTTGGCGCTAATAAAGTGATCTAGCTTTTGACGCAAATAAATACATTTTTTACGGATTTCGGCGCCAGAATCCGTTTTTTTGACGGATTTGGGGGCTAAGATCAATATCTTTAAAAATGTTGGCGCTAATAAAGTGATCTCGCTTCTGACACTAAAAAATATTTTTTTTACGGAATTTGGCGCAATAATGCATTATTGGGTATTTTGCTGCTAAAATCCATTTCTTGACAGATTTTGACGCTAATACAGTTATCTTGCTGTATGCAAAGATAATGTGGGTTTTTGTGGATTTGGGTGCAAGAATCTGGTGCAAAATTTAATAAAGCAGTAGCACACAAAGGACAATGTGCTCACTATGGCTACAGTGATCTAAAGGAAGTGACTACTTAACATATTAACTCCACCTGTAGGGTGTAGCTTACATCCAATAGCTTAATTTGTGCATACATTAAAAAGCAGAGCAAAGACGCTCCAAAAAAACGGCCGTTTTTTCAGCTGCTTTTGACAGGCAGTGGACAGAAAACTCAGTTTCATGAACGTTTTTAGTAATTCGTTTTCAGGTCGTTTTTTGTCCACTGCAGTGTAGACATAGCCTAACACTTTTACCTTTCTGTTTGAGGGCTTATTTTTTGTGAAATGTCTTCGTTTTTACTGGTACCATTTTGGGGTACACGAGACTTAATCTGTTTTATTTTGTGGTTTTTTGAAAGAAGAATTTAGGCGTTTTTATTTTTGTTATGGCTGCATGAATATAAATATTTTTTTCATAGATTGGGATTTTAGAAGGGTTTTTTTTTTATTTTACTTGGGATTTTTTTTAAACTATTTTTTAGGTTCTTTAGACAGAAGCGTGCAGTAATTTTCTTTTTACATAATACGCCGCATGCTGTGTCCACACGATATGACAAAATACTCGACTGATTCCAAATCAGACAACCGCGTCCGACGAGTATTTTGACACGGTTTTCAATGTGGATTTTAGGTAGTTATTTTCTGTCGGATTTACAGTCAGAAAATACGTCCCATTCATCTCCCTGGGGTTTTGGACGAAGATCCAACATAGAAATGTTTTGGACGCCTTTTTTTTTTACTTAAAATATGGCAAAAAAAATGAACATGTTTCTCTTGAAAAAACGTGCATTTTAAAATCCAACCTCAAGAAAATCCAAGTTGTGTGGACTATAACTGGGATTTTCAACTAAGGTCTATGGGGATGGTTTTAGTCAGATTTTGCCAGTTTTTAAAATCAGAATCTGCGTGGATTTCCAACTGGAAATGTTTGCTGTGTAGAAGGACCCTAACAACCTGAAGCATTAAAGAGGTTTTCTCACTACAATGATTAGCTTTTAACATGGAGGGAAATTAAGATTTCCGAAATACACCGCTGTTTTGACTTGTACACAAGTTTCTCTTGGTAATCGACCACCTCTCCCTGTTCTTATAAGATTGCTCCACTAGCCATCCTCTGACCACGGCAAGTCAGTTTCTGCTGAGTCTTGGGAGCCGTTCACACAGCATTTTGGGATACGATTTCGGATCCGTGTTGCATTCGAAAACCGCATCCAAAAACGCTGCGTCGATTGGATCCTAAACAGATCCAACACGCATTCAACACGCAGCTGCATCTTTCAGACCAAGAATTGACATGTGAATTCTTGGGACGGATCCGAAAGACACAGCGAGACAAACATCGGCGATCACTCGTCTGAACACCGATGCGTGCTTGAAGTTAAAAACCAATGTAAATCACATTGCTCATTATTAGATACGTGTTTGGGTCCATTTAGGGTCCGAAAGACAGATTCAAAACACGTATCTAAAAGGGTATGTTCACACGGACTAAACACGCCGTGTTCATATAGCATGTCTGCGGGGTGAAATTCAACACGTAACTGCTCTGCAATCCGCCCAAAGAAAGTCCCGCAAATACAGTAAAATCATAGCACTCAAATAATAATTTGATTAGATCAGTGACAGATGGCTCAGTCTGAGCAAACTATTTCAAACAAGCTTACAGATAAGCCATTGTTTGCAGTCCTCGCAGCTGATGTACCTTGTGTTTACTGCTCCTACACTTATCAGTAACAGCTCAGCTACTTACAGTAGATATGCCAATCACTGCTACAGAACCACCCATAGCCTGGGGCAGCAGTGTAAAACTGCTTGTGACTTAATAAAAACAACCTAGTGAGAAAACCCCTTAAAAGGTGTTCCAGGACCTAAGAATGCTCATTTGTCTATTCGGACTTGTTTAAAAATTGTAGAGGAGACTTACCTCCCAGATGCTACCATTAACTCCAAGCTACTGGTCCGTTCATCCTGGCTATAGCACTGACCGGTATTCATTCACACGGCAGCTGCAGCCGAAACAGGCCACATGCACGTGACATTGTGACCTGTTATTGGCTGCAGCTGTCACATGAGATGACCATTCAATGCTTACATCCAGGATGTATTGACCGGCAGCCAGGCATAAATGGGAGTGTCTGGAAGGTAAGTGGGAGTCTTATCTAATATTTGTAATCCGGACAGACAAATGAGCATCGTTAGGACCCGAACACCTCCAAGTCAATGACCAACATTAACTCTTAACGCTCTGTAGCTTTGTGCACTGTGGAGTTTAACCCCTTAAGCCCCAAGCTTGAAAAGGCCTTAAAGGAGTTGTCTCACGACTGGATTTCATCCTACCTTGGTGCTGTCCTAAGAGCTGTAGTTTTGAAATCATGGGCGGAGCACTGGCTTCCTGGAGTCCTCTCCCCCCTCCCTTCATCTAGGTGACGTCATGCTGCTGCGCTCGTCCCGATGCAAAGAATTTGGAAGGGAGAACATCTCAATCACAGAGTTCTCTTTCCCCTGCTGCGGGCCCTTTCAATAGCACCACCGTGTACACAGCACATATTTCTCCCCCCCAAATCCATAATGACCCGGGGCCCAGCACAGGGAAGGCGGGGGGGGAAGCATTTCAAAAATTCGATGTGACTAGTGCGGGGGGCGGGCACCTGTTTTTATTTGCAGGGAGTTATTCATTTGACATCTGTCGTGTCTTCTTAATTACTATTCACGTGTTGACTTTTCCTGCCTGAAATAATTACTTCAGCAGGAAGCTTTGGGTAAACAGGAAAAATGCAAAATTAGGCTGACTCAGGCTAAAGACATGGGCAGGAAATATTTAACCAGTGAATAATAATTGGCGAGACACAGATAAGGCAGGGGGGGAAAAACTGACGGGGGCTGTTTAGTAGCCTGCTCAAAAATCACTGCAGGCAGATGAGGACAGAGAGAGAAAGGGACGGGAGATAGTTAAACTTGTGGCTCGTTTCCCCCGCTGCCCCTGTTGTGAAAAGATCCGGGAGATACAGCCTATCGGGAGAACAAGCGGTCGTGACTATAGAGCCCTCAGCAGCCCCGGGAGCCACTAAAACAAGTTTCTAAAATCAGTGGGAAATTTGTTATTGACATATATTCAAACGTGCTTGTTTTTTGAAGATCTTTAATTTGAATGACAATCTTTGTAGTGAGACAACCCCTTTAACGACAGCACTTTTGTTTTTGCCTCCTTGCATTTCAACAGTCGGAACTTTATTTTGCAATCTGCATTTTTATGGGACTTCTTTTACGGGGAATTTTGTACTTTTTGGGGGCATAGCTTGAAAAAAAAAAAATCCTGCAGTAATTTATACATAGTCAAATTTTTCATTTTTTTTTTTTTTACACCATTCACACTAAAAACTTATATTAAATCTATAGGTTATTACACTTATTGATGCCTGATGTGTAGCTTTTTTTTTGTCTGTGTAATGTAGAAACAATTAGGGGATGTTCACACGGCGAGTTGGATCCATTTTTAGATGCGTGTTCTAATCCATGTTTTGGACCTTAACCAGGGTGTGGATGGGGAGGCTATTTTGCGGAGTGGGGTCGTCATAAAAGGGCCACTCCCAAAATAAAACCTTCGGGGCTCTGGATCAATTCAAACATCTTGCCCAAAAATCTGATCCCGGGTTTCTTTTACACATTCCCAATTTTGGGTGCAGACGGGATTTGGGATACAAATACAGCTTTTTCTTAAACTCTACCCCAATGTTAAAAAGATCAAAACATTGTTACCCTTTTGTAGTCTGTTTGTTCTTCCTAAATACTTAATTATTGTATCAATAGGGATAAACGCCTGATGTTACCATTTTACTACAGTAAATTACATTTAAAAACACACCGTGAAATGAGGGAGTCAGAATGGGGATTTCGGGGGTTTTGGGGGAAATTGGGATGGGGGCTTCGGCTTGCCGACTCCACAGCCCTGCCTTAAACGGACCCAAACACGCATCTAGCAGTGAGATTACCATTGCTTTCAATGTAAAACACGCAGCCGCATTCAGACGAGTGATCGCCGATGTGTTTACATTGACTCTTTCAGATCCATTCAAAGAATTAACATTAATTCTTGATCCGTTTGATACAGCAGGTGCCGTTTAAAATAATAAGGTGCAATCCTGCTGCAGCAAAAACGCATCCAAACATCCCCCCCAAAATTGGATGCGACTTACACAGCGCTTTTAAATGCGCTTTTTCGGATCCAACACACTGTGTGAACATAGCCCCTATGTTGGATCTTATTTTAATTGTATTTCTACACTTTTTATTTTTTTTATAACCCCATGAAGGGTTAAGTATTTTACCTTTATTGTAGTAATGCATTAGCATATTCATATATGTG
Organism: Phyllomedusa bahiana; assembly: GCA_025379985.1. NCBI lineage: Eukaryota > Metazoa > Chordata > Amphibia > Anura > Hylidae > Phyllomedusa > Phyllomedusa bahiana. The sequence goes on along the minus strand of JAODAL010000006.1, from coordinate 377,535 downwards.
TCATACTGACACAGACAACAGTAAGGGCAGCACACATTGTGCCCTGACCACAGACTTCCTATACATATAGCCCTTGGGTCACCCTAGGTCCCAGGACTGACTGTACAGACGTTCCCTGGGAGTCCCGATGGAGCCTGAGGAATGTCCTTTGATTATTTGGCAATCAAAGGGTTAGGCGATGGGGATCGGGGATTTCCCCCCACTTTCCCCGGCGTTTTGGACTGCTCTGGGAAACAGAACTTTTAAAAAGGGGGTTTTCTCAGTAAAAGGATTGTTTTTTTATTTTAAAGATTTTGCAAAAACTGTCACTTTGAAATAAGTCACTAACAGGCCCTACCTATTCCTAGATGGAACCCCCTTTTGTATGGGCGTATCAGCCCCTCGGGTCGCTATAGCTACAGACCTGTTTGAACTTTTCTGATAGTCCCGTGTAGTTGCTTATAACAGACCGGGATTTCAGCACTCCCAGGTAGAACAGTAGAACCCATAAACCCACCCTAAATTCAAAATAAAACCCAAAGGGAAAAACGGACTGAGGTAAGATGAATCAATGTAGTGAGACAACCCCTTTAAGTAGAGCTCTGTTCCTGGTGCAGATAGGGCGCAGGGAGCAACAAAACCCCCTCATCTGCAACAGCATCTAAAGACGATGCTGCAGAAAGAGGACTTCCAGCGCCCGACTCTAAGTAAGGGGGGGAGGGCATTGATGAAAAAACCCTTCTGTACTCGTGTCATTGTAAGGTTTTGTTCACACGGCAAAAAATGCGGGATATTCCCCCCCCGCATTAGGGCCGTGTGTCGGGGGCGGCGGGCCGCAAGACATTCATTTTTTGGGCCGGAAACGCCGTGAAAAATTTGACATTCATTCTTCCCTGCTCGGAACAAATAAATAGTTTTTTTGAAACTGGGGATTACTATAATGACGGGGGACTATCTCGCCCCTTTTTTCGCGGCCAAACGGGCGAATAGCCCCATTTTAAGCCGTGTAAACATCCACAGAAATGCTGGGAGGGTAGAGTATTGCATCACACTGTAGACCCGCCCACAACCAAACCAGGAAGTGTGAGACTGAAGCTGCCTGTGACTGAAACAGCATGGCGAGCCCATCCCTTTAAATAGGTTACCTAGTGCAAAACAGGAATATTTAGAAGAAAAAAAAACTTGCTTTTTGTATGAGCACACAAAAATACCAATTATACATAGACCAAGCCCTTACACATTACTAAAGACACACTTCTGCTTAAAGCAATGACAAAACCAAGGTCATCGCTTCATAGGCCGATGAGCAGGAGCCTGAACAAGTTTATTGTGATCGGAAAAGCAGCTCAGAATTTCTATTTTACCATAAAAATCTGCTCTGATAAAGCTTCCCAAGAGCCATGAGAGGAGAACCAGGGCCCCTCCCCTGAGGATGAGGCCGGCGAGGGGGACATGCCACCGCTTAGGAGTGGCGCTGTAACTTCAGGCACAGTCATAGGATTTCCGCCCTTTTAAACATCCCCCAGGCTTCTGCTGGAAACCTGTGCAGAGGCTGCGATTGACGCACAGCATCAATCAGGGGTTTATCGCTTCTGCGGACTCCTATAAGGAGTAGAAGCAGTAGGAGAACAGACAATTTAGTTGTCCATTTCTATACGTCGCCTGGATCTGGGGATCGTGTAGCTCGGGGATAGATCGTACATACGCGGGGGCTACAATGTCACAGCCCGATATCGGCCTATGTGTCCGCAGCAGGTATGGGCACCACGTGAAGCAGGATGTGCCTCAAAGCAGCCACCATTAGCGCATGGGGCAGGGATTTCTCCACACAGTGATGTAGGCCCCGCGTCCCAGACTCCCCGTAGGTGACAGGGGGTTTTTGTATGCGATAGGGGGAAATATTATGGGTCGGGGGGGTGTGTGAGCCCTGTGTCCCCCTGGCTACCCCCTCTACTCACCATCCTGTGCACAACCTAAAGGAACACGTAAAAAAAAAATAAACCCGGAACAATTGCCCCAACTGGAACCTAGCGTGGCGGGGGGTCCTATTTATAGGGCCCTCCCCGGGAGCAGCGCATTCCACTGCTGGAGAGGGGGGAGTAAGTTGGACCAACCCATAGAAAAGTCCTGCCTGACCGCTGCGCGCACTGTCTGCTATCACTGAATCGGAATCTACGTCCAAACGGCTTTTCACGTGAAGTCAGCGTCACGTTTAAACATGTTTGAATCTGGACGCTTCGAAAAGCTTACGTCTCACTCATGGGAAGTGCTAAGTCATGTATGTGTGCCTCCGCCAGACCTGCTGTAAAGAGGCCCGTGTGAAAATGGGGACAAACCGCACAAAAGTGGGGCGTAAAAGGTCGGGGGACGGCTGGGGCTTGATGCAGGGGTTTAAACTTTTACGTCACAGCGTCCCAGTATTACTGAGGTGTTCCTCTGCCTGGCGTCATGTGCCCGGATGTGGTTATGCTGAAGTGCTGGTGGCCATTTTAAACGGCCATGAGAAGTCTTTATGAGAAACTATTAATATTTAGTACTAAACATGTGGGAATGAAGGACAAAGAAACTCCAGTCCTCAGGTGGTCACTAGTGTTCCTCAAATAGGTTCCTGTTCAGTTTGACTGAACTTTTCGTTTCTCTAACTGTAACCCTGAGTTGGGGTTTGGGTTTTAAAGGGGTCTTCAATCAGCGCCTCAGGTTGGTTCAAGCTGTACGTATAGGCAAAAAAAAGTCAGCTCACCTTTTATGCAGGATGGCCCCATGCCATTAAAACCCCACGTCCCCCCTCCAGCAGCATAGCACACATAGTATGAAGAAAAAAATTGTGGACAGCGTGACATGGGCGGCCGGGGCAAAAAAAGGTTAAAAGCTGTTTTAATCTTGTCAATACACAATCTCTCCCCTGGGGCCCAAAATACAACCCCCCCTTATTTTCTTCTACAAAACCATACAACCAAAATTTTTTTTCCTTTTTTCCCCCTAATTCCACCCCCCCCCCCACCCTCAATTTTGATTCCTTTTCCCCCCCCAAGGCAAACACCCGCAAATTCGTGGTTTTCCTATCTCCCCCCCCCTCCTACACATAACCCCACTCCCTTACCCCCCTATTTCCCCTATTTCACCACACATCATCACATACAGGGGTAAACAAGGGGTCGCCTTCCTTCTCGCACTCGAGGGCTGTGACCCTCTCTCACTCCCCCTCAACCTAATACCATTTTTAATGTCCGATGCAGGAGCCTGGTGAGGTAAGTTGCTTTATTATTTTTATTTTTATTATAGGGGCTCTACCTGGCTACAATGGGGGGGGGTCTACCTGCACAAGAGGCACTACCTGGCTCCAATGGGGGGGCTCTACCTGGCTACAAATGGGAGGGGAGTCTACCTGGCAACAGAGGGGACACACCTGGCTACAATGGGGGGGGTCTACCTGGAACAGTAGGGGGCCTCTACCTGGAAACAGAGGGGGCACGTACCTGGCTACAATGGGGGGGGTCTCCCTTTCACAGAGGTGCACTCTACCTGGCAACGAGGGGGCACTACCTGCCTACAATGGGGGGGATCTACCTAGGCAACAGAGGGGCACTACCTGGCTAAAACAAATGGGGGGTTCTACCTGGCAACAGGGGGGGCACTACCTGGCAAAAAAATGGGCACAAAACCTGGAAACAAAGGGGCATCTACCTGGCAACAAAGGGGGAATTTTACCTGGCAACAAAGGGGGCATCTACCTGGCAACAAGGGGGGCATCTACCGGGCTAACAAAGGGGCATCTACCTGGCTAACAAAGGGGGGGGCATCTACCTGGCTACAAATTGGCTCTACCTGGCTACAGAGGGTGCTCTACCTGGCTACAGAGGGGCTCAAACCTGGCTAAGAGGGGCATCTACCTGGCAACAAGGGGCATCTACTTGGCTACAAGGGGGCCTCTACCTGCCTGTAAGGGGCACTACCTGGTTATGGGGGGCTACTACCTGGCTATAAAGGCATCTACCTGCTTTCTTCCAAAGCCGTTATCAGTTAGGTGGAGTGGGTGTGGCTTTTTGAAGGGGCATGGCAAACCGACAAGATGGGCGTGTCCATGAAAATTTTTGCCGCGGCACGCTCCGCGCGCGCCGCCCTCTAGAGTCTCCTACTTTTTCATTTTCAAAAGTTGGCAACTATGACATACACCATACATGCCAACTCTCCCGTTTTTGGCGGGGGGTCCCGCTATTTGGGGTTTCCTCCCCCCCCCGCCCCCCTCCCGGGGAGTTGGCGCTCCCTCTTGCGCCGCCGTTCCGCTCCTACAGGCGGGTGAAGGGGCCGCACGTCCCCTTCACCCGCCCGCGGTCCACTGTGCGGGAGGAGGCAGGGGATGGTTCTCTCCTCCCCCTCCCTCTGTATGTCCGGCGTCTGTGCGCCGGGGTACACACAAAACAGCGGCGCAGGGGAAGTGACGCGGGGGCTGCTCCTCACTTCCCTGCGTCGCTGAGGAATCGGGCAGGAGCGGGCCCGCGCTGCAGGAGCCTGGTCAGGTAAGTGGCTTTTATTATTTTATTTTTATAGCTTTAGGGGCTCTGCCTGGCTAACAGAGAGGGCAACTACCTGGCAAAAAATGGGGCATCACCTGGCAACAATGGGGGGCTCTACCTGGCTAACAGATAGGCCACTACCTGGCAACAATGGGGGCACTACTGGCAAAACAAAGGGGCACTACCTGGCAACAATTTGGGGGGATCACCTGGCAACAATGGGGCACTACTTGCAACAATGGGTGGCACTACCGGCTAACAGATGGGGCACTTACCTGGCTAACAGATGGGGCACTACCTGGCAACAGAGGGGGCACTACCTGGCAAACAATGGGGGCACTACCTGGCAACAAGGGGCACTTCCTGGCTAAACAGATGGCCACTACCTGGCTACAATTGGGGCACTACCTGGGAAACAATGGGGGGAAATACCTGGCAACAATGGGGGGATCACCTGGCAAACACTGGGCGCACTACCTGCCAACAATGGGGGCACTACCTGGCAAACAATGGGGGCACTATCTGGCTAACAGATGGGGCACTACCTGGCAACAATGGGGGCACTAACTGGCAACAGAGGGGGCACTACCTGGCAACAATGGGGGCACTACCTGGCAATAGAGGGGGCACTACCGGGCAAAAGAGGGGGCCCTACCTGGCAAACAAAGGGGGCCCTACCTGGCAACAATGGGGCCTACCTGGCTAACAATTTTGGGGGGACTACCTGGCTAACAATGGGGGCATATCTGGCTAACAATGGGCACTACCTGGCAACAATGGGGCACTAACTGGCAACAGAGGGGCACTACCTGGCAACAATGGGGGCACTACCTGGCAATAGAGGGGCACTACCTGCAACAGAGGGGGCACTACCTTGCAAACAATGGGGCATACCTGGCAACAATGGGGGCACTACCTGCAAACATGGGGCTACCCTGGCAAACAATGGGGGCACTACCCGGCTAACAATGGGGGCACCTACCTGGCTAACAAAGGGGGGCACCTACCTGGCTAACAAAGGGGGGCACCTACCTAGCTAACAAAGGGGGGCATCTACCTGGGTACAAATTTGCTCTACCTGGGTACAGAGGGGGGATCTACTTGGGTACAAGGGCATCTAAATGGGCCCGTTTAAAGGGGGACTACCTGGTTATGGGGGGCTACTACCTGGCTATAAGGGCATCTACTGGCTTTCTTCCAAAGCCGTTATGCAGTTAGGTGGAGTGGGTGTGGCTTTTTGAAGGGGCGTGACATACCGACAAGATGGGCGTGTCCATGCAAATTTTTGCCTTTTCATTTTCAAAAGTTGCCAACTATGACATACACCCCCTTCGCGTTCCCGTTCAAGACGTGTTCACTGCATCTCCTTAGGTTGCGCGTTCTTGTCCGCGACCTGGGTGGGACAGACCGCTCGGCTGACAGCCAGTAACGCTTCAGCTAGGTGTAACTCGACCTGGGCTCAAACACCATTGCCAAGCACACATAAAGCAGCCCGTTCTCTTAAACCCATAGCACTTTGCTAATGGTAACCAAAGACGGACATGATTCGATTTTTGATCCCCTCATTTTAAACTATGATCTTCATAGTGAGACAACACCTTTAAAGAGAATCATGGATAAGAGCTGCCAGTCTGCGGACACTATTTAACCCTGTAAAGGTGTTGTCCAACTTGAAAAACAAAAAGAACAACCAATTGTATAAAATCACAGAAAAATATTAACTCTTTGAATGAAACCTGTCAAGTGGTTTATGCTGCCCTGAGAGCAAGATGTGATAGAGAGGCTGAGCATTGTGATATATCGGTTTATGTGAAAGCAGGATTTCTGAACAGAGAATCTGTAAAACTGAAAGTACTGTCCCTGCCCACATACAGTGATTGACAGTTTGTTCTGTATACACAATAATCTAGGTAAAGCTGTCAATCACAGCATGTGGGTGGGTTAAGCAGGACTATTAAGGAATCTGGTCAATATTTTCTCTGCTTTGACTCTGAAATCCTGCTCCAAGTCATATAAATCTATATATTACAGAGCTCAGCTTCTCTCCCTCTATCATGTCCTGTTGTCAGAGTGGGTAGTATAAACCCCCTGACAGATTCCCTTTATGCCACTGCAAATCCAGCATTAAAGCTCTGGAAGTCACATCTGGTGCTATTGGTGTCACAATGGTATGTCAGTCAGCACGTGACTACTGCAGCTGTAAGTGGACATATATGCCCATCTGTTGACATCAATGTGTCCATCACTAAGTGGTGATGCCAATGAAACGGCTTATGACTGTTAGGGCTTGTTCACACAGAGTTTACACTCCGTGTTACAAGCGCTTTAGGGATCCGTCTTGGGGTCCGCTCTGTTGGTCCCCAAGACGGATCTAACAATTAGCAGTGAGATTCCCACTGCGCCGAACACAGAGCAGCATTCACATGAGAGAACGCAGCTGCGTGTTTCAATAGCGCAGCTCGGCTCCGTCTTGAAAATAATTGACATGCAAGAAAGCTGTGCTCTGATTGGTTGCTATCGGCAACAAAGAGAATCTTATTTGTTGGACCAGCATACCTTATCTACACAGGATATTTCTATTAGAATAAAAGAAGGACCCTTACAATTTGCACAATGACAACTGGTCTGGATTAACTTGTCTAATGAGGGCCCTGGGTTCATAAGGTCTGTGATGTCGACATGCTTCTAGATGGTCTGGAACAGAAACTCAAAAAAAGTTATTCATTCTAATTCCTCTTTGACACTTTTCATGGTGTTTTTAGATTAACAAAAAACTAGAAAAACTGCATTTTTCTTTTTGGGTTTATGCAATTTTTATGTCTTTTTGTGATTTTTTTATGTGTTTAGAGGGGTTTTGTCACAAAGCAAATTCTCTAGGACTGGCTATGGGTATGCTCACATGGCGTATTGTGGCGCGTATGGTACACGCCGCAATATGCTGGGTGTTTTGGAAGCACGCGCTAACACACATTGTCAGTGGCGTGTAAGCGCCCCGAAAACAATTGACATGACAATTCTCCCCTCGCACGTACAATACGATCGTATTGTACGCCCGGGGAGACGACTTGCAAATGAATTAATGTACTTGTAGCGTGCATTTCACCGCGTATAAAGCGCAATACATGGCGAAATATGCACGCAGTTACGCTTACAAATAAGTTGTGTGAACATACCCTAATAGTTTGCTACAAGTTGGCTTTAGAGAACAGGGATATGGCCGTGCTTGTGCAGTTCTTATGGCATTCAAAAAGTATTGGCTGCTTTATTCTACGGTGGTATGTCGGAATGAAAGACTGCTTTCCTCTGAAAACATGGGAGCGATAAGTACTAAACAAACTGTTTAAGGCTATGTTCACACGGTGTATTTGCAGGGCGAAATTACGGCCCGCAATTACGCCGTGTGGACGGGGCGGGAGCGGGGGAGTGAGCGGGGGGCCGGCACTTCGCTGGCCCATAGACAATCACTGCTAGCGGCATTAGAAAGTGACATGTCAATTATCTCTCCGTAATTATCTCCCTGTAATGAATAGGCCGTTTTCGGCCCGTAATTGGCGCAGTTCGGCACGTAATTACGGTCCGAAATACGGCCCATTTTAAGCCGTGTGAACATGGCCCAAGAATTTTGTTGTCTTCCAAAGACTTTATCATGTCTTCTATGACCCACATGTTTGATTGCTAAAATATGCTTAAGGACTGCCAAAATTGTCTGTTAAATGCATACATGCAGGAAAATGTTCTACTTTTTTTAATAAAATGCAATAACCACATTTTTTGTATGTAATAAGTGCTGTAATCAGGGCTCTGGAAGTCGTGGAGTCGGTGTCTATTTTGCAGGAGTCAGAGTCGTTATAAAACAGACCGACTCCAACTCCCAAAATATATAATTAGTTGGTACAGCTAGTTTGACGCAGTGCCATGAGCAAGAGAAATTGGGTCTTGCCTCCGCTACTGCTTCCATATCGTCAGCCTCATCAGATGAGGAGTATAATTGATGACATGGAGCAGGCAAAGCGTTACCGCAGGGGAAAAGTCCATTCATTCTGAAGCCAAGAGGCGAACATCCAGGCAAAATATCGGAGTCAACAAGTCGGCTCATCACAAGGGCTATCAGCTCTGGGGCGACAAACACGGCAGTGGAGGCGGCTTTTTTGCTTCATAATAGTGAGATCACAGATGTCCATGCAAGCACCGTGCAACACGCATTACACAGGTCTGGAATGATGGCCCGAAAAAAGGTGAAGAAGCCTCGACTTCAATCTCGTCATAAGAAGCGTTGGCTCGAGTTTGCAAAAAAGTATGGAAAATTGGAAATGGATGATTTGGAGCGATGAGATAAAAGTCAATAGACTGGGCTCTGATGGGGGCAAATGTGTTTGAAAGAATCAAGGGAAAAGGGGCGAACGGATCGATAAATTGAAGAAACTGTCAGGTTCGGGGGAGGAAGCCTGAAGATACAGGGTTGTTTCACAGCCAAAGATGTTTTATACTTGACCAGGATCAATGTTGATCTCCATGCTGAACTACTTGTGAGTTTCCTACAAGATGAGTTACTTCATACACTCCAGTACTATGAGTATGAAAAGGACAACATAGAGTTCCAGCAAGACAACCACCCAAAGCATGTGTCAAGGTTGGAGAAGGAATGGTTCAATAACAATGAGGTAGAGTTGCTGTGTTGGCCTTCACAGTCCCCAGACCTCAACCCAATCGAACACTTGTGGGTAGCGTTAAAGAAAAAGCTGTATTTGTATCCAAGTCCAGTCTGCACCAACATTGGGAACATGTAGAAGAGACTGGGGATCAGATTTTGGTCAAGATATGCTTGAATCTGATCCAGAGCCCAGAAGGATTCAGGCAGAGCTGAAAGCCAAAAGGTAGATTTACCAAATACTAACAAAATAATAAAAATTAACATTTTGATTTTTAGGAGCAAAACAGTAACAGTGCAGTTATTTGACAAGAATCTACAGAACTAAGCAGATGCTAAATACTTTCAAGTCAAATTTATGTATAAAATAGGTAAGATTATTGTCTATAAAATGCTTGTATCCTCATGTGCAAAGCTGTAGTGGATGGTGAGATATGGAGCCTGAAAGTCAAACAATCAAAACATTGTTACCATTTTGCTTGTCAGTGTATATTATACCTAAATAGCTTGATTATTGCATCATAAGGTGATAAAAAGCCTGATGTTACCATTTTACTACAGTAAAATTATCACTTAAACATGCGCCATGTATGAGGGAGTCGGAGGTTTGGGAAATTGAGGAGTCGGAATCGGGGCTTTGGCTTGACGACTCCACAGCCCTGGCTGTAATATAGACCATAAGAGGAGGTATACTAATGTGGTATCGTGGTCCACACTATAAAAGGGTTAAAGAATATTTTCTATAAAGCGATCCAAAAAGTATTGAACACGCTTACTAAAAGTCATTAAATACTTGGTACAAAAGCCTTTGTTGGAGATGATGGCTTCTAGATGCCTCCTGTATAGAGAAACGAGTTGCCCAGGTGTGGTTTTGGCCCATTCTTCCACACAAACATTTTTCAAATCCTGAAGGTTCTGTGGGTTCCTTCCTTGAACTCTGAGCTTTAGTTACTTCCATAGATTTTCTATTGGATTCAGGTTAGGTGATTGGCTGGGCCACAATAGCAGCTTTAGAGTATGTTCACACAGCGTATTGGATCCGTTTTTGGATCTGTTTTTAGATGCATGTTTGGATCTGTGTTTTGGACCCTAAATGGACCCAAAGGGCTTGTTCACACGACGTTTTTGATCCTTTTTACGGTCTCTCTCTCTCTCTCTTCCCCAGCAGCAGTTCTGTTCACTTCATCCCAAGCAGCAGTTCTGTTCGCTTCATCCCCAGCAGCAGTTCTGTTCACTTCATCCCCAGCAGCAGTTCTGTTCACTTCATCCCCAGCAGCAGATCTGTTCACTTCAACCCCAGCAGCAGTTCTGTTCGCTTCATCTCCAGCAGCAGTTCTGTTCTCTTCATCCCAGCAGCAGTTCTGTTCACTTCATCCCCAGCAGCAGTTCTGTTCGCTTCATCCCCAGCAGCAGTTCTGTTCTCTTCATCCCCAGCAGCAGTTCTGTTCGCTTCATCCCCAGCAGCAGTTCTGTTCACTTCATCCCCAGCAGCAGTTCTGTTCACCATCCCCAGCAGCAGTTCTGTTCACTTCATCCCCAGCACGTTCTGTTCGCTTTTTTCCCCACATTCACAGACGCCGCTCACCCCGATCCCTGCGATCCACAGCAGGGCCCCCACCACCGATCCCCTGCGACCCACAGCACCCGCTCACCACCGCCCCCCTGCGATCCCAGAACCCCCCCTCCCACCGATCCCCCTGAAACCCCACGCCCCCGCTCACCACCGTTCCCCCTGCGACCACAGCACCCGCTCACCCCCGATCCCCCTGCATCCACACCCGCCGCTCCCCAACCGACCCCTGCAATCCACAGCCGCCGCTCACCACCGTCCTCCTGCGACCCACAGCACGCCCTCACCCCCCGTTCCCCCTGCGATCCACAGCACGCCGCCCCCCAAAACCATCCCCCTGCAAATCCAAGCCCCGCCGCTTCACCACCGCCCCCCTGCGATCCAAGCACGCCGCTCCCCCACCGATCCCCCTGGATCCCCCAACCCCGTCACCCTCCAGCCCCCCAATGCGCTTTTGCATCCGCTTTCAGGATGCAAAGCGCAGCTGAACGTACCCGGAAGTGTGGAGGCTTTTGGCAAGGTCCCAAAAAAGCCCTCCATTATTCCTAGGGGCTTGACTTGCGAAAAACGCATAAAAATTGACTGTCAATTTTTAAAGCGGGGGAAAAAGCGCAGTGCAGGAGAGCTCTCAAAAGCGATCCCCGATCTCCCGTGAGAACAGCGATGCGCTTTTACCATTGAACTCAATGTTAATCACACTGACAATTGTTAGATCCGTAAAACGGATCACAAAAACGTCGTGTGAACAAGCCCAAACACACATCTAACAATGTACAGTGTTATTTCAATGTAAAACAACAGCGGCATTCGGCATAGTGTTTTCTGTTTTTGATGGTCTTTCGGATCCGTTCAAAGAATTGACATGTCAATTCTTGACCCATTTAACACAGCAGACACCATATTTAAAACTATATGGTGCATTTCTGCTGGAGCAAAGACGCATGCAAACACGCACCTGCAAGTTGGATGTGTTTTGGATGCAATTTGCTCAGTGTTTTTAATGCTTTTTTTCGGATGAAAAAGGACCCAAAAAATGATCCATCACGTGTGTGAACATACCTTTATTTTTTACTAAAACCCAATTGAGAGTTTCCTTTTGGTTTTTGTTTTTGGGGACATATCTTGCTGAAGTGTTTACCCTTGTTTCATCTTCAACATCCTGGTAGATGGCAGCAGATTTTTATCAGGGATATCTCTGTAGATTAATCCAGTCATCCTTTCTTCAATGTTTGCCAATGCCAAAAGCTGAAAACCAGCCCCACCTAATGTTTTCACCACCAATTCACTTTTGGGTATGAGTTTTTTGGGGTTTTTTCCCCAAATCCTCCAAACACGGCAATGTGAAAGACGTATCGGCATTCACATGAACGCACTGTCACTAAAGCTGGGGGCAATCCCTATCCATCCTGGCGCAGGGACAGAAGATTAGAGGCACAGCCGCCAGGAGATCCACTGCTGGTCCCTTATCTATGTACCTTTCCCGGGTACCACTGCCTCACGGCCCTCTGAGGCCGACAGGGACCTCCGACCTTCCCGCCGGAGGACCGGCCGTGCTTTGGCTGCAGCACATACCTCCGTTGACTGACTCCTGCTCCTGGAACGCTGAGGGCGAAGGATCGCGATCTCCCCTGCAGACACGAGCCCCCGAAAGCGTTTGGAAGATTGCCCCCCCCTCCCCCTCCCCATGCGCTCCGGAGTGTCGCCTTACTCACCCTGGCTTTGACTCCGGGGCCTTCACTCCCATGGAGGGCTCAGAGCGCGCTCCGGCCCCGCTGTTCGCGCCCACCAGCTCTCTCTTCAGATTGCTCCAAGGGCCAAGACAAAGGGACTTGAGCTTGCTGCTACCCCCCCATCAGGGACTGTGCCTGCTGTCTTAACCCCTGGCTGCTGTGCCCTTCGCCCGGCCAATGGAGTCGCAATACGGGGGGACCCCTTTTAAAACCCCCCTCACCCTCCTCCCTGAGCTTCGCAGAACGCTGGCACGCGGGACTCTGGGTCAAACGGCCCCGTTTCCCCTGGGTTCATACAACTTTTGAGCCCGAAAAAGGGCCCCGGGTACTCCCCAAACCACTGCAGTGCGGAGGCCTGCTGCCCGGTCAGGGGTTTACTAGAGGGGGGAGGGCTAAAAATGGTTGTAAGTGGCAACCAACGTTTGGCCCCTTTTCATCTCTTGTAACCCCCACAGGGTCCTTTGTCTACTGCCGCTCCTCTCCTACTTGGACCCTCTCCTGATAGGTGCCCTTATGCCAGGGGGAGATGATTTCAAAAGGGAATCGGCTCAAAGGCGAAAAACCCCCCACTCCATCCCCACTGCGCACCCCTGGAAGACCCCCCCTAACCGGGTGAAATCCACACAATGATGATACAGCTCCTTGGACACCTGGGCTCGTCCCCTGAATTATTGATGAGCTGGGCGCGCGCCCCCCCTGTGTCCAGCACCCCGGACGGAAAAATAATATCTCACATCCCTTTCCACTAAGGGGGACTTTAAAAAACTAATCTGAAGTCAAACCCTACAGGGTTAAATTTTCTGGATAGAAGGATATCAGACAACTCCCCGCGGGTGAACCTTAAACGCACACGTGATACCGCCGATAGTCTCAGATATGCAACTCGCCGGGTAAGCATCGAAAAGCTAAACTACTCGTGAGACCAATAAGCATTGGAGGTTTTTGGAAAAATTAGAGGGAGAGGGAATAATAAAGAACCCGGGGTCTCCCGGGAAGCCAGGGTTTATGAGAACATGCCCCCAATTTTGGGAAAATATTCAATGGACTGGGGGAAAAACCTTGACTCAAAACATTGAATTGAGTGCGCCCCGAGCCTAACCCGAAGGGCCCGGCCCCCTCCCCCAGGGATGTGTTTTGCTGTGTACTGACTTCCAGTGAAGGAAAATCATGGCCCCAAAGCTAGATTCTGCGTCCGGGGAATTTTCAGGGGTTCCCCTTCAGTTTTTTCCGGACCTCTCCAGGATCACCCTGCAGAAGAGGAGACATCTGAGACCTCTATTAGACACTCTATAAGATTGTAATATTGCTTATAGATGGGGGTTCCCCTTTGCCCTCTTAGTAACAAAAAAATGGACCAACCCGCAGTACTCGGGCTATGAGGATCCCCTGATTTCTGTGCTCCTTTAAAAACATCTCGGACCCAGATTTGTTAATTGGGACCCCAGTAGTCCCACTTCGGCTCCGACTGGCCGGTTCCCCCAAAACCCCTAAAAAGGGCGTCACACTCCAGTCCCACTGAAATCCCCTTCTCTGCACCGGGCTTCTTCAGGGATTTTGATTCCTGGATGAAGGGGGGATAAGGGTGTTCCCTTAGGGTTTTTGCTCTCTTCTGATCACCTTAGGCGCCTGGCGCTTATTGATTTGATGTTTATTGCTCTTAATTTGAAAGTTCTCTCCCTTCAGATGGCTGGAGACTGTGTAGAGTTCGCATAACTGTTGATGACCATGTTGGATTCCAGGGCTGTTGTTTTTCCCCCTTAACCTCAATACTTCATGGGGATTGCCCCCTCTCCATGTTTTATGTTTAGTAGCAAGGCATCTTGTTTCTATTTTTATATTAGTGTGTGCTCTCGATTTTATTTTGGCCATCTCTTGTTAACTTTGGTTGCATTTTTCTGCCCCCTAGAGGCCTGTGTTTATTAAATAGATTTATTAAACCTTCTAGTTTTTTGTTAGAATAATTTTTACTTTTTTCCCTTCCCCCGGAACTCACGAAAGTTTGGTTTTTACTTGTTGACAAGTTTTCAGGTGTTAATTTGTTGTCGGTTTTGTCTTGTTTTTCCCCTTTCCCCTCTTGTTTCCAACCCGCGTTTGAATTATCAGGTTTCTCCCAATCCTGGCATGGTATGTTACATTCACTTTTTATTTTTCAATCTGGGTTTACAGTTGTTCTCCTGTTTTTCTATCCCAATGGTTAAAATAAATCATTAAATGTTAAGGGGTCTAAATTCTACATAAAAAAAAGCTTCTAGCTAAAAGCCTCAAAGTTGACCTGAGAGTCATCTTTATGCAAGAGACCCCCTTTAACAAAAAGGGGGAAATTTTAGTTTTTTTAAAAAATTCATATCCTATACCCTATTGGCATTAAGATAGGAAAAAAGGCCGGGGTTGCTATTCCATCTTTTTGGTCTTGCCCTTTAAAAAGGTTAAACGGTCTGCCTGAACCCGGGGGGGGGTTACTTAAATTTTTGGGGGGTGTATTGAATGGCGCACCCATTTTTTTGTAACAGTACCTCCCCCAATGTGGGCAGTTTCCTTTTTTTAAAAGGGTCCCATTTGCCCTCACTCTTCCCCCCCCGACCTTTATTATCGGGGGGGACTTTAATCTCATTTTTTCTGGACGTATGAAAAATTACAATACCTCAACAAACGTTTTTTTTGGGCTCATGTTTTCCTCCAGGGGCTTCCCCCAATTTATTAGACATTCGGCCTATTTGATTGGGCGGTTCTCCCAAACCATCGGTAAGGTTTTTTCATTCTTCCAAAACCCGCCCGTCCATTCTAGAAAAAACTATTTTTTTTTGGAAAAAATGTTGCCCTTTTGAAGTAATTAGTAGGTGGCTGATCGTGGTTGACCCCGCCCCAATTTTATAACTTTGAAATCAGGGAAATTTTAATTTTAGAAAACCCCCTGGAGACTCAAAAAAATCTTGCTTAAGAACCCCCAAGTTAGGGAAGAATTGAGACAAAAATATTACGGAAAATTTTTTTAAATTAATGTAGGGTCCGTTGGGCTCAGTGGCTGTCCCGTGGGAAGCTCTTAAGCAGTTGTGCGAGGGGAAATGCATAGCTTTGGGGGCTCGCTTTAAAAAGGGTAGAGAATTCCAAGGGTACCTGCCTTTCTCATTGAGCAGTTGGAAACCAAGTTGGCAACAACTCCCCCGGGTCTATCCGCGGAGGGACGAGTCTACGTGAAG
Organism: Phyllomedusa bahiana; assembly: GCA_025379985.1. NCBI lineage: Eukaryota > Metazoa > Chordata > Amphibia > Anura > Hylidae > Phyllomedusa > Phyllomedusa bahiana. The sequence goes on along the minus strand of JAODAL010000006.1, from coordinate 361,897 downwards.
TTAAAAGCCCCCGCTTTACAAACTACCCAAAAGCTTTTGGTTTTTTTTACGGCATAATAAACCTTCTTTTTCTTGAAATGCTTTGAGATGAGACCCCTAAATTTAATCCCCTTTCCTATTAAAAAAAGTGCGGGAATCCCTGTTCTGACCTAATACAGTGCAAGCCTCTTCCATTCCTTCTTTTCCCAAACTGTTAATATCCCCGATCGCTGCCCTTGCCCCGGGGAGCGGGAAGCCTTTTCTGCAGGGCTTTCTTTCATCCTGTAATATTCTAAAACTTGGTGCGTGACTTGGGGTTCATTGAATCTCCCGATTAGGGAAAAGGAGATTGCCAATACCCTGAAGGCTTGCCTAGGAAAAACCCCGGGCCCCGACGGCCTCATTATTTTTACTACCAAACCCTTTTAGTCTCAGCTCCTTTCCCATATGGGGGAGGTTTTTAATTCCCTTTTTGACAGGGGGGGGTCCCCTTTTCCCACCCACAATGCTCCCTTCGTTTTTCACTCTGACCCAAACCAGAAAGGAAAATCTGGGAGTGGAGCTACGACCAAGCCCTTTTGAAAGCTGTTTGAAAATCTTTACCCCAAAATTTTTGGCTAATGGCTTTCCCGTTTAATTACCGCAACTGGTACATAAGAACCAGAGGGTTTTGTCCCTGTGGCAGGGGGGGGAGACATACCAGAAGGGCGATTGATCTGATTGATGTAGTGAATAGGAAGGAGCTCTTATTTTCTTCCCCCAGCTTAGATGCCGAAAAGACTTTTTACCCCCTTAACTGGACCTTCATTTTCACACATTGAAACATTCGGGATTTCGGTCCTTTCTTAGCACATCCGGGGGCTCTTTTCACCCTTTGCCCTCTTTAGACTCCCATACGCCCCTTTTCCCTTACCAAATTAAAAAAAGGAACTAGGCAGGGCTGCCCCCTTTTCCCTTGCTTTTTTCATAGGAAATTTAACCCCCGGCTGCCACAATCCAACTGCCGATGATATTGCGGCGTTTGGTAAAAGGGGCAGAATTTAAAATCTCATTTTAGCTGATGATTCCTGCTTACACTAACTAATCTGAAGGGTTTTACTCCCCAATTGCATGCCCCTTAACTAGATTTGAGGCTCTTCTGGTTATAAATAAATCTCCAAACGGAAGCTTTGCCGGTTAATATTTGGGGTTTATCGTTTTCTCTCTTGAAGGCTAACTTTAATTTCCGCTGGCGGCTAAAGTTTGGAATTTTTAAGGGTCACTTAACGCCCTTGTGCCTCCCTTTTTAAAAAAATAATTTCCCTAAGCTTATGGGGACATTTTAAAAGATTTTCTGAAAAGAGGAAAAATTTGCTCTATTCTTTTTGGTCGTAAGTGGTGATTAAAAGACCACTCTCCCAAAATGATGTATCTTTACGAGACCTTGCCTATTCCCATTCCTATGAAAGTTCTCCGCCCTTTTCAGTCGGACTTTATAGATTTTAGGGGCTAAAGGGGATAGGATACCTCGAAGTGTTCTCTTTGGGGGGTAAGGGGGATGGGGCTTGGCGGGCCCGGTATTTCAAATTTATGGGGGGGCCCAATTTTCGAGTTATACCATCATGGTCACTTTTTGCTTTTCCAGATGGTGGAGGTGGAGAACTGTGGCTAGCCCCCAAACCACCCAAAGGCCTGTTTACACAAGATTTGCCGTGGTTTTGGCCGCGGGTTTTTTCCGTGGGGTTTCCTTTCCCAAAACCCCGTCCAAAAGCTCCCCAAGCCCCGAAATTTATAAAAATTGTTTCCCCCTGGAAAACTGCAGTAGTTCACACGACTTGGGTTTGGGGGCGCGGGTTTTGCCGCGCCCTTTCCGCGCGTTAGTCAGGGAAGTTATGTCAATTCTTCAAGCAGCTGCAGCGCGGAAAATCCCCATAGGAAGCAATGGAGAGCTTCAAAACCCCGTCCAAAACCGCGCCGCGGTTTTCGGCACAGTTTTCGGCGCGCTTTCTGGCGCGGTTTTTGAAGATGTTCTTCAAAATTTTAATGTGTCTGTTTTGATTGATATTTCAAAAGCCAAAAACCCTTATATGAGTGGGGTTTTTAAATTAATTTTCAGTTGCAGTGTGTAATGGAGGATTCCACCCAAAGCCAACTACCGGAGGATGGAAATAAATGTGGAGACCCTGAAATCCGAGGTGAGTACACATTTTAGAAATGTATATGTCATATAATATGTCATTTTTAAACTTGTATTTCCTTCTTGTGTGATTGCCGTTTTTTAGCTCACATGGCATGGGGCGATCTGCCTGTGTTCGGTTTTTTTGCCTGTGTTTTTCACCTTGCCAACCCAGGTAGCTGTGTTTTTACCATTGACAGGTGCAAAAACTTTTACTTTGGCTGCAGTAGATGGGTTGCCAGGGGGTTCAAACGGGAACGTGCAAGACCCGCTTTAATGAGTTGGGAAAAACAAAATTTATTTAGGGGTAAAAAATGCAGTTTTTTAAAAATTGGAAAATTTTGATAAGTGTATTCAAATGTTATAATTTAAAAAAAATAATTATTTTTTTTTTAAAATAATTTTTGAGAAGAAAAGCATAACTGATATAGGAACATCATTAAACATTATCACATATACATCGCGTATCAATCCAATATGTACAAATCTTTGAAATGCCCCTGACAGAAATTCTTTCATTTTAAAATTAAGAAACTGTAAACCCCCCCAAAAAATGATACCGCCACATAAAACTTACCCCCCCCCCCCTAAATTTTAGTAATTCCAACCCCTTTCCTATATCCCCCAATCTCCGGGGCTCTCCTCCTCCTAGCGCTCTCTTGTCTGCCCCCCTCCCCTTAACGGCCCTCTTTGTCACTTTCTCTTTTTAAAAAGGCTTGACGGGGCCAGTGACTCCTGAATCTGTGTTTTGTCTGTCCCCGGGCCCCTGCGGTCCCTCAGGTTTCCCCTAGTTACCAGCCCCCATCCCCCCCTAAAAGTCATCTCCAACGCCCAAACTCCCCCGTAACCCCCCATTTTCTCCGGAGGGGGATAAAATTTGGGTGCGAAAAATGGTCCTCAAATTCTTTGATACCTCATTGAGAAAGATTTTTCAATGTAACTTTTCCATTTGAAAAAAATTTTTGTCATCTCGCTTTTTTTTTTTTCCCCTTTTTCTATCAATCATCACTAGTTACTGATCACGAGATTAATTTCTTTCCTGGAGCCAGTGGTCCAGTATCATTTTTTTTAGCCACCAAAAGCTAATGTGGACCCCTTTGTACCAACTAAGCCCCCCTCCTCTCCCCATCTAGGTTCCCCCGGGAAAGTAATGGAAAATATGCTTTGGATCCTATACCCCCCCCCCCAAATATCCTTGACACCCTGTAACACGTTCTTTAAATTTTATGTCTTCCAGGTGCAGGCCCGTCCCTGTCTGTGGGACAAAACTGCACCCGGGTACAGCAACCGGCCTCTACGTGAACGTGAGTGGAAATCCATCTGCCGGTTGCGGTCTCCGGAATGGGACGTGCTGGTCGCTCATCAGCTGGATCCAGAGACATCAGCGATAGGTAAGTGTGTCTCTGGATCCATCTCAAAGCATCTAACAATTAGCAGTGACTTTATCTATGCCGGCAATGACAAACATGCAGCAGCGTCAGGGCCGTTCCTAGGCTAAATTGCACTCAGGGCGAAGTGAAAAAATCCTCCCCCCTCCCCCGTAAAATAATGCGCCACAATGCAAAACAGTGCTTCACCAGATAACTGTCTGTAAGACCCACCTGTAACCAGACAGTAGCCCCAGTAGCCACGATAGTTGCCCCTGTAGCCATGATAGTTGCCCCTGTAGCCAGATAGTTGCCTCTGCAGCCATGATAGTTTCCCTTGTAGCAATGTAATACCCCCTGTAACCAGACAGTAGCCCCAGTAGCCACGATAGTTGCCCCTGTAGCCAGATAGTAGCCCCAGCAGCCATGATGGTTGCCCCTGTAACCATAATAGTTGCCACTGTAGTCAGTTGCCCCTGGAGCCATGATAGTTACCCCTGTAGCCAGTGTCCTCCTTGCAGCCAGTGTCCCCCCTGTAGCCAGTTGCCCCCTTGTAGCCAGTTGCCCCTTGTAGCCAGTTGCCCCGTTGTAGCCAGTTGCCCCCTTGTAGCCAGTTGCCCCCTTGTAGCCAGTTGCCCCCTTGTAGCCAGTTGCCCCTTGTAGCCAGTGTTCCCCATGTAGCCAGATGCCCCCTGTAGCCAGTTGCCCCCTTGTAGCCAGTTGCCCCCGTGTAGCCAGTTGCCCCCTGTAGCCAGTGTCCCCTGTAGCCAGTGTCCCCCTTGTAGCCAGTGTCCCCCTTGTAGCCAGTGTCCCCCTGTAGCCAGTTGCCCCCCTGTAGCCAGTGTCCCCCTGTAGCCAGTGTCCCCCTGTAGCCAGTGTCCCCTATAGCCAGTTTTCCCCCCTGTCATCACGCCGCTTACACTCAGCTCCCGGGGTCTCCTGGGACGGACAAGACTCAGCGTCACAGGGGGCATGGTGAAAGCCATGCGCCCCCTGCGTTGCTGCTGTGTATGTATCGGCACTCTGACTGAGCGCTGATACATACAGGTGAGGAGACCCGAGGGGAGTGAGCCGTCCTGCCTCCTCCCTGTGCCAACTGCTGCACTAAGTGTGTGCAGCTGCCGGCAGTAATAGGCTAACCGTGGGGTGGCGAGGCGGGCGGCGCCCCCCTCGGGTCAGGGGAACCTCGGCGCCCCGGGCGATCGCCCGCCTCGCCCGCCCCTAGGAACGGCCCTGAGCGGCGTTCACAGGAGTTGGCCGGGTCCGTACTTCAGATGCCATCTAACAATTGCATGTCATTTTTGTAATCACATCTGAAAGACGGACCCGACAGGCTGGAAGCAAAGACGCAGCGTCAATAAGTCATGTGAACGCCGCCACGTTTTTCCCAATTCCGGTATTCATAAACTCACAGCTCATTATTAGATACGACTATAGATCTTTTCAGATGGACCCAGAGATGCATCAGAAAAGCATATGTTCCTACAGAGACAAGACACCGGTTTGCGGCTGCATGCGCTCATTGTGTGGGTAAATAATGTAAAAGATTTATAGGCAACATTGTTATGCGCTTATTGAAAAATTGTATGCAGAAACTATTTTTTTCTTTTTTCAACTACAGCATGTTGTCACGTACCCGGACGTAGAAGTGGATCCACTGGACCACCGCAAGCGATGGTGTAAGCCACGCCAGGGAACGGAATCTAAGTAGGTCCCGGTTTTCACCAGCCCCTGCGCAAAGCGGGACGGGAACTGTTGCGGCGGGGTTACGGTCGTTCCTGACGTGATTGCTTGAGGTGGCAGCCAAGGTATAGCGGGGTGCAGAATGCTAGGGAAAGGCTCGTAGTCGGGACAGGCAGAGGTCAGGGCAGATCGGCACAGGTTGTGCGTAGTGGAAGGGGTGGGGTCAGGGCGGCGGAGCGGGGGATGCGTGGTCGGGAAGGAGCTATGGTACGGTACAGGGGTTTGTCAGAACAGGTTGTAACGCTTCCCCAGGGCTGAAATGGGCCTAAAGTCCGGCAACAGTCCAGGAAGGGGGGGGGGAGGCTTAAATAAGGGCGTGACGGCATAGCCTTATGGTGCACTGGCCTTTAAATCTCGGGGGAGTGGCGGCGTGCGCGTCCCTGATGTGGGGAGGGGTGCGCGGGAGGTGAGACGCAACGGGTAGGGCGGGGGGGGGAAGAGGGGCCGGGGGGCGGGTGAGGGGCCCCACGCCGAATGGGGGGGGGCGTGCGCTTGGCGGCGACCACGGGTGTGCCCGCGACCCGGGACGGGGGTCGCGGGCCCACCCGTGACACATGTCTTGTAATACCATGCAGAGAGCGTAATCCTCTCTGGAACAAGAGGGACAGCGGCAAACAGAACAAACTGAAGACACCGGTGCCGCCAGCCACAAAGCGGAGGGGGAGAGTTTTGCAGCCAATCAGGGGCATCCAGTTCAGAAGAGTACAAATGTAAACTGAAGACCAGTCAAAATACAAAATCCGGTTAGCACATCCGTTTAAAGACTAACGTATGGTGCACATGTTTTTGGGGGCAGCAAAAGTATGCAACAAATCAATATCAGCAGCCTTAGAAACATTTAAAACATCAAGGGGACATAATTTAATTTTTGGAACAGCATTCTGCTAATATGAAATTTTATGAAAAATGTCAGTCTTAGTACTTTTTGACAAAACTGTAAATGCCCAACTACCACGGCAAGGTGACCCGAAGGAAAACTGAAAAAACAAGGAGAACGTTTGGAAAACGGAGATAGGGGGAGTAATAGATTTTTTCTTATCAACTGGGTTGCAGTACTTATCAATAAAATTTTGTTAGAATTGGAAAACCCCTTTAAAAAGGGATGTTTCACTTACAAAGATTTTTGTTCAAATGAAAGCACTAAGAAGTGTTCAATTATGATGTTAATTTGGGTTGAGGAGTAAAAATTCTTTAATCACTTGTATTCTAGTTTTTATTGTTACGACCTGTTTCTTATACCCTCTGCAAATGTTTTTCTTATCTGAAAGCAGGGAGCGATGCCATTTTTAAATGCCAATCGCCCCAAAAAAGATCAAAAATAAATATAGTGTGCATAACAACCTAGCCTATAAATCTGTCATGTTATTTAACCTACACGGTGAACGGCGTAAAAAATTTAGAAAAACTGTCACAGAATTGCCATTTTCGTTCATTTCGCAGCACGTAAAATGGAATAAAAAGCGTCAAAAAGTCATATAAATGCCAAAGGGGTACCAATAAAAATGTCAGTTCATTCTGCAAAAAAAGCCCTTACACAGCTCTATATACGAAAAAAATATAAAAGTTATGGCTCTCAAAAATAAAAATAAGATTGACAAACTTTTTTTCAAAAAAGTATAAAGTTGGTTTTGAGTATCGTGGAATCGTATCGACCGCCAGAAAATAATTAACTTGTCCCCCCCAACGTAATATTGCACTGTATAGCCTGCTGTTAAAAATAAAAAACACTGCTAGGATTGCAGTATTTTTTTTTACCCTGCCTTACTAAAATGGATTTAAAAGAGATAGAAAAGCCTTGCCCCAAAAAATTATGCCATTAAAACATCAACTCATCCTGCAAAAAACACATCCATACACTACTGCATACACAGAAAAATAAAAAAAAGATAGCTCTCAGACTATGACGATGAAAAAACTTATTTTCCTTTTTGAAGTGTGAAGTGTTTTTATTTTGTAAAAGCAATAAAACAAAATACAAATTGGGTATTGACCTGCTGAGTAAAGCTAGCATGTCATTTTTACCGCATGGTAACTACTGTAAGAAATAATTATAAAAAACACTACCAGGATTGCTGTATTAATCGAAAACCTTGATTAAAAGCGATCAAAGTCATATGAACCCCATAATAATACTAATAAAAACGTCAGTGTGTCCCTTTTTTCCCCCATTTTCATGGCCCAATGCAAAAAAAAAAAAACAGTGCAATACCTGTGCACCCAAATTGCACAATAAACCCACAGATGAGATCCCTGAGGGGTGTGGAATTCAAGATGGGGTAACTTCTGGAAGGTGTCACCTGTTCTGGTTTTGTAAATGCGATCCACCAAAATCTGTGTTCCAAGAGACAAATAGCACTTCCTCCCTCATACACCCTGCCATGTGCCCAAACAGCAGTTTAAATACACATATAGGGTATTGCCGAACATAGAAGAATTGTGAAAAAAAATTTTGGGGTGCTTTTTTCCCAGGATTTCTTGTAAAATGTTTCATTTTCAGCTAAAATTGCAGATTGTTGGAAAAAATTTTTTTTTTCATTTTCACAGCCTGATGCTACAAAAATTTGTGAAACACCTGTTGGGTTGATATACTCACAATACCCCTGGATATATTCCTTAAGAGGTTTAGTTTCCAATATGGTGTATTTCAAGGGGTATTTATTTAGTTTTAGCACCTTATGGTGTCTGCAAAACTGTAATAGTGCATAAAGAAAATTGTAATGAAAATGAGAACCCAAAGTCCAGTAAGTTCTCCTCCTACACTGAGGCTAGTGGTTGAGCTAAATAGCGCACTAGGGCTATATATGGGATATCTCTAAAAACTGAAGAATTAGGGGAATCAATGTTGAGTTTTATTTCCCTGGTCACATCTACCATGTTCCAGTGAATAATGGATACAAATTAAAAATCTGCAAAAAATTTTTCATCTCAAAATTTCACCTCCATTTTGCTTTACTTTCTGTGAAACACCTAGTATGTTAATAAACTTTCTAAATGCTGTTTCGCATACTCTAAGGCCTCTTTCACACGGCTTATTTCGCAACGGATTTGCAGCCGTATTTACGGCCGCAAATCCGTTGCGAAATCAGTTACAAACAAGTAACTGGCAGTTTTAATTGATTTTAATGGGAAATACGTGTCGTCGTTCAGACGACACTTATTTCCGTTCCGGATTGGGGGGCGCGGATTGCGGCCGCAATCCGGCCGTAAAAACAATGTGCATGTGAATTATTTCCGGACGGACTCACCACCTACAATGAATGGGGATGGTGAATCCGTCGCGAAATCAGTTCCAAGTACATATCACACTTAGTGGCACTTATTTGAAACTGATTTTCACCTGATTTCGGAACGTATTTACGATCGTCAATCCGACGTAAATACGTTCTGAAATAAGCCGTGTGAACATAGCCTAACGGGTGTAGTTTCTTAGAGGGAGTCATTTATAGGGGCATCTAACATACAGCCCCCTCAAAGCTACGTTAGAACTGGACTGGTCCCTAAAAAGATCTATGTTGCAAATTTTCTTGAAAATGTGAAAAATTACTACTTAATTTCTAGGCAGAATTTTTTTGAACTTTGAAAATGGCAAATTTTTCTAAATTTTCACGATATTTTGATATTTTGCACAAATAAACAAGGATTGTATGGACCAAAATGTCTTACTAACTTAAAGCACAATGTTTCATGAGAAAACAGTCTCTGAATCACATGGCTAGGTAAAAATATCAAAAAGTTATTCTCACATAACACATCTGACACATGTCAGATTACAAAAATGGGGCTCTGTCAGGCAAGTCAAAACTTGCTGCGGAGGTAAGGGGTTAAAGTCAATCGTTGGTCAGCAATAGGTTAAAAGTATTGACAGCCTCTAAATTAAATATAAACAAACATAGATAAGCTTGGGTTCTTAAAAACTCTTTGGAGTATTGTGAGTCACCATCCTCAATCACATCACCCAAGATTATTGGATTTGATGGGACCCCACAACCATACTAGTGAACTATCTATAAAGACTTATTCCCATTAGTTTACTAACTTATCAGGAGAAAACATTCTCTGAATCACTTGGATAGGTAAAAGTATCAAAATGTTATTACAACATAAAGTGACACGTCAGATTTAAAAAATGGGGAGGTCAAAACTGGCTGCGGCGGTAAAGGGTTAAAGTGTGGTGCCCCACACGCCAACCTATTACACTGTCTATAGTCTTGTGAAGATTTTCTTCTGGTCAGGAATACATTTGTTTGTACAGTGGAGAAAAAAAGTATTTAGTCAGCCACCGATTGTGCAAGTTCTCCCACTTAAAAAGATGAGAGAGGCCTGTAATTGACATCATAGATAGACCTCAACTATGAGAGACAAAATGAGAAAACATACTGCATGGAGGAATGGGCCAACATACCAGCAACAGTGTGGGCGACATGTATGATCGGGAGTTGCGCCTGTTTTCTGGCGAAAACTGCGGCTCACCGATCCGAATCCCCTGTCGGACGCAGGGATGCGATGTTAGGCGCAACCTTCGCCACTTTCGGCTGTGCCTAACATGAAGGGGTGTTACACCCATATTATTGTTCGTTTTATATACACATCGGTACAACTTCGTGAGTCTTATCATTTGATTTCGACCATGTACAGTTTTATTATAGATTGCATTAGAAAACGCATAAGAGCGTCGCTCGCTCTTCCATTGGCCCAAATAATCGCGCCTCTTTTAACTGAGCCAATCACAAACAGAGCTCGCTCTGCATTTCTTTTTCCCATAGAAGTCTATGAGATAAGTAGCTCACCCGCTGATTGGCTAAGCAGGAAGAGCCCCTCTTCCCCCCAACCAATCACAGTACTAGAATTTTTCCCATAGACAGTAATAACTTTTAGGGCGCCCTTCTATCGCGCCTTTCTTGCTCCACTCAAAATCGACGCACTACATATGATTGGTGGATTCATATCTGCCGCCTGGTCTCAACCAATCAGCTCTTGTCTTAATTTTTTACTGTATTTTGAACTGTCCCGCCTTTTCATTTGATTGGTCAACACTATTCCATAGGTTATAATGGTTCACTGTCGCTCCTATTATGATTGGCTGGTTTCTGCCGACCAATGAGAAGTGCTTACAGAATTTGAATTACTGTATTTCCCGGCAATTTTCTATATCGCAATTCCTGATGTAGCGCCGGTCTCGGCGACAAACGCGTTGTTAGTGATTTGATTGATGTATGTTTTTAGAAGGTTTTAGCTCTTTTACAAAGAATGTTTTACACTTAATAAAAACGATTTATTTATTAATACTCCACACCACACAGAGCTGAGATTTCAGAGCCCCCATCTCTCCATAGACTACAATGGGACAAAGTAGCTCGCGCTCTGATTGGCCGGGATAGCCAAGCCCCGCTAGTTCAACCAATCAGCTCTTTTCTTCATTTTTTACTGTATTTTTATTGGTCAATACTACTCCAGAGGTTATAATGGGTTACTGTCGACTTTCGGTTCCGGCGCGTACATGAGCGGTCGCACGAAGTGAGAGCTCCCGCTCATCACCACCTTACAGCCGCGCTCCCCGCTATAACCCACAACAGAAACCGCCATTCTTTAGTGCCGGTGCTCTGACCTGTCTCCGGCATCGGGAATGGAGATTTTCAAGCAGTGGGGAGCCCAAGTGCCGCAGCAGTTCATCCTGCCTGAGCGCGCCGCTCGGATCAAGATGCCGCCCGACCCGCCGCGCTCCACGAGAAGTGGACGCGTTATCGCTCTCACAGCAGCCCCGCAGCATCTCCGGGAGTTGGAAGCAAGAGGTGAGGAGGACATGGCACCGGACTGCTCTAACCAGGTCCTGCAGACCGAACAAGTAAGGCAGCACTGTGCAGGGGCAGACCAGACCCCAGGGGGGGTGAATACACAGCAGATTGCCTCGGAAATGATACAGGCTGGGTCAGTGTGCCGGGGGGCTGCCATCGACTGTACTGAGGAGGATCCTTGCCTCATGGGCCCTTCCTCTACTGCCCCACTGCAGCAGCGTGCTCCACGAGCACAGAAGGAGGTGCCCCCATGCTGCCTAGATCTGAAAAAGGAGGGCAAAGATAAAGCACAGACCCCCATCCTCTCACATCCCCCAATTAGCAACTCCAAGCAGATGATGAGGCAGACGACGGTATCGTTTGGGGAGTCTGAGGACTGTGAGGGGCAAGTACCGGGGTTAGGGATATCCTGCAAATCGATGGCGATAGAGGTGGCGAATCTCTTGGCACCTGAGATCATGGCTTCCTTGGAAAACGTTGTCTCAAACTCAGTCTCTGATGCAGTTACATCAGCATTGTCATCTATTAAGGCAGATGTAAACAAGCATAAAACCCAAATAGCAGATCTAGAGGAGAGAACAAACGGAGTTGAAGAGGATATACTGGATATGCAGAGCTCTATGGAGAGACTTTTTAAGAGAATGGAATATCTGGAGACCAAAGTCGAAGATCTAGAAAACAGATCTGCAGAAATAATGTTAGAATCATAGGGCTGAGTGAAGACATACCACAAAATCTTCTGCCTAAAATCTGCTCAGAGGAGATTCCAAAAGCCCTGGGCTTCGTGGGCCAGTTGAGAGTTGAAAGAGCACGTACATCGACAACAGAGGACAAACGGCCACCCCCGAGGGCGGTAATAGTTCGGTATCTGGACTATGCGGAAAAAGCAGCGCTATTGCAAGCATACCGTACCAAACTAAACACCTTACTTTACAAAGGACAGAAATTGCTTCTTTTCGCAGATTATTCAGCTGAGGTGTCCAGAAAGAGAAGAATGTTTTCCTCTGTGTGTTCAATTCTAATGAAAAGAAAGATCCGCTTCAATTTGCAATTTCCTGCAACCCTCAAAATCATCCCGGATCAAGGTGAACCAGTCCTATGCACCTCCTCAGAAGAAGCGGAAAGCTTTCTGGAGGGCTTTCTCAAAAGACCGGATCCTTCGGACCAACAGCAGGATTCATCAAGTGAGGGACCAGCCAGAGAGACCTTCGTCAGTACACTAGAGGGAGCCAGAGCATCAGAACTGACAGAGACTTTGCTTCTTGGAGACGTCGACGATCACCGAGGAAATGATGAGTGTGAAAATCAATGTCCCTCACAGCTATTATTGCTATATTGTATTACGGTACTAGGTTAACCGGACTTTCCATGTACATGATAGCAAAATGTGGACTCTATTTTGTTGGGTTAGATGCCCGCTATCCACCTTGGGCGCGTTTAGAGATTACGGGTCAGACATGTTAATACCCTTAGACAGCTTTATCTCTTGATAGTTTGAAATGTGTTATTTTCCATTGCTCATATATGTAATTGGGAGGGAGGAGGTTGATATCTAGGACTGTTTACCTAGGATGTTCTGATTGCTTGTTATGTAACCTTTGACGGCGGGAGGGAGATATTTTGATGGTCAACGTGTTGAGGCTAGCGAATTTCGCCTCACGCAGCAATGTACAAAAAAAGAGAAGTCTGCACGAAGGAGAAAGGAAATTCGTTGAGAGTTTGCAATTTTACAGTTTGTTAAAGGGGTTTAGTTTAATGGGGAGGGAGGCTCGGTTCTCTCTTTATCTTGGTGTCAGTATATGGAATCGTAAGGAGAATGGTTGACATTATGAAGGTAGCCTCATGGAATGGGAAGGGGCTGCGTTCTCCCCAAAAAAGAATGCTTGTCCTGAGACATCTCAAAAGGCTAAATGTAGACATTGCTCTGCTGCAGGAAACCCACCTTGAGGAAAAAGACTTCCATAGTTTGAAGAAGTTATGGGTGGGGAAGGTAAAAGGCTCGGGGGCGGTAGGGGGTAAGGCAGGGGTCATCGTATTGACATATAAAAATACCCCCTGTAAAATATTAGCAGTTGATACTAATGATAAGGGTAGATTCTTAAGTCTGAAGGTGGAATCACAGGCAGGGTTATTTAACTTGGTGAATGTTTATGCCCCTAATAACTCGGATAGAAAGTTTTTTTGGGATTTGGAAAACAAAATTGTTCAGATGGGGGAGGAAGATGTCCTATTGGGAGGAGACTTTAATTGTGTTATGCATGATCTAGAGGACAGGAAAAAAACAGACAGTTCCAGAGTAATTAACAATACTAGAACTCCTTTACTTTGATTGTCCGAAAGCGCAAATCTGATAGACACTTGGAGAATGTTGAACCCTGCTGAAAGAGAGTTTACTCACTTTTCTCTCATGTGCACAACTCGTGGTCTAGATTAGATTACTTTTTAGCAAATGCTAAATTGATGGGGAAGGTGGTGTCAGTAGATATCGGGAAGTTAGTGATATCTGATCATTCGCCTGTTATTTTTTCTCTACTTGAGACTTTCCCAAGAGGAACAGATATGATCTGGAAGCTGCCTCCTTCCCTTATGGGGGATGACCAATTTAAAGAGCTATTATTCCAATGGTGGAAAGAATACGAAAGGGATAACAAGCCTCATAAAGAGTCCCCCTCGTTATTTTGGGACGCAGGAAAGGCGGTGTTGCGGGGCTAAATTATGTCATACATGGCGGCAAAAAAAAAATTGGTACGGGTGGCTCTCGAGAAATACACCAGCGATCTCCGAGAGGCGTATACCATATTTTTGTCCCTTCTGAAAAGAATAAGGAGAATTGGATCAAAAGTAAGGAGGCATTTGAACTTCAACAAAAGAGAGTGGAATCCCTGCGATTTGACCAATATAAAGTCTCCTTTTACAAATACGGGAACAAAGCAGGTAAACTGCTTGCAAACTTAGCAAAAGGAAAAAGGGGGATCACAAATATTATGGGACTTAAATCCAAGACGGGGGAAACGGTTAGGGATCCCAGGCGGGTTAACGACATATTACGCGATTACTATAATAGTCTCTATTCACAGTCAGATTTTGACATTTAAAAAAGGTGAGGAATTCTTGCGTCGCATTACTATGCCTACGCTTTCAGAGCAGGACAGGGAATTTCTCAACGCAGAAGGGGTAGAGGAAGAATTAGTCGAAGTTATAAAACATCTCCCACCCAACAAGGCACCAGGCCCAGATGGCTACCAGGGGACGTATACAAAACTTTACAGGAAGCGTGTTCAGGCACCTTAAAACAAGTTTTTGGGGAATAATAAATAAGAAAACCATGTTGCACTCTGGGGACACAGCATACATAAAGGTGCTGCATAAGAAGGGGAAAGACCCACTTGCTCCAGAGTCTTATCGACCTATCTCCTTGATTAATCAAGATATTAAGATCTTCTCGAAAATACTTGCTAATAGACTCGCTTCATTAATGCCGAAGCTCATTGAGGAACACCAAATGGGCTTTGTACAGGGAAGATCGGGGGTCAAAAACATCAGGACGGTACTGACAGTCCTGGAATCAGTGGAAAAAAACAAATTGGGAACGCATACTCCAGCACTGCTGGCTATCGACGCTGAAAAAGCGTTCGATAATGTGAACTGGAAATGGCTAGGATTAGTCTTAGACAAAATAGGAATTAAGGGTATTTTTCGGGATTACTTAGAAGCCATGTATAGGTCTCCTATCATCCCCAATTTACTTACAGAAAGGAACAAGACAGGGCTGCCCCTTATCGCCTTTATTATTTAATATAGCATTGCAACCGATGGCAAATCACCTGATCAATTCCTCTCTATATCAGGGGATAAAGGTGGGCAGTCTGGAACAAAAACTGGTCTGCTTTGCAGATGACTTATTATTATTCCTTGATGATCCAAAAAACCAAGTAGATGGGATCCTGAGGGCACTGGATGATTTTGGGAATTTTTCTGGTTTTCGGGTTAATAGAGGCAAATGTCAACTTTTGCAGCTAGGTTCACGAGCCGAAATTCTGCAAAGGGATCTAGGAGTGGAGGTGGTAAAGTCACACCTCACATATTTAGGAATCAAAGTAGGGTTCAGGTCTGCCATGACGTACAGTCTTAACTACACTTTGTTCCAAATTTTTATGCAAATAATCTTTTCTCTTATTTTCCAAAAGTACCTATATGAATTGCAGTCATTGTAATTTTCCAGTCATCAACTATTAGAGTATAATTGAAAGGTTTTTGAACAAACTGCGTATGATAACGGTATATTTTTTTTTCTTATTCAAACGCTTTTATTTAAACAATAGTAGCATGAGAGTACATAGTCACACATTGTATCATATCAACAGAATGCAGTATTACATCAAAACAAGGAAAGGGTACAGAATTATTTTGTCCCTATCCTTCCACAAACATAGGCATTCACAAGTAAGAAGTGTAGACACTGCACACGATTTATATCTTAGGCAACCAAACAAAGTGTGAGGAGGTAGCAGTTAAACTTAACCAAAGCATATCCGTTGCCAGATAAGGCAGGTAGGTGACCTTTTATAAAAGCCTTAAAAGATAACAGGGAGGGAGAAAGAAAAAAGGGGTGAAAGAAATGGGAACAAAAAGTAACCAGTAAAAAAGAGAGGAACGGTTCTAACAGCTGGCTTGATGGGCGCATCGCTTCCCATGTAAAGAAGAGTTAGAATTTGCACAGGGCACTCCCAACCCACCCCCCCCCATTTCGCCTCCACTCCATCTAAGGGGGTTCCCCCCCCCCCCCACCCTCTATGCTGTGAGAAATTTTCCTCTAGGAACAGGACAGATATCGGTCCGATATCCAGTCTTCCCAGACAAGAGATATCGGTATAGCATGAAGGAGAATCAGATCTGAACTCCTCCAGGCGCTGAAGGACATGGACCTCCCGGATCCAGTCCGAATAGTTGGGCTGACAGTGGAGAGCCAGAGTCTAGGGATGAGTATTTTAGCAGAAGGAGCAGGAACGTCACCAGGTGCGATTTAAGAAGAGCGGTGGGTAGGGAATATCAAACAGGAGCACCAGTGCAGGGTCACCCCGGGAGGACTGATCCCCGTAATGTGTCAAATTTCAAGCTCAAAACCCTGAACCAGAAAGGTTGTAGAATCGGGCAGCTCCACCAGACGGGGGTTTCATAGTACCCCCTCCTTTTCCGCTTTCTCCAGCAGACTGCAGGGATGGAAGGGGAGAAATAGTTAAGGCGCTGGCAACCGGTACCATCTTGTAATTATTTTGTAGTTTAACTCGTGGGCCCTGGAAGATACTAGGATTTGTGGGCCAGCTGAAACGCTTTGGACACACGTCTTCCGGGGGGACGTTGCCAAGTTCCCTTCCCAGCTGTGCTGAAAAGGCAGCTTGTCACTAACCGAGAAGTAAGAATGACCCTGTACGGCCTGAGAGAGCCCTTCTTTCTGAGTATCTCCCAAAGGCACCACAGCTCAAGGTGGTAAGAGGCCTATGTACTACAAAATATTGCTTCCACCTAGTATACAGACTACGCAGCTGGTAATAGTGTAATCTTGCAAAGCTCGTCGGGTTACCGTCATTACCTACCAGGCTGTCATATCCCTTCAATGTCTCTCTCTCAATGACCCTGTCTAGTACCAAGGCACCCGTATCTGAGCCCAATAACCGGACCAAGGCCCCAGGGTGAGAGAGCTTGGAACCTCAGGATTCCCCAAGCAACGGGATGCAAGGTCCGCCCACACAAAACAGACCCATCCTGGCAACTTTCGACCTGTATATCAGGACAGAGGTCGAGCAATCCAAGGGGACGCGTGCCATCATACCCGAGGCAGTATATAGCCGGGCAACCAGGGCAAAGCCGCGGTCGGGGCCCCATATACCAGGGTTTCTAAATGTACCCAGAGTTTAGAGGCCCCTCCCTTGAAAGAGTCCAGGGTTCTCACCGCCACCGCAGCCAAGTAGTAGGCTTGAAAGTCTGGCAATGAGAGTCCCCCCTCTGTTTTGGGCCTAGTAAGGGTGGACTCCGCTATTCTTGGTTTACCCTTTGCCCACACAAATCGTTGAAACCATTTTTCCGCAGCTCCTTAAAAAGGGTTGGAAGAAGGATGGGAATTGCCTGAAACAGGTACAACAGTCTGGGTAGGGTGTTTATCTTCAGGATATTTATACGCCCAATCCAAGAAAAATCTTTGTTATCCCATTTTAGTAAGTCTTGCTTAACCCTGGAAAGGAGGGGGGCGAAATTGAGGTCAAAAATTTTCTCGGGGTTTGAAGGGATATGAACCCCCAGGTACTTAAAGGAGGATTCCTCCCAGGAAAAGGGGAAGGCTGTTCTCATCAAGTGTAGGTCGGGACGTGGAATATTGAAGCCCATGGCTTGGCTCTTTGACATGTTTATCTTATGGTTGCTGTGTAGGCTATAATCATCCAGTATCTCCAGTACCCTCGGAAGGGAGGAGGTGGGATCCCCAAGATACAGGAGCAAGTCGTCAGCAAAAGCTGAGCATTTAAACTGATGCTCACGAATCCGGACTCCCTCCACCCGAGGATCGCTCCGAAGTGCCCTCAACAGGTGCTCCATTGCCAAAATATATAGAATGGGAGAGAGGGGGCATCCCTGTCTGGTGCCATTTCCGATTGCCAAGGGAGTGGATAAGATTCCATTAATCCTGACTTGTGCCTGGGGTGAAGTATATAAGGCCATTACCCTCTCCCGCATAAACGGGCCAAGTCCCAATGTCTCTTAACACCCCCACTCAAAAAGGGCTACGCCACTCTATCAAAGGCCTTCTCCGCTTTCCCGGGGCAGGAGAAGGCATGGAGTTTTCTGTAGGCGAACATGATGAATCAGAGAAAACGTCTTAAGTGTGTTGTCCCTCGCCTCCCTGGCCGGCACGAATCCCACCTGATCCGGGTGGATGATTTTGGAGAGGAGAGGATTTAGTCTGAGAGCCAGCAACTTAGCGAAAAACTTCGCTCTGTATTGATAAGCTTTTGGGGCGGTAGTTCTGGCACTGAGATGGGTCCCCTTTTCCCTCCTTTGGGATCACCACAAAAATGGGCCCTCAGGAAGGCCCGGGTCAAAGGGGGAACCTGTGGAGATTCTGTTAAATGCTGGAGAAGGGGCTGAGGGCAAATCGGTAGGAGGGTTTTGTAGAAAAGAGCCGTATACCCATCCGGCCCCGGGATCTTGCCAGCAGGGAGAGATTTAATGGCTTCAGCCAACTCCTCCTGGGAAAAAGGCTCTTCCAGGGAGGCGAGGGAGGCAACAGGAAGTGGAGGAGGGACGTCTAGCTAAGTACTCATGGAGTAACGCCCCCCGTGGACCCGCCTCGGGGAGGTTATAAAGCTGAGCATAGTAGTCCTGGAAGACCTTCAAAATGTCTTCTGTTTTATGGGCGACCCGACCTCCCGGTGTCTTAATAGAGGGAACAAATAGGACGGCTCTCTTATCCCTAAGTGCCCGGGCCAAAAACTTGCCCGGTTTGTTGCACCAGGAATAGTAGGAGCTGGAGCACAGCTGTCTGTGGCAGCAGCTTCCCTCTTGAGGCGTACCCCATGTTTAATTAGGGTTCCTCTGAGAGTGCATTTCAGCGCCTCCCATTGGACCTGTGGGGAGGTGGGATCGTCTGTATGTACAGATACAAATGTGTCCGTGCAGCGTTGCAGGTCCTGGAGACAGAGGGAGTCCGATAGAAGCGTTTCATTCAGTCTCCACGAGAATCCTGGCCTGATATAATGGGGGAGGCTAATATGACAATGGATTGGGGCGTGGTCCGAGTGGAGGATGCTGGGGGCCCCCGAGGCCGACCACCACCCAACGAAGGAGAGAGTGTTGCGGGAGAAAATAATCCTTGGGGGTATAGGAAAATTTTGAGGGAATGGAGTAAAAGGTGTAGTCTGCTCCTGGGGGTGCAGCAACCCCAAAGTTTATTAATGCATATCATGGAGCAGGTTTTTTAACCCTATTAGACCTTGATAAGGACCGAAAGTTTCCCTGACGAAGGTGTCCAGGATTTGGGTGAGAGCAAAATTTGATCCCCCCCCAGTATGATCGACCGCCGACAAAGCAGAAGAGCAAACCAAAGTTTTGTTAAGGAAGGGGCAATTGACCTTATTTGGCATATATTGTTAGCCAATGTAAAGATCTGGCTTGGAGGGATTATATGAAACAAGCCCTTGGCGTCCTCATCCCGGTAGGTGTTAACAACTTAAAGGAAAGCGATTTGTGGAAGAAGATTGCACTCCTTGACTTTAGCAAGAGCTACTGTTATGGCACCCGACAGGAAAATATCTGTTACGGTAAAACTGGATTTGCGAGGATAGGAGGTGGGTTTCCTGGGAGGAAAAAATATGCATCTCTTTTTTATGGAGGTGAAGAGGACTGTGATCTTTTTTCGGGACATTAAATTCCCCTTTAAAGTTCAAGGGACGAAAGGCTAAAAATTCGCCATGTAGATTGTTAGAAGTGCAAAGCTTAATGTCCCCCGTATAGAGAAAAAGGAGCAGCCTCGCAAAAACCAGTCAAGAAGTACAGAACGAATAAGCAAGAAACACTTTGAAAAACATTTAAAAGCAAAAGCTAACAAAACAAGGCCAATTAAACTAACATTAGCAGATTCTAACTGCCGTAGCCCCTTGGTTATTCCAAAGGAGCCTAATTAATCGGGTTTCTCCCAGGTGCAACCAAGGAGAGCATAGACAAAACGTAAGCGGGAGGAAAAAGGATAGCGAAACATCAATGCGGAGGAGCCGCAGGAAGCCACCCTCCAGAGGACCTCCCGCAATCTTAATTTGGCGAGAAACCCCCCCGGCACCACCCAAGAGATTAAAGATAAGGGCAATTGCCTGGAGAATGTTATGAGGTGGGGGATGAGGGAGGGGAGGGATCCGAAAGGGGCGACCCCGCCGCATTCACAGGTCCTAGTCAATAAGAACTAGGCAATACTTGACTTATACATATGTATATTTGAAAAAGAGCACCGACCCAAAGAGGGCTGAGAGGGTCTCCACCATCCTGGGGCATCCAGGTCCAACAAATCCGGGAGGGATTTAAATTGGGGTCTGTCAAAGAGAGAGGAAGTAAATAATCTTGAATACAGACCACAAGATCTTTCAAGATTCTGGGATCACGGCCCAGGGAGAGGGGAGACACAAATATGGAGGGATCAGAGGTGAACACAATCGAGAGGCTAACAAGCCTGGTCCAGGGACATCCTAAACGAAACGGGGCTGCTCGCTTTGGGGCTGATGTCGGGCTTACCCGGCGGCGCGGGGCCTCTGAGGCAAGGAGGCAACCAGGTGGGTACTAGCCCTTGATTGCCCGCAGCTGAAGCACTCGTGGTAGAGTCCAGGAGATAGCGCCGGCAATCTGGGAGGGCCACATCCCGGCAACCCAGGGTTTGAGAAGGAAGAATGGGTAAGTCCTCCAAGGAGCGAAGTGAGATCTGTTCTGATGCCTAACCTGGGTGAGAAGGGAACCCCCACCTATAAAGGTATATTTTTGGACTGGAGCGCGAAGAAAGGGGGTTAGTAGCCGCTCTCATGCGCAGTGTGTGCCGGGACAGATCAGGAAAAAAGTGTAATTTTAGCCCCTGAACTCTATCGCTGCATCAATCGGGCTTGCGCATAAGTCTCCTTGATTGTGAAATGTGGATCCTACCCAAAACGTCGAGTCGGGAGGTCCATGCTCTGTGGACTTAGACTCCTATTCTCTATCGAATTCCAGAAAGGTTTCTTCGGGGCGTCCAAGGATGTAATTAAACAATTTGGTCAAGGTGGGGGTAAGTTCGCCCTGCTTGACAGATTCCGGCAAGCCCCGCAGCCTGACATTGTTGCGTCGGCTACGGTTTTCCAGGTCATCCAGGTGCGAGGCAAGTTGAAGATGATGTGCAGACTGACCCGATATGGAAGATTGGAGAGTAGATACTAGGGCGGTCGTTGATTCTTGGGCTTTTTCAAGTTGATGAACTCGAGCCTGCAGGTCTGCCACATTGGATTGGACCGGGCGTAATTCCTGTCTCCAGGATTGTTGCATTTCACGTGCCAGTGACTGTAGGTCTTGTTTAGACGGCAAAAAAGAGAGGAGGGCGCGCAGTTCGGGGTGAGCTTCCAAGGCAAGCGCAGCATCCTCAGGCGGTAGGAGACCTGGTGGCTGGGATCGGAGCAGGTCCGAGGGGTCCCGAGGAGGCGACGGTTGGGACTTGGAGTCAGCGCCCTGGCGGTGGGGGCTGTTTCCCCAGTTAGAGGAGTTAGAACTGGACTCCCACGTCGCCTGGGTCTGCATCGGGCTGTCAGAACGGATATAGGCGCCGCCTGGGGGACCCAATGGGGTCAGAGCGGCAGGGGGGCCCGTAATACCAAGGGCCAGAGGCGTAGAGTGCAATCCAGCACCTCCACCCCCCGGAGCCCCGCCACCGCCCCAAGCCGCGTTGGGCGACCCGCCGTAGCCTGCACCCATGAGACTCTCCTGTGAAGGGGGACTGGAGATGAGAACAGTAGAGTCCATATTTGCTGGCACAGGGCTCTCCTGGCCTGTGTAGGCTGTGACACCCTTCTGAGGGCGTGAATCCGTCGCGTTGGTCTCCCGCACCCCCTCAAGCTGCAGGCTAGCAGGCAGAGGTTCACCCTGAGGGAGTATCCATTCCACTGGGCTGATAGCATGAGAGGGTCGACGGCTTTTGGGCTCTTCCTGGCGGGCAGGGGGATCCCGAGCAGTCTCTATTGAGGGGTGACTTTCTACACTGCTGCCGGTCTGGACAAAGCTTCTCACGTCTTTACCCACGTCCCTCGGGCCCTCGGCAGCCCAATTGTGTGAGGCACTGAGGGGAGAGTGAATTCCCGGCTCTCCCTGCAGGACAGTATAGCAGAGTTGAGAGGAGAGGGGATCCCTGCTGTGCGCCTCGGGCGTACTCACCGCAGCGTCACGCGGCACTCTGGGGTCGGCAGGCTTCTCCGCGGCTGTGGAGTGGCAGCTTCCCCTCCCGCACTGACCTGATGACTGCGCGGTCTCGGGGGTAATCTGCCTCGCGTCCTGAGCGGCTCCGCTGGTGTCCGGCTGGTGGCGCAGGTCCCGAGGTGCGAGCACGCCGGTCCCAGCCTCTGAAGTGTTCCGGTCCCCTCCAGGTAACTGAGCGCGCGTGTCGCCGCGGCCGTTGGGAGCGGAGTTCATTCCCGGCTGAGCTGTAGTAGCGGGGTGCTGGGTGGCTCGGCGTGTTCTTCTGGCCGAGTCACAAGATGGCGCCGGCTTCCCTGGTGCGCGGGAAGGAGACCCGTCCTCCCGCAAATGCTGCAGAGGGGCAAAGTAATTAGAAATTGAGAGCCCCGTCGGATCCAGGGATGATCCGGGCGCAGATGGTGCCTTCTTATTTCGATTTTTGCCCATTATGAGGGACCTAGAGAGTCATGTAAAGAGGGCCTCCGGAGGAGCTCCTGTTCCGCACGTCCTCACTCCTTCATGGCTGGCCACGCCCCCCATAATGGTATATTTTATACAAAACAAAACTCAAAATGCATGTTCTAAATTATTATGCACAGCAGAGTTTTCAACCTTTTCATTTTTATAACGAACAAAAAAAAATGGTCATTTGTGAAATTATAGGCATTAGCAGGTTATTACATACTGAAATCAAACAGTTTTCAAGTCAAAACTTTATTCTAGGTGATGTTACATGTGAACATAGGACCTCTTGTTCGAAATGAGCTTCTGAACTCTCGTCCATTGAATTTGTCAGGTTTTGGATGGTTTCTGCTTTAATTGTTTTGCATGGGGAGCCACACCATAAGTTTGTCCCCTTTTATGCACAGAGATTCAGATGTGTTATTTGCAGCATGAGACGGTGCATTATCATGCATGAAAATGATCTTGCTGCGGAATGCACGGTTCTTCTTCTTGAACCATTGCAGGAAGTGCTGTTTGAGAAACTCCTCATACATTATGGAGTTCATCTTTACACCTACAGAGATCCTAAAGGGGCCGACAATGATTCCAGCCCAAAACATTACTCCACCTCCTCCTTGTTGGCACCGTAGCCGTGTTTGCATGGGGTGTCCATCAACCAGCCATCCTCCACTCCATCCATCTGGACCATCGAGCATTTGCACGGCACTCTTCGGTTAACAAAACAGTTTTGAAGTCAGTCTTCATGTCTTGTTTGGCCCACTGGAGCCGTTTCTGCTTGTGTGCAGTGGATAGAGGAGGTCGACAGGATGGCTTACGCACAGCTGCAAACCTCTGAAGGACCCTGCATCTTGTTGTTCAGAGGACGTTGGAGGCACCACAGCTTCAAAAACTTGTCTACTGCTATGACAAGGCATTTTTTCAGCTGCTCTTTTAACATGACGTAATTGCCTATTGGAAAGAGTCCTCAATATTCACTTATCAGCACGCATATGTGTATGCTGTGAATCAGCTACATACTTCTTGATTGTGCGATGATCACGATGAAGTGTCTTGGCAATGTTGATTGTAGTCATGCCTTGACCTAAACACTCCACAATTTGTTGCTTCTCAGCAGCCCACACATCCTTTTTCTATCCCATTTTGGCTGAAAATGTAGGCTGCTTAATAATGTGTGACAGCCTTCTTAAGTAGTATTGCCTTTAATTGGACACACCTGC
The DNA here is from genome assembly GCA_025379985.1 of Phyllomedusa bahiana. Lineage (NCBI taxonomy): Eukaryota > Metazoa > Chordata > Amphibia > Anura > Hylidae > Phyllomedusa > Phyllomedusa bahiana. The sequence goes on along the minus strand of JAODAL010000006.1, from coordinate 338,235 downwards.
CAAACTAATTAGCCCAGGTGTCTGCAAATGCTTTCAGTGATATAAAGAGCCCTGACACACATCACCATCAATGAGTTTAACTGACAAAAAAATAAATTCTTACCTTAACACTCCTAAACACTTTTTGCATAATAATTTGGAACACAGTATATATGTCGTTATTTACTAAGATAAAATCTGAGTTGGACAGATGGATGGGTCTCCCTCTTTCAGTATTAGGTCGCATACAGCTCATAAAAATGATAAGTTTTGCTAGGTTACTATACCCGCTCCAAAATATCCCAATGTTGCTTAAACATAAGGATATCAACTTGTTACGGGCATCATTCATCAAGTTTATATGGCAGGGCAAACAGCCGCGAATAGAAATTGGCAGTGGGACGCGGACAAGGTGGCGCACAGCTCCCAAATGTAAGGTTGTACAACCTGGCAGCGATGTGGCGCCACATTAGGGATTGGCTTACGGGCTCAAACTATTTTTCAAATGTTAGGTTAGAATCTCAATTAGCAGTGCCATTATCGTTGTCCGCTCTGATACATGTGCTGTATCGGGTCCATCCCCCAAAAATCAAGCAAAGTGTTATCTTGAGAGATACCCTTGCCACGTGGAGACATGTAAGGAAAATTTTCAAGAGACCCATGCATATCTCGCCATTCTATCCATTGTGGGAAACCCCTTCCTTTCGAGCTGGGACTGAGAATTCCCTGTTCCATAAATGGAAAGAGAAAGGAATTATACACCTGAGTGATGTTCTATCAAAGGAGGAGGGGACGTGGATGTCCTGGGAGCAAATTAACGAAAAATATGGCCTGGGTCAATAACAGGTATTTCAGTATCTACAGATTAGAAGTTTTTGCAAAGCTACAGTGTTTAATTTGAGAGCGTTAGGTGAGTCACAAGAGTTTATGGATCTTTGGAAATTCGAGGGGTCGAAGGGCGCACTATCACAGATTTATAGTATCCTCCATAGATCAGATACAGAAGGGATAATTCAAACAATGTTTAAAAGTTGGGAGGAAAAATTACAAGATGTGGATCTCACTCGAAAGATCTTGAAAGGATTTGATCTGGTAAGAAAGGCCACGACCAACGTACAGTGGAGGGAGCTGCTATTTAGAGTAGCCCATAGGGCCATTTACGCTTTCATATCTCTTATAAAAAACGATTCAAGTTATTGAACTAAATGTCCAAAGTGTCACCTAGATAAAGCGGACCTGATCCATTGTCTATGGTCTTGTCCGGAAATTGAAATCGTGTGGAAGAACGTCCTAAAATTGGTTAAGGACATCTGGAATATTGATATTCCTATGGAACCTCAACGTCTTTTGTTTCATCACATAGCTAAAAACGACCCTGAAAAGACAAAAAGGAAGCTCTGGTGACAGATAAAGGGATTCACGTATTGCTTTTAGCTGCAAAGCGTTGTATTCTGAGGCATTGGATTAAACCTTCAGTCCCAGTCACGACGGAGGTGATCGAATGCCTTCGAAACATGTTTTTAATAGAAAAAGTGGAAGCAGAAAGAGACAGGGACAGATGCGCTAAGAACTTTTTCAAGAAATGGAAACCTTATATCTCTTATACCTTTAGTGCTTCAGAAATAAAAGATTTGATGGAACCATTTAAATATACAGACTATTACCTAACAGAAAAATGAAAAGGCACACTGGGAAACCTAGAGATAGACATTAGGAGGTAAGAGAGAACAGTTAGGGGCCAGGTTTGTAAGGGGAGGGAAGGGTGGAGGGTAGTTTAAGGGAGAAAATATACAAAATCTCAGGAGCACCTGGTTTGTTGAATTTCTCTATTGAAGTGTTACTTTGTACAATGTGATTTTCCTGATGCCCTAGATGCTTCAGGAATGGACTCGATGCAAAATGGATTGTTACTGTACACTGTTATGACCAGTTTCTATTGTACCGTTATGCTTCTGTGCAATAAAATATATATAAAAAAAAACAAAAAATTGGTCACTGTCGCTCCTATTCTGATTGGCTGGTTTCTGCCGACCAATGAGAAGCGCTTACAGAATTTGAATTACTGTATTTCCCGGTAATTTTCAATATCCCAATTCCTGATGTTGCGCCGTTATTGATTTCTTGTTAGTGATTTTATTTATTTATATTTTTAGAAGGTTTGAGCTCTTTTTCAGATAATGTTTTACACCTAATAAAAACATTTTTTTAAATTTATACTCCATGCTTCACAGAGCTGAGAGCTGATATTTATTTCTTGAGCGATCTTATATATTTTCCCTTTAATTTTAAATGATCAACTTTTTCACTACATTTAATTGCTTTTAGACAGCTTTGATTTTTCTCTTCATTCATTCATTTGAAATTTGCTATTCACTAACATGTTTAATGATTTCTCACTGTTTTCCAGCCTGTCTCGAATCGGAATACATGTTAGGCACAGTCCTTCTGCGCTTAAGTCCCACACTGCGCCTCACACACTGGCGAGGCGCATGGAACTTTTCACCGCATGTATGAGCGCACCTCCTCGGGCGGTGAATCTTCCAATCCACGGAGATACAGGTGAGGCGCAGTCCTTTCTGCGCCTAAGTTCCGCACTGCGCCTCACACACTGGCGAGGTGCAGGGACTTTACACCACATGTAATGAGCGACCTCGGGCGCCGACATACATGAGGCGCAGCTTTCCCCGTTCGAAACGCTCGAAAACGGGCGCTCTGACGCGCCGATCTTCATACATATCGCCCTGTGTGTCAACCCTGTGAAGACTTACAGAAAACGTTTGACCTCTGTCATTGCCAACAAAGGATATACAACAAAGTATTGAGATGAACTTTTGTTATTGACCAATATTTATTTTCCACCTTAATTTGCAAATAAATTTTTTTCCAAATCAATACAATGTGATTTTCGGGATTTGTTTTCTCATTTTGTCTCTCATAGTTGAGGTCGACCTATGATGTCAATTATAGGCCTCTCTCAAGTGGGAGAACCTGCAAAATGGGTGGCTGACTAAATACTTTTTTTCCCCACTGTAACTACACACCTACTTCCCTCATGCCCCAATTCCCTATTTTGGGCCATATTTGGGATTCTCCCGGACTACACAAACCATCCCAAACCACATGAAAAGTTGTTGCTTTATATCTCAACAACAGCAAGGAAATCCATCCTCCAGTGTTGGATTCAACAAACACCACCAACGCTACAATTATTCCTTGATAAACTATCAAATATATTTAGGATGGATTGTATAGAAATGGCACTCCATAAACAAAGACAAGTTTAGCACATATCAAGCCTAAACTCAGAAATTGCTTTGATCTTACCACAGTACCTGGAAAAACAAATAGCAGGTACATTTCCGATCTTATAAGTGGAACTCCTATCCTATTCCACCGTGTCCATTCAGCTCTTGGGGCCACATGTATGAACGGGGCTGAGCCAGAAGTCTGGTGTCTTTTCAGCCTGACATCTATCACAGCCCCGTTCACAAATAGTTTTAATTAGTCCGCACTCCAGTATCAGGCGCATAACAGAGCGCCCGCGGCACTTTATGCACCTGATTTCGGGGGGATGTGCAGGAGGCCGGGTGCACTAGAACTGTACAAAGCTATAGATTTGTAGCTTCAGTATGGCAATTCCAGGCACGTTACTGCCGGGACAGGTAAACCACTTTCAGATTGGTTTACCTGAGCCAGAATTGTTGCCCGAGCGCTAGAATGCGCCTGATTTAAGACCCGCAGTAGAGCAGATTCATAAATCAAGCGCATTCTACACTTTTCTTATGCGCTTTCAAATTTGCGTTTAAGCGCCATAAATCATACATGTCGTCCTTGATCTCTAGTGGGTATGCAGGGCATCCACATTATGGGGAAATTCCCCCCTCTTTTTTCCCTTACTGTCTTTGTCATTCTTTTTTTGAGATTTAAGCCTCTTAGGTTCATGTGAAGGTGAGATTTAATGCAGAATGTACTCCTGAAGGATTGAGAAATACATAATGGACAGTCTCCAATTAGACTTTGCAATTGATCTCGCCTAAAAAGAGGCTATATGTTCTTTGATCCATTTTTTCCTTGTTTATGTTGCTATGGAATGTTTTCTGTTATCTATATTTTGGAAAAATTCAAATAAAAACATTTAAAAAAGAAAAAATTATAAAGATCAAAAAAGACAAAAAAGTAAAGAGTTTATACCTTTACAACAGTGCCTGTTCTGTATTGCTGTATCTCTGTCATAGCTGTATGAATGTTTTCCTGCTGTAAATATGTTTATGAAATTAGATTAAAAAAAATTGATTATTCTACATTATTGGAAGCATGGCTGAGGGCACTTGTCACTTTAATTACAAACAGTGTGGTGTGTTCACCGCTAATACGCTCCGGCCGGCAGCGTGCGGGATCCACACATAAAGGCTAACAGACTAGAGTGACGTCACTAAGGCTGTAGCTAACGAAAGCCGAGCAGACAAACAAGACCTACGCGTTTCAGAGAATAACGATCTCCTTCATCAGGCTTTCTGTTAGCCTGTATGTGTGGATCCCGCACGCTGCCGGCCGGAGCGTATTAGCGGTGAACACACCACACTGTTTGTATGTTTTTATATATTATTTCTGACAAATCCACCAACTGAAGATTGAAGTGGACAGAAACCTGGATTAGCGCGAGGTTCCTGGCTGATGTGAGCATCCAGTGAGAATCTCTGGGAAAGTGGTTGCACTATTACAGGTGTGTTTTACACTGTTTATACTATTTGCATGGGGGTTGCATATTTTGGAATTTGATTATTTGGGGACTGCTTGTGATTAAGTTGGCACCTTATACAGCGAACAGAGCGCGATCGTCTTTTTTATATATATACACTTTTTATTTCTATTAGAGGATTGCAGCAGGAGATTTCCTCTGACGATCTTTGTGCAGCTTGTTCCCTGAAACACCTGCCGCTTGTATCTAAAGTAGTAGTTAGTTTTATATATGTGGAAATACCTTAATTTTTGCAATTAAACACTTTACCAGCAGAGGGCAGTTTCTTCCTGCAATGTTTTTTCCCTTGCATTTACTAGAGAGCCGGAGCTACAATTGTACCTCATCTGTCTACAATACAGTACATGTATGCTTACAAAAGTTTCATATACTTTCATTGAAATAATGTTTATAATTTGCATTATCTCTTTATCTCGGAAAGCAGGCTCTGGGTTCAAATCCCACCATAAACAACATCTCCAAGGAGAATTTATATTGTGAGCTTCAATGGGGACAGGGTTGAACATTGACAATCTCTGTACAGCGCTGTGGAATATAACAGCGCTACATAAATGCATACAATAAATATGGTTCCATATTATTATGGCACATCTGACTTCCTCTTGTTCACATGGCATTTTTGGATCCGATTTTGGATCCTAGTTGGGTCCGAAAATCGCATTCAAAAATGCATTGGCGATCAGACCCTAAATGGATGCGTGTTGGATGCAGCAGGATCGTACTCTATACTTTATTATAGGGCTGCTGCTGTGTCTTTTGGACCAAGAATTGACATGTCAATACTTGGAACGAATCCGAAAGAAAGAAAGACGCAATGAGACACGTACCGGCGTTCACGTGTGAACACCGATGCGTCTTTAATTTTAAAAGCAATGTAAATCACATTGCTATTTGTTAGATACGTGTTTGGGTCCGTTTGGGGTCCGACAGATGGATCCAAACACGCATCTAAAAACGTATGTTTACACGGACCCAACACGACGTGTAAACATACCCTTACACCAAATGGCAAAAAAAATATTGTATTGTTGATATACTGACCAAGAAAAAGAATACAGACAATATAGGTGCTGCATTCTGGATGGTATTATTTGGATGTGATCAAAATAGGTTTTCGTCCCATCGACCTAAGTAAAAGTGTGTAGATTCACTGACAGCAAATATAAAACTTCAAAATTTTGCAGTTGAGACATAAAGTATATCAGAAAGCTGCCTGACTTTTTATGATATGAGCAATAACCTGCATAGCTCGTCAAACCTCTTTAAAATACAAAAGATTCTCTACCTTAAACAAACCCTTTTTTTTTTAGAAAGTTTTCCCGGTGTTAAAGGGAATGTGTCATCAAAAATAATTTATTGTTTAAGTCACATTTTTATGTTCAACACATTTTTAAAGAATTTTTGGTTATATTTTTTTTTAATTTTCCATACCACTTTCAATATTTTTTAATAATTCTTAAGTCCTGCAGTTTTCACTTTGGCCACGAAGCCTAATAATAGTCTGACACTTCCTGTTCTGTACAGAAAGATTCTCAGTTGTCTGCTCATTATCAGCACAAAGAGGGTCAAACTGAAAGGAGACACCAGTGTAAATAGATAACACAGGATCCACCAGTCACAAGAGGAGATAGTCACAGTTCCCCCTTTTGACTTCCCTGCACAGTGACTAGAAAACTCTCCTACAGAAGTGAATGGGACTGAGTCAATCTTAAGTCTGCAAAGTTTACTCAAATAATTACATTATGACCAGTGGATTCTCTATACAGCAGACAGCCTCATACACTGCACTTTTCTCCCCAGCCCCTTGCAAGCTCCTTCATGTTCCCTGTCATCAGATAAGAAGTGCAAACAGGCAAGCGCGGCCAGATCAGCTCCTGTCTTGTCTAATGTAAACTGTCAGGAAACTAATGGCATATTAGTCAGGCTGTAGCTCTCACAGGCTTCACTTTTTTTAATGACATATATTTAGAAAAGTGATTAAATACCCATTTTGGAGGATCCCACTCAACATTACATCGTAGAAAAACCCCTTTAACAGGGGCACAGACCGCTAAACAAAATGAAAAACAAATCCTTTTGTGCTGGAGTTACATGTAATAAATATACCTGTTCCGACTTCCATACAAATTCAACTTAAGAACAAACCTACAGTCCCTGTCTCGTTTGTAACCCGGAGAATGCCTGTAATACCATGTTTCCCCGATAGTAAGACACCCCCGATAGTAAGACGTAGCGGTGTCTTAGGGAGGTCACCTAATGTAAGACGTACCCCGAAAGTAAGACGTAGCATGGCCTGATGACGTCACTGCCTGTGCCGGGATGAGCGCGCGGGAGGCCGGAGCAGCGAGGAGGCGGCGCGGCGCGGGAGACGGAACAGCGGGGAGCCAGGTAAGTGTTTTTCTGCCTACAGCTGGCCCTATACCTGTCTACAGCTGGCCCTATACCTGCCTACAGCTGGCCCTATACCTGTCTACAGCTGGCCCTATACCTGCCTACAGCTGGCCCTATACCTGCCTACAGCTGGCCCTATACCTGCCTACAGCTGGCCCTATACCTGCCTACAGCTGGCCCTATACCTGTCTACAGCTGGCCCTATAAATGTCTACAGCAGGCCCTATACCTGTCTACAGCTGGCCCTATACCTGCCCTATATAAGACATACCCCGAAAGTAAGACATACTGGGACTTTTGGGGGTAAAAAGAATGTAAGACGCTGTCTTTCTATCGTGGAAACACGGTAGGTTTGTATTACATAGTCTATTGAAATCAATGATCTGTCCATTCAAACACAGAGAAGTCCAGAAAGCTGGTATATGGGAACTTGTTTAGTAAAGCTGCTTTTTCGCTTTGCCATCCCGTAACATGGAGAGATGGCTGTGATCTTTGGTAATTTACTTTACCTGAGCCAGTATTTTGTTAGTCATGCCCCTTCTAGTTAACATTAAGATTCCTGTATTTTCTTGTTAACTACATGTGTACTCATGATGCATTCTGTTACCAACTTGATTTCCGTTCCCTGCTGCAGATTATTTTTCAGTGATGAAGATACTCTCCCTTATCCATGCTGGCAAACAAAACATCCTGGTATTTCCTTGAATATGATTCATTAAAAAGTGCAAATTCCATTAATGTTTGAGATTTCAATAAAGTAATAGACAAGGCAGTCTAGATTTTCACAAGTAGTTCAAAGGTTCAGTGTATCCTGTAATTTGTATTGCTGGTCTACTATTATGCTTTTCCACAGACCATGTCCAAAATTAGCTTTCCAGTAATTACATCTTCTGATCCTAATTTGAGCCCCTCCTCTACTGATGCCTCTGAACTTTAGTAGTACATTAAAAGCAAACTTGCCTATACATGTGTCTTTAAGGGTCTGCTGTATATCAAAAGAGATTTTTAAGTGTAGAGTATTCCTTCAAGACATATGGATCAAATTTATTAGCAGCCCAAAAGAAGATCTGAAATAAAACAAAAGACAAAAACTTTATCTTTTTATTTTTCTTGGTTTTCAGGAAATCTGTTTCTGGCTTTGACTAATTCATGCTTTTCTGGGGTATAAATAAGAGGTTAGATACATGTAAAAATCCCTTTGTTATGCATCAACATAATTAAGCCGTTAAGCCCCAGGCCTGAAAGTAGTTAATGACGAGAACATTTTTTTAGTTTTTGCCTCTTTGCGTTTCGACAGTTGTAACTTTTTTATTTTTTCAATGACACAGTTGTATGAGGCCTTGTTTTATTCGAGACGAGTTGTACTTTATGAGGAAATAGTTTAAGTTCACTTATAAATAATTTCAGATTTTTTTTACATTTTTTTTTAAATTTTCTTGTTTTTTTTTTTTTTTTTACACCATTCACATTTCACACTTGATAACTTGTTAGATTAATTCTACAGGTTATTATGGTTGTGTAGATACCTTTTATGTGTAGTTTTTTTATGTGTGTAATATATGCACAGTTATTTTTTATTAAATATTTATTTTTATTTTATTATTTATTTTTGTATTCATTTTTTTTTTAAACTTTTTATGTTTTTTACTTTTTTTAAAATCCCCTGAAGGGAGAACTGTTTTACATTTTTTTTTTACACTTAGTAAAGTATTAGCATATTCATGTATGCTAATAAATTATAATCTGTGTCAGTCTGACATAGACAGTGATCAGGACAGCACACAGTCTGCACTGGTCACTGGCTTGTTACACAGACAGCCCTGGGGCCACGCTAGGTCCCCATGGCTGACTGTGCAGCCGTTCCCCGGCTCTGTCGGGTCACCGGGTGTTCCAATCACCCGACAGAGCAGGGAAACCCTTTGATTGCGCTGCAGTGACGATCCACCGCAATCAAAAGGTTAAAGCACCGGGGTGCAGGAGTCCCCCTGCTTCTCAGTGCTGGCAGGAGATGCTCTGGGATCAGGGCTGTGTAGTACAGCCCCGATCCCAGCGCCGCAAACCCCAATGTCTGCAGCGATTCCAAAAGACGTCCCTGTAGATGAACGACCCACGCCAGCCGACGTGAAAAGTCGGTGGGCAGTCATTAAGGGGTTAAAACCATAGTCACTCAAATGATGCAGATGGTCGTGGACCAGTATAGACTAGAAAATGTTATTCAAATTAAATGAAGAAGAAATAGAATTATCATTAAGTGTCATGGTGATTCTACAAATCAGGGTGATAATAAAAAGCAAAACTTGTGAAGTACAGAACTTTTAGGGCATATGTAAAATGCATATGTAAAATGCCGGTCAGATTCTGTTTAAGAATCTGGCCAGTATTTTATCGCCTGTTTAGTGGTTTTGTGGGACAGTTCGCAGAGTCACATGTCCCCCATTACCATTGAAGTGCACACCTTCCGCCCAAAAACGAAAGATTGTGCACGTTCCTTGTTTTTAGGAGCACCGGTGACTGCAAAGTCGTCTGGCTGAAAATCTGTTCAGTGTAGACTACTGAGTGGATTTCCTTTTAAAGTGTATAGGGATGGTTTCTTGTCGATTTTCAGACGGTTTAAAAATCCACAAACCATCTGAAAATCCACGCTGTGTGGACGAACCCTAATACATCTGTTTGGAAAAGTGTACATGAGCAATATACCCAAGTAAAATGAGTAGGATGAGAGTATTACAAATGCCATGAATCTTCCTGCAGTTTCATCTTCTCCTTTTCAATGAATCACATTTGAGGCAGTTGTGAAGCAACTACCTCAAAAAACTTGCAGAGGAGATCAGGTGACTATGCTGCACAGCCTAAACTTGTTTAGAGGGGGAGTGACATTGCTAGCCTATCCATGAAGCCATGAAGCTTACTGGTTCAGTAACTTGGTGTGGATTATATTTTTCTGTTCTGAGAGATTGTCTAGTAATCTGCCATGGGGTTGCATTAGTTATCTAGAGTCCTAGATTGTTTCTTTTATATCTTATCAAGCCTATCTTTGCTCTGTGTGAGTTTTTCCATGAGCTTCTGTGCAATTCTTTCCTAGTTGTGAGTTGTATTTGCTATTTTCTGCCTAAGGAGTTTGGGGTTTAGGGAAATCCTTAGGGTTAGGTTCGGGGACAGTTTAGGGTCACTGGGGTCTGGTGTTAAGGTCATTATAAAGGAAAGGTCTTGAGAAAGATTCATGGAGAGTTAGTTGGTTAGAATCTGTAATCATTTATCTTTGTTCTGGTCCTGACTTGACGGAATTTGTGTGTGCCATATTTAACCATGTCTCTGCCGTCTTCTGCCTGGCTGTCTTGCTACTCCATCATCTATTGGTGATTCCCGTCAGTTTGCATTCATTTTGTTAATTCCCAGGACTGCTGGTTGGCCAGAATTTGGTTCTATTGTCCAGTTCAGTTAGCTTGTGCCAAAAAGCATCATTACAGAAAGAGACAAAGACAAGCCCAAGAATCAAAGTTTTCAGATTGCAAAGTTTAACAGAATCTTGGGGAAATTTTTTTGGAAAGGGTTTTTTTAAAACACCATGCAATGTTTTTTTACTTTTTTTTGCCCCAAAAATTCCAAAAATAGTTCTAGAAAAAGGGAAAGTATAAGTCCTTTTTTTAAAACCCCCTTCCCTTTTTTTTCCCCCCCCTGATTTTGATTTTAAAAACTTAAATAAAAATTGCCACAAAAACTAACATTTTTCTTAAAAAAAACCCTGTATGTGAAAAAAAACCTTTTCCCTTTTTGCTTACTGGGAGGGTAAAATTTTGGCATTGAAATAGATGCCTTTTTTCACAAAGAAAACACATGCCCCATTTTTTTATAAAAAAATTTTTTTCATGCTTTTATTCCCACATTTTTTTTTTGGGTGTTTTTTTTCATTTGTTTTCCTGGCATTTTTTTGAAGAAAAAATGCTTTACTCATCTTTTCATGTTGTTTTCGAACGGGCCAATTTCCCTTTTATTTTCTGTTTATATATATATATATATATAAATATATATTATATATATATATATATATATATATATATATATTTTTAAGGGGAAAGGTCCTTCTGGTACAGAAAAAGTCCCCGGGGAAAAAGGGAAAGACACAGCCCAGCCTGTAGGGGTTAGCATGGTTCTTGCCCGGGGTTTTTTATTTTGTAGATGGCGGCCAAAAGGGAATGTCAACACAAAATATTACACACAATAAAACTCCTGCCCGTCTGAGCACTAACTAAACAAAAGTAGCCCTTTTACTACTGTCTGGTAGTTGGAGTTGTGGTGTTCCCTCTCGGCCCATTTTCCTGGCCTGAACCCTGTAGACACACCCCCCCATTTCGCTAAATAAAACATTTATAAACCCAAAGACAAAAACCTGGCCTGGAACATGGGGGACCCAGCCACCCCCCCAACTCTTTGACTCCCCCGGTTTAAAAACCCGGGAAACCCAAAAAAAAAGCTGTGTTTCCAAAAACCTAAACTACTTGGATAAACATTGCCAACCCCCCTTACTGCAGCGACACAAATTAAGTGACGGCTTTTTCCCTCACCAAGGCCATTTTCTCTCGGTGCCCAAGTCTTAGTCCCCCCATACCTGGCGAAAAATCGGGGGCCAAAGTATACCCCTTTTTCCCCCTTCCCCTTGGGGGCCCTTCATATCCCCCCCTTGTCAGACCTGTGGGGAGGACACACTGTCCCTTCCCAGACAAGGGAAACGTGAAAAGGCTTCCGCATTGCCTTGCGAGATCCAGGACGATGTTCCACATAGAATTTAAAAATTTCTGTAAGGCAAGAAACCCCCCCCGGAAACCCCTTTGTTTTTTTGGGCCTTTTTTTCGGGGCCATCCATTTTAAAGGTGATTTGATCGGTGACCACCCTAAATTGCCCTGCCAAAAAATTTAGTACCCTTAAGGCTAATCCCCCACTTAAGAGCCGGGCACTCCCCCCTCAATTAGGGCCAAAATTTTTTTTTCCCCCGATGTTAATTTCCCTTTCCCTTGGGTTTAGCCCACGGGGTGTTCTTCCCCAAATTAACTACCGTGTGAAAGGACCCCCCTTTAACCCTCACATTGGGGGGAAACTGCCTGCACTATAAACCCCCTTTTTAAAGGGGGGGGTGCAATTAACCCGGGGCCTCTTACATAAACCTTTTTTTTAATTTTGAAAGGCTTCTTCTGACATCTCGTCCCTTTTTAAACCCTATTGGACTTAGCCCCTTTTGTAAGGTCTTTTCAGGGGAGCTGGGGATGGGGGAAAAATTTTTGGGAAAAAAACCTCCGATAATTTTCCAGCAAACCCATAAAAGGGCTTCACCTGTTTTTTTGGGGCTGGTTTTTCCCAAATTTTTAATTCCCTTCGACTTTGCCCCTTTGGGGTTTTTTAATAACCCCTTTCCCCAATATTTTTTTACCCCAAGTAGCGGTTTCCCCTCAAGCCCAAAATCGCAAAATTTTTTTAGGGTTTTCTGTCAAACCACCTCCCGGATAGAGTATACCCACTGCCGTGACCTTACTTAGATGCGATTCCCATCTGTGCTAAAAAAATTTACCCCCAACGCAAGTGGGGCCGCGCTTATGCTCTGTGGGGCTTTGGGATTAAAACCATAAGTCTTTAAAAAAGTGGCTGGGGCCCCATGCGGGCCCAAAAAAGGGGTACTATGTACTGAAAAATTTGGCCTTCAGGCTTAAAAAAAAAGGCGGTCTTTTTTTTCTTCCCTTCCTTGATAAATTGGCACCTGCCAGTACCCTTTTTTTCAGGTAAAGGGTGGAATATATTTTTGCGGGGGGCCCAGCCGTTAAAATAAATTCGTCCACCCTTGGCATGGGATGGGGCTCAAAATTTTGGCCCCCTCATTTAACCTCCGGAAGTCATTAAAAAACCCTTTGGAGTGCCGGGGGGTTTTGGGTAAGGATTATAGGACTTGACCACCATTTTTTTGACCTCTCTATAACCCCCAAGGAAAACTTTTTTCTGTCCCTCTTCTGGGGATACCCTTCCTTGAGCTTCTGCACACGATACGGCCTCACCCTCACCTTTTGGCCGGGTTTGTCCCAAATGTCTTTCTAAAAATGACTTTTCTTTCCGCCCGGGTACTTTAGAAAAGGTCTTTTTTCCTCTGCAAAAAACCTCCTGCCCCTCTTGAAATGAACTGCCGACAATGACGGGGATATAGGGGAACCTGGGGGAAACTCATTTCTGGGTAATTTCTTGGCCCCCCTTTTTTCTGCTGTAAACCTCTCTGCCCTTTCCCAAAGGGTTTTAGTAAGTTGATGTGGAAAATTTTTGTAAGGGCTTTCTTCCCCCCGGCTGGTACCCCCTTGTAAATTTTACCTCGCTTAAATTTTTCCCCCGACCTCATAGGGACCTTGCCACTTAGCGGGGGGAAAATTTTTCCCCTCAAAGGTCGGCACAAAAACCAACACCATCACCGGCTTAAAAGACCCGAAACCCCCGCAGACCCAAGTTAATTTTGGCCTGGCTTCCCGAGCTTGCTGCATTGTTCTTTTTGATTGGCCAAAATTTTTAAAAAACTTTGGGAAAACCCGTCTTGCATGTCCGCAAAGTTTTTTTTATAACACTGCGGTTTTTGGGGTTTGCTCCTGTTCCCAGGGTTTTCCCTTTGCCCCTGGGTTTAAAATCCCCTTTTGCCCACCATACAGTAAACTTTAAAAAGGGGGGGAAACCCGTGGACGGGCCCGCGGTAAACCTCTCGGAAAGGGAAAAAATTAAGTAGGGAAAAAGGGGTTTCCCCGTCCTTCCCGTCTTTTTCCACTACCTTTTAAAGCTCCCTTTTTTGATTCGGGGTTTTTAAACCGTTCTACAGGCCTTTCCTTTTGGGGATGGGACAAAGGGCGTACACAGAAATTGGGGGATGTTCAAAGGGGCCCAATAGCTCTTTGGTAATTTTTTAAATAAAAAGGCGTTTCCCCGGTTGTCCCAAAATCTCTTGAGATGGCCCTTTTTGGGGAACATCCCGAAACCCCTCAGGTTTCAATTTACTTTGGGTGAAAGTTTTTTCTAAGCGGGATGGCTTCGGGGTTAAACGGGTTTTTGGGGTTAATCTAGATGACTAAAATGTGCTGGTTTACCTCTTTCAGCTTTAGGAGGGGGGGGCCCAAATAGGGCCTTTGGGAAAACGCTCAAAAGGGGCCTCAATGATGGGGAGTGGAACCGGGTGTTACGAAATTGGGGGCCGTGGGGCATTAACTTGGCATTCGGACAGGGGCTGGCAGAAGTTCTCTAGGCCTTAAAAAATCCCTGGCCAGAAAAGATTCCGTCTAATACGTTCCCGAGTTTTTTACTCCTAGGTGCCCAAACCCGCACATGGGAAAAGACCCCGCTCCAAAAAACGAAACGAATTTTGATTGTGGCACCACCCCTCTCAAAGACCTCAGTCAAAAATCCCTTTTTTTTTCTATATGGGGGCAATTTTTGGAAACCCCAAAATGGGAAACACCAAATCAGTGTCAGGGTCTTGGATGACGCCAAATTTATAACCTTAACACCCTTTTTAAAAAAATTCACTAAATTAAAGGGTCCCCTTTAAATTTCTCGGTACCAAAAATTTCCCCTGGCAAATTTTCAAATTTAGAAATTAAACTCAGAGGGGGTTTCCCTCTGAGTCCCCCCCAGGACCTCCAGAAGGGAAAAACTCCCCCTTCCCCGGGGGCATGCTTGACGTGACAGGGGGGGTACACACATTAAACGTTTTTTTGAATTTTCATGCCCTGCTCGCTTTTTTTCCCACATGTCCAAAAAAAGGGAATTCCCGTCCCACAATAACTTGGTGTTTTCAAAATTTTTGTTCGGGCCCCCCATTCATGGCTCACTGAACCACAGGGAGTCTCCACAGTGACCACAGCTGTGGGATAGTCCTTAATGTCCCCATGAATACAGATAATGCCCAAGCAGCGAGTCTGGATTTTAGTCACAGGTACCAGACTGGGTTGGACTAAAGTCACTAGACTCCCCGAGTCCATAAGAGCCGTTACCGGATGACCCTCCACTTTGACAGGGCACACCTGCCGGTCAATCATATTGTCCCTTTGGGTAGCGTAAGCAGGCCTGGCATAATACGACCTGCGCCTTCCCAAGTCACAATCCATAGGCTCATTTTGAAGTGGGCAGTTAGCAGCCACATGTCCCAGACCCTGGCAGCGCCAGCAGACTACATGGCCATGGGGCCTAGTAGTAGAGTCCTTTTTGGGACTTGGTATCCGTTTACCTGTGCATTCTGACAGCGTGCCACCCTCCTTGCCGTACAGTCTCGCCCCTAGTAATAGGAACAGTCTTACCAGCTGATGGTCTTATCTGGTTCCCTGGGGCATGCAAGTCCTGTAGGAAGTCCTCTGTGGTGGTAAAACGTTCCACGACGGACACCAGCTCATCCACGCTTTTTGGATCGGTGTACCTAGGCAGCGTTGAATCCTCACAGGCAGGGCACGTATGAAGTGGTCACACACCACCCGTTCGACGATCTGTGCGGACGTTAGCTCCTCCGGCTGCAGCCACTTGCTTGTCAGATGGAACAGGTCATACATCTGTGACCGCGCAGGTTTTTTCGGGTTGTACTCCCAGGAGTACACACGCTGCGCCCGAACAGGTTACTCCGAGCCGAGCCAGGATCTCTCCCCGGAGCTTGGTATAGACTTTGGCATCCTGGATCTGTAAATCAAAGTACGCCTTCTGGGGTTCTCCCGTCAGAAAGGGGGCCAGCACATCCGCCCACTGGTCTTGGGGTAGTTGTTCCCTCTCAGCGATTCTTTCGAATGTGCACAGATAGGCCTCGACGTCATCCTCTGCCGTCATTTTCCTGAGAGCGCCCTGCATGAGTGTCGTGGTGCCGCCTGCAGTCCCTGAGGCTTTCTGCCAAGGCTTGTATCTGCTGTTGCAGGGACTGATTCACCTGTTGCTGCTCCTTAGCCGCTCTCTGGTGAACCTGCGCCAACAGAAGGTTTGTTTCACTTTGCGCCTTTATGGCTTCCTCATGCACACGTCGTTGCTGTGCGTTCGTTTCTTGCTGTGCAGTAAAGGCTTGTTGCAGGTGGAGGTTTGACTGTACCAGCTGTTTTATTAGTTCCTCCATGCTTGCCATCTCTGGTTTTGACACTGTGGCCGCTTTTACCCAGGACATGGAATTTCAGCAACTGTCTGTTAACCGGGTGTAGGTCTCCCCAAGAGTACAGTCTCTTAAACGTATGCCCGCATCCTCCACCAACTTGTAAGGGGGTAAGCTTGGTGATACAGCAAAGTCCCAGGGCAAATGGAGACACAGACAGCCTTGTAGTGGAAGCACGGTTCTTGTCCGGCATTTATTTTGTAGATGGCAGCCAAAACGAATTTCGATCTCTACTACAATTCTCCAGGGATGGCTGAAGATCCATAAATATATAGTTAATGAGAAGTGGAGGGACACATTCTTTAGAATTTCCCATTCCGCAATTTACGGTTTTAATATCCTCCCCATCCAGCTTGTCCAGACCGTTTGACGTCCTGCCCCAAGTGTGGCACCCCCCGCTCGGATTTTGTCCATAGTATATGGACCTGTGTGGAAACCATGAAGTTCTGGGAGACAGTCATACAAACTCTGAATTTTAAGTTTCGGTGTCATTTAACTTTAGAGCCAACACAGCTCCTGTTCCATAATTTACCACAACATTTTAGGAACCACTCTGTTCTACATATATTTTTATTAGTGGCTAAAAGAAGCCTCCTGGCCAAATGGTTGGAACCAACTGTCCCTACATTGCAGGAAGTGATCCAGGCGGTAAAACGTCATCTCGAAATGGACAGAATTGACATCATCAGGACTAAGGAAATCCAATGCTCTAAATTTTTCAAGAAATGGCAGGAGTTCATAGGTCACTTTTACACCCCCCAGGAGATCAAGGAGATCATGCACCCTTTTGTTTACACCTCCTGGTATCTCTCCTCTCGACTAGCGGGCACTCTGGGGGCTTTGGATGTCTGTATCCCATAACATGGGAGCTTTACCTCAGCCATATCCTGACACCATGCCCTGGATACTCCCTTGGTAACTGTGCGTCAGAGTTGGGGGTGAATTTGTCCTCTATCTATTTCACTTCCTCGGGTGTTGTGGGACGAGGGCCGTGTGACGATCTCACAGCATTGTATCAGCACAGTATTTGTTTTCACCTTTTATTCCAGACCTTACTTGATTACATAGGTGTATGTGATTATGTCTCTTATACATAACTGCGTATGGGTACCACTGTTCTGTGTTGTTTTGTTTTGTCTTTTTTTTTGGAGGGGGGGTTTACTTTTTAATTATTTTTTGTTTTCTTTCTTTAATGAAGATGGAGCCGTCTTTTGCTTCATCCTTATTATTATGATGCCAAAGTATGTCATTAGTGCTATTTTGTACTTTCATTGCTTAGTAATTTTCTTATTTGTACTAATAATGCCTTATATTATTTATTTTTGTATCAAGTGGTATCTCATCTATTGGACAGTTATTGTATGTTTTTGTTATTGTAAAATTTAATAAAAGTTATGTTTAAAAAAAACAAAAACGAATGTCAACACAAATATTACACAAAATAAAACTCCTGCTCGTCTGAGCACTAACTAAACAAAAGTAGTCCTTACTACTGTCTGGTGTAGCCTCTCAGGCCCAGCTTCCTGGCCTGTAACTGTAGACACACCCCCCAGTCAGCTGACTAGATGACTTATATAGCCAGACGAAACCTGGCACTGGAACATGGGGGAACAGCCACCCACCCAACTCTTTGACTGCTCCTGGTAAAAGCCGGACCCGGACTAAGCTGTGTTTCCACACCTAAACTACTTGGATAAACATGTGCCAACCGCCTACTGCAGCTGACACAAACTAAGTGACGGCTTCTACCTCACCGAGGCCAGGTCTCTCGGTGACATGTCTTAGTCTCGCCATACCTGAGTGAGAACTCTGGGGCCTATGTATACCCCGTTTAACCACCTTGCCCTTCAGGGCCTTAATATATATATATATATATATATATTATATATATATATATATATATAATATATATTATTATGCATTATGAATCAAATCAAGCGCCAAATTATGTTTTGACAAAATCCACATAGAGTTTGGTAAGTTTTTTTGCAGTCCTCATTGACTCTTCATTGTAAAATTATGCATGTAAGACACTTGTTCTGCAACATAATTAACTGGAAACTATAAAGTACACAACAAGTTATTAGAATTAGTAATGAATGGAATAGTGTGATGTGGAAACATGTTGGCTGTGCACATCCTCATTGTCACATTTGCTGAAAAAGGGATTGACTACAACGCTTTTGAGACCCGTTGTTAAATATGGTGGCAGGTCAATGATGTTGCCCTGCTAGTTGTTTAGGGACTGGCCCTGCCATGTGAATGGCCCTGCCAGAAGGCTAAAATCTAGACAAATTATAGGGGGAAATCCTATTCTATCCCACAGTGTCCATTAAGCTCTTGGAAAGACATATATGATCGGGTTTTTCACCCTTTTCTGGCCAGTGAGCCGGCAACGATGTCTAATGCGCCTAATGAAAGTGTTCGTAAGACTCGGCACTTTTAATGCGCCTAACATGAGGGGGTGTTTTGGGGGCGTGTTGCATTACACTCGTAATATTAAACACATGTATGAATGTGGTTCGGCACAACTAGGCGCATTACTGCTCAAACAGACAGACCTATTTTAATGTGATCTGCCTGAGCCTGAGGAGTTGAAGTGGATCTAGATTTTCTATTAGGGTTAAAAATGTCTAATATTTCTCAACTTACACCAGTATAATAATAAAAAGTAATTTATGATAATTATCAAACTATATCAAATTAAATGATTTAAATTTTATAAAAAATGTTATCATAGAAAATTAATATAAAAATATATAATATCCCAAAAATATAAAATATCTCCTATAAAATGCATTTTAAAACTAGTTTTACATTAAATATCTCACTGATGATGTTGTTCAGATTTTACAATTTTAAATTTTTACTACAATAAATTTGAAATGTATTTTTGCTGCTCTCACCCTTTATTCTATATACAGCAGGAGCCAGCACAGCACAGGCCTTGCTGGGACCTGTGGTCCACCAAGCAAGATCAGTACCATAGTTTCTATTCACTGACATGCTATTCTAATGACTTTTCTCTTATTTCCAGCCTATCTATAGCCTCGTATTGTTTCGTAATGCGCATAGGCGAGGCACGATGAACTTTATACTCCATTTAGACTCCATTTAAAATCGTGGCGGGTATTAAAGAAGACCTGTGATCTGTTCAAAAACATTGAGTTGGTCACGTGCACGTGTGGTCACTGATGCCAGGCGGCCGGGTTGCTTACTGCAAAAAACTATGTGATTGCGGCACTAATACATCATCTCATAAGATCATACTGGGTTCTCAATGAACTTCATGCAGGCTGGAGCCGGGGACGAAGGATGCATAGTCAGGCTGTCTGCTGCAGAAAACTGAGAGTTATCACATAAAAAGGACATCATCTCATGAGAGCACACAGAGTTTTCAATGTAGTTTGTATAGGCCGAAGCTGAGGAAGCAGGATGCATAGCCAGCCTGTCTGCTGTAGGGAACTGAGCATAATCTCATTAAGTCATGGTGGGGGACATGCATGAAACAGGCTGCACCAGTTTTCTGACATGATTTGTGACATAAGAACTGTTGTGGGCCCCGTCTGACATATCTATGAAAGGTCTTGCATTAATAATGGACGCTCATCCGACATACTCGACAGTTTTCTCCATGCCAATTCTTAGAGGGTGTGTCGTGCCATATTCATAAGATTAGACACATTTATGAATGCGTCGCAAAATTAAATACTAATGCATGCTATTTTCAAAGTGTCTGAAACAAATTTTGTCTCAGTTGACCGGTATATACAATACAAAAGCAGTGTTGAAAACCTCATGGGATAGTTCTCCCTTCTGAAATACTCCTGTATACTTCTTTTATATTTATAGGTTGCATACATTGTACATAAATCAATGTCTGTAATCTGCATTTATAACTATAAAACAATACAGTTTCAGAACATACTAGTTCTATTACAATTTTTTTACAGCTTTTTTGTGTTATCTCTCTGGATAGTGAATATCGGGTGCCAAGGATAAAGACAATCCCGCCAAATATCATCATAGAATTTATGTCACTGAACTTTCTCAGAAATAATAACTCAAGGGAAGTCCCACTTGCATCACAGTGAGTCATTCATATCCTGATATCTGTCCAAGCTAAGCTAGTTGCCTCCCATATTTTTTACAAAAAGCAAGTGTTTTCATTTTAACAACTGAAATAATATACTTACCCACCCACTGACCTGTCCTAAGGGCCCTCAGTAGTGAAAGTCATATGGTACGAAAAGAGATGAGTTTCAATTACTTTAAAGGAGAAACTGATCTTAAAAGCTATGGCAAATTGCTTGGACATGCCATCACTTGCAGGTGTACAGTAGCATTGCATTTCCTTCCAAATTTTTCCTGTCATATTCTACCACCATGTTGTCCAACCACACACAACTCCAGCAATGGTACAATAAACATAAGTGTTAATGTTACAATACACACCAGCATTACTTCAGCAACTCCTGCATTACTTCAGCATTAGAGTATGTTCACACGATGTATTGCGGCGTGTGGAGTACGCGCCACAGTACATCGTGTGTCTCGGGAGCTCGCGCTAACACGCCCCATTGACATTCATTACTTGCAGCGAGTATTCGCCGCGAATAATTGACATGTCACTTATCTCCCCGCGCGTACAATATGATCGTATTGGATGAACAGGGAGAGGAGGTGTAATCCATAGCTCTCTATGAGAACTATGGATTACCGTAATTTTGGCGTGCATCTCGCCCGTATTAGAGCGTAAATACGTGGCGAAATGCGCCGAAATTACGCCATGTGAACATACCCTTACTTACTGCAACAAAATGCGTAGAGTTAATCTGCACAACAGAATATTAGACTCTCAGTCCTATATCTTTTAGACAAAAAGTTCACAAACTAATGATCATATTACATACAGTGGTGCTTGAAAGTTTGTGAACCCTTCTGAATTTTCTGTAGTTCTGTAGAAGTTTGACCTAAAACGACATCAGATTTTCACACAAGTAGTAAAAGTAAATAAAGAGAACCAAATCAAATAAATGAGTCAAAAATATTAGACTTGGGGCGACATGTATGAAGCTCGCCGGGTCGGGGCGCGCTTTTCCGCTAGTTTTCCGGCGAAATCTGCGCCTGATTTATGTCGGGGCCGGGGCGTGCTCATACATTCCATGTAAAGTCCGCCGCGCCTCGCCAGTGTGTTAGGCGCAGTGCGGGACTTAGGCGCAGTGCGGCGCTGCGCCTGAGATTCGCCGCCGGAGGTAGTGCGGTCATCCATGCGGGGAAAAGTCCGCCGCGCCTCGCCAGTGTGTTAGGCGCAGTGCGGGGACTGAGGCGCAGTGCGCCGCTGCGCTACGATTCGCCGTCCGCGGAGGTGCACTCGTACATGCGGGGCATAGTTCCCTGCGCCTCGCCAGTGTGTGGGGCACAGTGCGGGGACATGGGCGCAGTGCGGGACTTAGGCGCCGTGCAGGACTGCGCCGAAAATCTGTTCCGATGCGAGACAGGCTGGAAAACAGCGAGAAATCATTCCACATGTCGGTGCGGAGTATGAATCAAAAATCGCCTTTATAAAGGCGTTCAACATTCTCAGTAAAAGAGCTGAAACCTTAAAAATAAAAAATACATAAAACAAAATTCAAGAATTAGGATATTGGAAATTAGCGGGAAATACAGTAATTCAAATTCTGAAAGCTATTCTCATTGGTCGACATAAACCGGCCAATCAGAATAGGAGCGACATTGAACCATTAAAACCTATGGAGAACTATTGACCAAGTAGAATCAAAGGCGGGACAGTTCAAAATACAGTAAAAATGCAGAAAAGAGCTGATTGGTTGAGCTAGCGGGGGCTTGGCTAGCTCAGCGAATCAGAATAGGAGCGACAAAGACCCATTAAAACCTATGGAGAACTATTGACCAATCAAATTCAAAGGCAGGACAGTTCAAAATACAGTAAAAATGCAGAATAGAGCTGATTAGTTGAGCTAGCGGGGGCTTGGCTATCCCAGCCAATCAGAGCGCGAGCTACTTCTCCCATTGTAGTCTATGGAGAGATTGGCGCCATGCAATCTCGGCTCTCAGCGCCGTGAGGCATGGAGTATGACTAAAAAAATCATTTTTATTAAGTGTAAAATATTCTCTGAAAAAGAGCTGAAACCTTCTATAAACATACATTAATAAAATCCTTAACAACGCGTTTGTCGCCGAGACCGCCGCTACATAAGGAATTGCAATAGAGAGAATTGCCGGGAAATACAGTAATTCAAATTGTTTAAGCTCTTCTGATTGGTCAGCATAAACCAGCCAATCAGAATAGGAGCGACAGTGTCCCATTAAAACCTATGGAGAACTATTGATCAATCAAAATAGGAGCGACAAAGACCCATTATATCCTATGAAGAAGTTTTGACCAATCAAAATCCAAGGCGGGACAGTTCAAAATACAATAAAAATACAGAACAGAGCTGATTGGCTGAGCTAGCGGGGGCTTGGCTATCCCAGCCAATCAGAGGGCGAGCTACTTCTCCCATTGTAGTCTATGGAGAGAGCGGCGCACTGAAATGTGTATATAAAATGAATAATAATATGGGGGTAAAGAAAAAAAAATATTAAATCAATAAAATCATGTTTATTTCTTTCTTTTCGTTGCACCCATACTATTGATCCTTGGATAACGAAAATAAAGAAATAAACATGATTTTATTGAATTAATTTTTTTTTTTCGTTACCCCCATATTATTATTCATTTTATATACACATCGGGACAACTTCTGTAGTCTTATAATTTGATTTCGGCCATGTACAGTTTTATTTCAGATTGCATTAGAAAACCCATAGGAGCGTCGCTCGCTCTCCCATTGGTCCAAATAACGGCGCCTCTTTTAACTTAGCCAATCACAGAGCTCGCTCGGAATTTCTTTTCCCCATAGAACTCTATGAGAAAGTAGCTCGCGCTCTGATTGGCTAAGCTGGACGAGCCCCCGCTAGCTCAACCAATCAGCTCGTTTCTGCCTTTTTACTGTATTTTGAACTGTCCCGCCTTGGAATATGATTGGTCAATTTTTCTCCATAGGTTATAATGGGTCCCTGTCGCTCCTATTCTGATTGGTCAATTCTCCTCCATAGGATATAATGGGCCACTGTCGCTCCTATTCTGATTGGCTGGTTTATGCCGACCAATCAGAAGAGCTTAAACAATTTGAATTACTGTATTTCCCGGCGATTCTCTCTATTGCAATTCCCTATGTAGCGCCGGTCTCGGCGACAAACGTGTTTGTCGGGGTTTTAACTGATTTATTTTTAGAGAATGTTTTAGCTCTTTATGTGATAATGTTTTACACTTAATCAAAATGATTTTTTTTATTAATACTTCATGCCGCACGGCGCTGAGCGCCGAGATTTCAGTGCGCCCATCTCTCCATAGACTACAATGGGAGAAGTAGCTCGCGCTCTGATTGGCTGGGATAGCCAAGCCCCCGCTAGCTCAGCCAATCAGCTCTTTTCTGTATTTTTACTGTATTTTGAACTGTCCCGCCTTGGATTTTGATTGGTCTATATTTCTCCATAGGTTATAATGGGACACTGTCGCTCCTATTCTGATTGGTCAAAACTTCTCCATAGGATATAATGGGTCTTTGTCGCTCCTATTCTGATTGGCTGGCTTCTGCCGACCAATGAGAAGCGCTTCAACAATTTAAATTACTGTATTTCCCGGCAATTCTCTCTATTGCAATTCCTTATGTAGCGCCGGTCTCGGCGACAAACGCGTTGTTAGGGATTTAAGTGCTTTATTTTTAAAGAAGGTTTCAGCGCTTTATCTGATAATGTTTTACACTTAATAAAAATTATTTTTTTATTCATACTCCATGCCGCACGGCGCTGAGCGCCGAGATTGCATTGCGCCCATCTCTCCATAGACTACAATGGGAGAAGTAGCTCGCGCTCTGATTGGCTGGGATAGCCAAGCCCCCGCCGCATTAACCAATCAGCTCTTTTCTGCCTTTTTACTGTATTTTGAACTGTCCCGCCTTGGATTTTGATTGGTTCAAAATTCTCCATAGGCTATAATGGGTCTTTGTCGCTCCTATTCTGATTGGCCGAGATAGCCAAGCCCCCGCTAGCTCAACCAATCAGCTCTTTTCTGCATTTTTACTGTATTTTGAACTGTCCCGCCGTTGATTCTGATTGGTCAATCGTTCTCCATAGGTTTTAATGGTTCACTGTCGCTCCTATTCTGATTTGCCGGTTAATACCGACCAACGAGAATAGCTTTCAGAATTTGAATTGCTGTATTTACCGGCAATTTCGACTATACGATTTCTTGATATTACGCCTTTCTAGATCTTTGGAAAGTGATTTTTTTTTTATTATGTTTATTTTTGAGGTTCAGCTCTTTTCTGACACTGTTTTCCGCCTTTATAAAGGCGATTTTTTTGGAATCATACTCCTGCTGCACGGAGCGGAGCGCCGAGATTTCTGTCGCGATCTTCTATCTGCTTCCTCGCATGTTCCGATCCTGCTTCACTTCGCCGCCACCGGAGCATTTAGACCAAAATAAACCAGGTCTGCCTGTCGGAGCTGCCGAGCGCTGCACTGCGCCTCGCTTTGCCGACTCGCGATAGTACATGCATCGGAGTTCTCGAGCGCGCCGTGTCCCGCCCCGGAACGCCTACACCGCGCCCACACCGCGGCCATTGCCCGCCCCTTCATGCGGGGCGCAGCTGAAAGTGGCGAACGCTGCGCCTAACACCGCATCCCTGCGTCCGACAGGGGGATTCGGGCCGGGAGGCGCAGTATACGCCAAAAAAACAGGCGTAAAGCCCGTTCATACATGTCGCCCTTGGTGATTTATTTATTGAGGAAAATGATCCGATATCACATACCTGTGAGTGGCAAAATTATGTGGATACTGTGTTTTCAGTATCTGGTATGACCCCTTTGTGCAGCAATAACTTCATCTAAATGTTTCTGGTAATTGTTCATTAGTCCTGCACATCAGCCTGCAGGAATTTTAGCACGTTCCTCCGTATGAGATTATGTCTACACAGCACTGGATTCTTGGCGGAATATTAGCGGATTCAGTATCTAGATCCAAAAGTCTGACTGTACCCTGTCAGCTTTAAAATCCACCGGCTTCTGGCAGATTTTCAAACCTGTTGGATCTTCCGCAGGAATGCCATTGGATTCCCATACACTCAATATCAAGGGGCCGACGGCCAATCCGAAAACTGACTGTGGTTTTTAGTACAAATCTGTGTCAAGAACCATGGCCCAGCGATGTTAAAATGTATGGCATCTTAACATTGCGTGTAGACATAGCTTAAAACAACTTCAACGCTGTTAATTTGGTGGGTTTTCTCCCATGAACTGCTCGCTTGAGGTCCTTCCACAAAATTTTTATTGGATTAAGGTCAGAGCTTTGACTTGACCATTAAAAAACTTTAACTTTATTTTTCTATAACCATTCTTTAGTAGAATGACGATTGTGCTTAGGATCATTGTCTTTCTGCATGACCTACATTCTCTTGAGATTCAGTTTATGGACAGATGTCCTGACATTTTCTTTTAGAATTTGTTGGTATAATTCAGAATTCATTGTTCCATCAATAATGTCAAGCTGTCTTTGCCCAGCTGCAGTAACACCATGAAACCATCACCACCATGTTTCACAGACTATGTTTTTTTATGCTGGAACGTAGTGTTTTCCATTCTCCAAACATAATGCTTCTAATTTAAACCAAAAAGCATTATTTTTTCTCAAATATCCACAAACATTGTTCCAGTAGCCTTCTTGTTTGTCCAGGTGATCTTTAGCAAACCGTAGACAGGCAGCAATGTTCTTTTTGGAGAGCAGCGTCTTGCAATCCTTCCATGCACACCATTATTATTCAGTGTCCTTCTAATTGTGGACTCATGAATATTAAAGAGGTTGTCTCACTACAAGGATTGCTTTTTATGTTAAAGATCTTGCAGAAACAAGTTACTGTAAGGGTTCGGTGGATTCGCTGGACCACCGCAAGCGATAATAGTTAAGCCACGCCAGGGAGCGGAGTCTAAGTAGCCCCCGTTTTTCACCAGAGCCCGCCGCAAAGCGGGATGGACTTGCTGCGGCGTGAGGCTACCAGGTCGCTACCCCTGACGTGACTTGCTTGCGATGGCGGCCGGGGTACGGCGTGGTACAAAATCGTAATCCAGAGGCGTAGTCAGGAACAGGCAGAAGGTCAGGGCAAGCGGCAGAGGTTCGTGGTCAGGACGGGCGCCGGTCAGGGCAGGCGGCAAACAGGCAAGGTCAGGAACGTAAGCAAAGCCCGGATGGTACAACGGGTAATCAAAACGGACTCCAACCTCTCTAAAGACAAGGTACCACCAAACAATCTGGCAGAGACTGTGGGGCGTATTCCATTTATAGGACCAGCGGCCATCAATAACCAATTAATGGTGCGCTGGCCCTTTAAATCCAGACCAGCTGTCGCGCGCGCGCCCTAAGCGGCAGGTACGCGCACGGCGGCCGGGATAGGCAGGAGCGGCGTTCACAGGAGCGCGGCCAGGTAAGGGAACCGGTGCCAGGGACTGGGCAGCGGGGGCATGGACGCGGGGAGCCACGGCACCCGCGCCGGACCCCCTGCGGGCAGGGGGGCGGCCACAGGGCACCGCGGCACCCGCGCCAGCCCCCATGACAGTACCCCCCTCTTTAGGTCTCCCCCTCTTTTTACGGAACTTGGAGAGAAGTTCAGGTGACAGGTTGCCCTCAGGTTCCCACGAACGCTGCTCCAACCCGAACCCCGTCCAGTCAATAAGAAAGAGCCGCTTCCCCCTCACGGTCTTCTCCGCCAGCACCTCCTTGACCTCAAAGATGTTATCAGAGTTGGCCACAGGAGAAAGCGAGACAGATCCACGGGAGAAGCGATTCAGCGCCACAGGCTTGAGGAGCGAAACATGGAAGGCGTTCGGGATACGCGGGAGTAGGAGGCAAGCGGAGCTTGTAGGACACCGGATTAAGTTGCCGAAGTACAACAAAAGGGCCCAGATACTTGGGGCCTAACTTATAGCAGGGGACCTTGAAGCGGATGTATTTGGCGGACAACCAAACCTATCACCTGGCTTAAATAGGGGCGGAGGTCCTACGGTACCTTTTCGGCCTGGATTTTGGTGCGAGCAGAGGCCCGTAGAAGGGCCTGACGCGTGGTTTGCCAGAGTGCCTTGATGTCACGCACTGGGCATCCATTGGCAGGGAACATGGACACGAAAGTAGCCAGAGGGAGGGGGCGGGCGGGGATGTAGCTCAAATACCACAAAAAAGGGAGAGGCCCTAGCGGATTCGGAGTCAAGAGAATTATTAAGAAAATTCTGCACAGGGCGGAAACAAAATGTCGTAGGTAGGTACCTAACACTTGGTTAACCCTCTCTACCTGCCCGTTCGTCTAAGGGTGGTATGCAGACGAAAAGTCAAGCTGAATTTGCATCTGCCCACATAGAGCCCGCCAGAATCTCGACACAAACGGGACCCCCCTATCCGAGATGATATGCAACGGAAGGCCGTGCAACCGAAAAATGTGGTGGTAAAAATGCTGGGCCAGCTGTCGAGCAGAGGGTAAACCGGGGGCAGTGGAACAAAGGGGGCCTTTTTTAAAAAATTATCTGTCACCCCCCAGAGGATAGTGTTTTCCAGAGGAGGCCCCCGGGGGTCATAACAAAATCCAGGGCTATATGGGCCAAGGTCTTTCTGGACCGGGAAGGGGCTGAAGCAGACCGAGGTCTGAGACGAGGACTTTAGTGGCCACAAGGGTCAGGCCAGACAAAGTCTCTAACATCACGGGCGGAGTGGGCCACCAAATAATAGGGAAAATTAGCTGCGAGTTTATAGTTCCAGGGTATGCGTTCGAGGCATGTCCCCCACTTTAGGTGGGGAGGCCGCATGGAGGATGTACGTGGGTTTCCTGGGAGGCAGCTGTTGAAATCCCGGGGGCCGCCGTGAGGGCCGTTCAGGGGAATTTGTGCTGCAGGGCGGCCAGGCCCCCAGTGTCCGAGGATCTCGAGAGGGGGCCGCCCTGACGTTCTTTTCAGCTGGCCGAAAGGAAGGAGGAAGTTAAAGCGGGCGAAGAAGAGCGACCACCCGGGGTTTTCCGAGGATTAAAAAGTGGGAGACTGGAGATACAGAAGGTTTTTTTTGATCGGTGAAGATTCAATGGGATGGCGAGCCCCTCCAGTAAGTGACGCCTTTTCTAGGGCTAATTTTATGGCCAGAAATTTTGGACACCGATGTGTAATTACGTTTGGCAGGAGGAAGGTCTTAGAGGAACCCACAGGGCCGCAATTCCCTGAGGAGGACTTTTCAAGAAGGACGGCCGGCACCTACTGAGGAGGCGCCACTTCTAGGACAAAAGGGCCTGTGGGGGCCCCGGGCGAGACAGAACAGGAGCAAAGCGAATGCTCTTTCAATGTTAAAGGGTTCTTTGGGCCCTTGGGAGGCCCGGACTTGGGGGTTCTTCTTCTTGGTGGGGCTACCCGTGGGGGGCCCCCAGTGAGGAGAATTGTGGGATAAACTGCCTGTAATAGTTAGTGAACCCCATAAAGCGCTGGATGGAGCGGAGACCCACCGGTCGGGGCCATTGCAGGACCGCTGAAAGCTTGGAGGGGTCCATCTGGAGACCTTGATCCGAAATGATGTACCCTAAGAAGGGCAAGGAGGTGCGTTCAAACAGGCATTTCTCCAGTTTGGCATAGAGCTGGTGGGTACGGAGACATCTGAGCACCTGGCGGACGTGGTGGCGGTGAGTCTCTAGATCTGGAGAGAAGATTAAGATGTCGTCCAGATAGACTATGACGCAGACGTAGAGCAGGTCGCGGAAGATCTCGTTGACGAAGTTTTGGAACACAGCCGGAGCGTTACAGAGGCCGAATGGCATGACGAGATATTCGAAGTGGCCGTCACGGGTATTAAAGGCCGTCTTCCATTCGTCGCCTTCCCGGATACGAATCAGGTTGTAAGCACCGCGTAAATCCAATTTGGAAAAGATTTTTGCGCCACGTAGGCGATCAAACAGCTCCGAGATCAAAGGCAGGGGGTATCGATTTTTTATGGTGATTTTATTTAGGCCACGATAATCGATACAGGGCCGGAGAGTTCCATCTTTCTTTTCGGCAAAGAAGAATCCGGCCCCCGCAGGCGAGGAAGACTAACGTATAAAGCCCTTACGGAGATTCTCCTGAATGTACTCCGACATCGCCTTGGTTTCCGGGACAGAAAGCGGGTAGACTCTGCCTCGGGGAGGCGTAGTACCGGGTTGCAGGTCAATAGGACAGTCGAAGGGCCGGTGCGGAGGAAGAGTTTCGGCCTGTCTTTCGGAAAAGACGTCGGCTAGATCCTGGTATGGAGTGGGCAGACCCGGCAGGGGCTTCGTAGACTTTGCAGAGGCGGGTCGTAGAACAGGACAAAGTACCGGAAGGCATTGTGAATGGCACCCCGGGCCCCATCGGACAATCTCACCTGTGTTCCAGTCTAGGGTCGGAGCGTGCTCCTGTAACCAAGGAAGTCCCAGGAGGATTTCTAAAGAGGAGCGAGGCGAAAGGAGTTTCAGAGTTCCTTGTGTGGACGCCTATCGCAAGGGGGGGGGACTGTGCGAACGAATTGCTCTTGAGGCATTCCCGCTGAAGAGGAGCGAACATGGGTTTTGAAAAGGGGTCACGGGAGACGGGAAATTTGAGACCAGCGCGTGGCTGAAAAATTACCAGGGCCCCGAGTCAAGGAAGGCGGGGGGGCTTGAAAGGTGCTGGGGGGAGAATTCCAAAGTACAGGAATGGTTTTAGACGGGGAGAGGCCCCACTGACATTAGGGATGCCTCTCCTGCAACCTTAGGTGCGGGGGATTTTCGGCTCACCGGGCGTCCCCCAAAGAAATGGCCGAGCCGCCACAAAAGAAACATAGCTGCCTCAGACCACGCGTGGCGTTTCCCTGGGTCAATGGCCCCTTTTGACCTCATGGGTTGCATCTTCAGGAACCGTTGGGGAGGAAGTGGAGGGGCGTGAAAAACGGGAGTTAGACGAGGTAGCCCGGCGTGGTGGGTGACCTCCCCATGGAGGGGGAGCTTTGTTGTCTTCGGCAAAGCTATATCGATTTGGGTGGCCAACCGAATCAGTTTTCCGAGAGGAGGGCAGATCCCGACCCGGGAGCTATCCTAAATGCCCCCCGGGGAGGCCTTCCCAGAAGGTTGCCACCAACGCCTCATTGTTCCAGTCCAGTTCGAAGGCTAGGGTGCGGAACTGCACGGGTAGTGGACCCACAGTGGAGTCGCCCTGCCCGGAGACGGAAGAGAGCTGCGGCAGCGGAGGAGGTGCGGCCAGGTTCCTCGAAGACCGTGTGGAACCCCTGGAGGAAGGCTTGCAGATTAGCCGTCAGCGGATCTCCTCGGTCCCATAGCGTAGTGGCCCAGGCCAGAGCTTCGCCCGTGAGGAGGCTAATTATAAAGGCCACCTTAGCCCGCTCTGTAGGAAATTGATGCCCCAACATCTCAATATGGATGGAGCATTGGCTGATGAAGCCTCTGCATTTCTTGGGGTACCCATCATAGCAAGAGGCAGGTGCAGAGAAGGTCCCGGTGCAGGAGCAGGTAGAGCCATGGCTGCAGGAGCAACTGGTGCAGGAGTGGCGGGAAGCAGCTGCAAAGGGGGGGTAGCGAGCCCCAGGTTCTGCAACATGGCCACAAGCTGGTCGATACGCTGGCTCTGCTGAGCGACGGCCGCCGTGACGTCCTGGAGTTCGGGCAGAGGTACCCTGGCAGAATCCATGGCCAGATTGTACTGTAAGGGTTCGGTGGATTCGCTGGACCAAACCCCAAGCGATGATAGTTAAGCCACGCCAGGGAGCAGAAATCTAAGTAGCCCCTGGTTTTTACCAGAGCGCGCCGCAAAGCGGGATGGACTTGCTGCGGCGTGAGGCTACCAGGTCGCTACCCCTGACGTGACTTGCTTGCGATGGCAGCCGGGGTACGGTGTGGTACAAAATCGTAATCCAGAGGCGTAGTCAAGGGGGCAGGCAGAAGGTCAAGGGCAGGCGGCAGAGGTTCGTGGTAAGTGACGGGCAGCGGTCAGGGCAGGCGGCAAACAGGCAAGGTCAGGAACGTAAGCAAAGTGGACTGGTTACACGGGTAATCAAAAACGGACTCCAACACTTCTTTAAAGGGCAAGGTACGCACACCAACAATCTGGCAGAGACTGCCGGGGGCGTATGCCATTTATAGGACCAGCGGCCATCAAGCCGTAGCGTGCCCTAAGTGGCGGGAAAAAAAAAAAAAAAAAAACGACGGCGGGGGACGGGGGGCGGCGTTCACGGGCGGGGGCCGGAAAGGGAACGGGGTGCCGGGGGGATGGGCAGCGGGGGTAGGGAAAAAGGGGAAAGCCGCAGAACCGCCCCGGCCCCCCGGGGGGCCAGGGGGGAGGCCACGCCAGCCCCCATGACAGTTACGTTGCAATATGTGTCCATTAACAATGTCCTACCTATTCCTAGATATCCCCTCTGGTATGGGCTGCGTTAGCTCCTCAGGTCACTATAGCTAAGACCCGTTTTTATCTCCCCCTGATAGGTTTCCCGACTTTGGGCCGATAGCTACAGACCTGTTTGATCTCTCCTGATAGGCTGACAGTGCTGGTCGCTATAGCTACAGACCTGGTGTCTTCAGCAGCTCATCACTGCAGGTCAGTAGTAGCCAGTAACCACGCCCCTGAATAAAAAAATGAAACTGAGAAAACAGGACTGAGGTAAGATGAATGGATGTAGTGGGACAACCCCTTTAACATAGAGAATGTGAGAAAGGCCTTCAGGTACTTAGAGCTTACCTTGAATTCCTTTGTGACTTCACAAGCTATTGCCTTGCTCTTGTCATGAATTTTGTTGATCAACCACTCCAGGGAATGGTAGTAATAGTCTTGAATTTCCTCCATTTTTATAATATGGCAATGGAGCCAGAATTCTGGTGCAGTTTGTGCCAAAATACTGGCATAAATGCTTTAAGCCATTTTATTTTGAATATTAGATAGTTTTTAGGCACTTCTGCCTTGCGTCCAGGGCAAAGAGCATGGTTTCACTTTCACTGAAAGGTGTGTGGCTTCTCAGGAAAGAGGGTGATCTTGTGTATGATACTGTGTGCTAAGATAAAGCACTAAAAAAAGCCAACTACTAGAAAGCATAAACTTAGGCTAGATAGTCTAAACATGCAACAAATTTATCAATACTATTAGGCTGTGTTCACACGGCTTATTTCGCCGTGGATTGGCGCCGTACGCGGTGCCGGATGTGCGCTTCATACGGCGCCAACCGTTGGATAATTACGGTAATCCACTGTTTTCCCTAAGAACAGTGGATTCCGACGCTTCTCACCACTCGGCGAATCCGCCGGGCGGGGAGAAAGTGACATGCACATTATCCAGACGCAATACGCGCAGTGGATAATGGCAGTCTATGGGGCCGGCGGGCCGCGCCCCCGCACCGCCCCCGCACCTGCCTCTTATTCAAGCCGGAATTGCAAACGCAATCCGGCTCGCAAATCCGGCGTGAATAAGCCGTGTGAACGGGGCCTTAGAAATCTGACAATTCTAAACTGTCTAGTATTACATTAAGTATAAAATAGTATTGATAAATCAACCCCAATGTGTCTGACTGTGGATTTGTGGAATCCAAACTCACCCTTCTCCAGCCTGATAAGCATCAACAACTACTCTTTTGAGGTCTTTAGAAATCTCCTTTGTTCGTACCATCATACACTTCCATAAAAAGCCACCCACTCACACCTGATTGTCTTCCCATGTATTTAGAATACCTGACTCTAATTTCACCTTCAAATTATCTATTAATCCTAAAGATTCACAAAAGTTTGCCCTTACAGATATGTGATATTGGATAATTTTTTTTTTAAATGACCATGTACAACTATTTGTACTCATTTGTTTGATTTGGTGTGAAAATATAATGTAGTTTAAGGCCACATTTATGCAAACATAAAAAATTCTAAAGAATTCACAAAATGTCAAGCACCACTGTAGTTAGTAGTCAGGCTCAGGGGCGTCGTTAGGCTGTTTTATTCGGGGCTCGGGCCCCGAATAAAACACCCTGTGCCCCGAGTCTCCCGGGCTCCAGGCCGCTGCCCTGGGCCTGGAGCACCGACTGGCCCTTCAGCTGCATGTGCGTCCGCTGGATGCACATGCAGCTGCGGGCTTCTGCGGAGCAGAGAGCGAGCGCTCCCTGCCCCGCAGACAGTGTCGGACCCGCAGGTCCGGGACCACAGCGGGGCCGCCGGGTCCCACAGCGCTGAGGACCCCCGCGGCCCGTGCGCCTCAGCCGGCAGCGTCGCGATGACGTGATGTCATCGCGACGCTGCCTGTCCTCGGGCGCACAGCGCGTCATGGGCCCGTGCGCCCGAGGAGCTCCCGGAGTAGCGCGCGGCTGAAGAGGCCAGACGAGGAGCGCGCTCGCCGGGGGAGTTAAGGTGGGGAAATTAATGTTGTTATTTTTAAAGCGTTTACCTTCCTCAGTGCCCCTATAAAACTGCCTGTGCCCCTATAATTCCTGCCTGTGGCCCCTACCCCTGTCTGTGGCCCCCATATCCCTGCCTGTGCCCCCCATACCACTGTCTGTGGCCCCCATATCCCTGCCTGTGCCCCCATATCCCTGTCTGTGCCCCTATAATGCCTGCCTGTGGCCCCTATAATCCCTGCCTGTGGCCTCCATATCCCTGCCTGTGGCCCCCCTACCCTGTCTGTGGCCCCCATATCCCTGCCTGTGGCCCCCATATCCCTGCCTGTGCCCCTATAATGCCTGCCTGTGGCCCCCATATCCCTGCCTGTGGCCTCCATATCCCTGCCTGTGGCCCCTATAATGCCTGCCTGTGGCCCCCTTTAGGAAAAAACGCTGCCTGTGGCCCCCATTACCCTGCCTGGGGCCCCTATAATGCCTGCCTGTGGCCCCTATATACTGCCTGTGGCCCCCATATACTGCCTCAGTGCCCCTATATACCTTCTTGTGCCCCCTATATACTGCCTGTGGCCCCATATACTGCCTCAGTGCCCCTATAAAACTCCCTTTTGGGCCCCATAAACCTGCCTGTGGCCCCCTATATACTGCCTCAGTGCCCCTATATACCTGCCTGTCCCCTATTTTAACTGCCTGTGCCCCCCCTTATACTGGCCTGTGCCCCCCTATATACTGCCTGTGCCCCCATATCCCTGCCTGTGGCCCCATATACTGCCTTGGCCCCTAATACCTTGCTGTGCCCCTATATGCCTGCCTGTGTCCCCCTATATACTGCCTGTGCCCCCTTATATACTGCCTGTGGCCCCCTATATACTGCCTGTAGCCCCATATACGCTTCAGTGCCCCTATATACCTAACTGAGGGGACTGCTTAACCTATAATTAAGGAGTTGCTGGAAATGTGAGGATTCTAAGATATTTGTGTCCAAATCCTCAGGGACAAGTATTGGCCGGGAGAAATCAACATGAAGGTGTGAACCGGATGGAGAAGAAAAGGGAAAATGAACGACCTGATCAGAAAAGACGTCTCCGGTTTAGTCACTAAATGTAACTGCAGTGTAATCACTTATATTTCTGCAGAGTCTACATAAAAACTAGTAACTACATTTTATGGCACCTGTATGGGGTAATATACAGTCCTCAGCGTCTGTGTACACTGGTGTCTACCACTACTTTGGGCCCTGTATGGGGGTGGTATAAAGTAATCAGAGCCTGTGGTACAGCTGATAGTCACATTGGGGGTTGCGTTTGGTCAGGGTCTGGCAGAATTATTTGAGCCTTAAGTAGTAATAGTTTGGGGTCTTGGTTTTGTAGGAGGGTTTTAGTAACAATCACTTGTCTGGTAGAGTTGCTCCAGGTATCGGTGTATGTTTTGGTGACTGTTTAGGGGTATTGTTATATGAAGGTGAGAAGTTCTGAAAAAGTAAAAATTTTTCATTGGTGATTTTACTGTACAGTGACTGCTGAGGAGATGGACGGGATCTGTGTGGGATGTGCAGAAAATTAGTGAAAAGGAACACAAGGTTTTTCTCTGTAAAAAAACTTCCGCAGTTCACAATGAGGCGTGAAAAATGTCGTGTGAACCCAGCCCTGCCCAGAAAAACACAAAGGGCCCGAGCCCCGGATGTTTTAGGACCCTAGCAACGCCCCTGGTCAGGCTAAAATATCAATGTTCAAGGATAATCTTTAACTGGGACGAGGAATACAAAGCAATCATCAAGGCATAATATAATGTAAGGCATCATTGTAACGGATGTGGTAGTGGATCCTCTGGACCACCACAAGCGATGGTGTAAGCCACACCAGGGAGCGGAGTCTAAGTAGGTCCGGTTTTCACCAGAGCCCGCCGCAAAGCGGGATGGACTTGCTGCAGCGGATTACTACCAGGTCGCTACCCCTGATGTGACTTGCTTGCGGTGGCAGCCGAGGTGTTGCGCGGTACAGAATTTGTGAAACAGGCTCGTAGTCGGGGACAGGCAGAAGGTCAGGACAAGCGGCTATGGTTTGTGGTCAAAGGACGGAGGCAGAAGGTACGGTACACGGTAATCAGAACAAGACACTCTAGTACGCTTCCTCTCTAGGCACAGGGCACTATCGATTCGGCAAGGTGCTAGGGAAGAGGCAGGGCTTAAATAGGGCCAGCTCCCGGTGAGACCAATCACCGGCGCATTGTCCCTTTAAATTTTCCGTCGGGACGGAAACAGGAGCGTGGTGAGGTAAGTGGGTCACAGCGCCGCCGAGGTGTCCGCAGCCCGAGCGCCAGGCTGCGGCACCGGCCGCAGCATGAGACGCTGCGGCGTTACGGGTGTGCCTGCGACCCGACACGGGGGTCGCAGGGACACCCGTAACAGTACCCCGCCCTTTGGTCTCCCCCTCTTTCTGGCCCGCATAAACCTAGACAAGAGGTGTCCTCCGGCTCCCATGACCTTTCCTCCGGCCCAAACCCCTTCCAGTCAACCAAAAAAACCCGTCTCCCCCAAACGTCAAAGTCAATTGACCGCACTCATGAATTGATGCAAAAAAACTGAAAATCTTTATTCAATTCCACAGGCTCCAATTCGTGTGATACAATAAAGTGAAATTATCGTTTAACGTTTCGGTCATACAGGACCTTTATCAAAATATTCACAAGTCTTTAGACAGGGAGTTGTGGAAAATGGGCCATAGCCCAGTGAAGAGAGGTGACTGGCTCCTCTCTTCACTGGGCTACAGCCCATATCCACAACTCCCTGTCTAAAGACCTTGTGACTATTTTGATAAAGGTCCTGTATGATCGAAACGTTAAACGATAAGTCACTATATATTGTATCACACGAATTGGAGCCTGTGGAATTGAATAAAGATTTTCTGTTTTTTTGCATCAATTCATGAGTGCGGTCAATTGACTTCGTTGCATTTATGGTGTTAGCTTACACCTACTGACCAGCACCTCATCTGTAATTAGCCAGGAGAGTGCCCTCCCACTTGCCATTTTCCCCCTAAACGTCTTCATGGCCAAAATTTCTTTGACGGCAAAAACATTGGTGGAGTCAGCTACGGGAGGGGGGGGGAAACCCCAGGCCGAAAAAGGAAAACCCAGTTAAGGATGACCGGTTTCATAGGGAGCATGGAAGGAGTTTGGGAGGGCGCATGGTGGGGGGGGACCCGGAGCTTGTAGGCCACCGGATTGAGCTTCCTGAGAATTTCAAAGGGGACCTAAAAACCCGGGGGCCCCAGCTTTTTGCTGGGGATTTTGAACGGAAAATCCCCGGGCAGTTAGCCAACCCTTTTTCCCCGGGAAAAAAGGAAGGGGGGGGTCTTTTTTTTTTGCCCGGGTTTGGGGCCCTTTCCCATAGGGGCCCGGGGTAGGGAAGCATGGTTGGGGCGAATCCCCTTCCAAACGGCAGAAAAGGTCCGGCCCAAAGACTACCCCACCCCCGGGGACATCAAAGGGGGCAGAGGGCGAAAAAAGGGGGTGGGGGGGGGGTGGACCGAAGAAACTTTTGAAAAAAGGGGAGCCCCAGGGGAATCAGATTCCAGAATTATAAAAAAAACTCCACCCGGGCAAAAGCCCGGGCCCCAATCATTTGTCTTGCGGTACGAAGTGGCGGGAAATGGGTCCCCCAAGATTTGGGTTTTCACTCTCTCCACTTCCCCCTTTGGAAATTGGGGGGTGGAAACGGGAAGAGAAGTCCATTCCACTTGTGGGAGAGAACAGGGGCCCTTTCGCCAAAATCTTAGACAAATTTTCCCACTCCCCGTTTCCGGGAAAAACAATGGGGGAGGGGAAGTCCATGTAGAGGGAAGTATTTTTTTAAAAAAAGTTTGGGCAAGCCGACGGCAGAAGGGGGGACCAGGAAAAGGGGAAAAAAGAATTGTCCCCTTTTTTCAAAAAAACTCAGGGGCCCCACCCAGAAAAACCCTGATTCCCGTCAGGGAAGGCAAAATCGGTGAGGGAAATCCTGGCAATGTGGGCCCCAAAAGGACTGTTAGGGGACGGGCAGAGGGGGCAGTTAGCCCCCCGGTTTTTGGGTGCGGGGGGGGATTTTTTGCGAGCACAAGTGGTAAAAGCCCCCCATAAAATTCCTTCACGTCTTTGGCAAGCCCCAAACCACCAAAAAAAAGGGGGAAACCCAAGGGGGATGACTTTCCTGAACCCCGGGGTGCCCGGGCAATTCGGGAACAATGCCCCAGTTCAGCCCCCTTTCCTTCGGGAGTGCAGGGCGAACAAAACCGTCTTACTTGGGGCGTGCTGGAGTTTTGGGGAAGCCAGGGAAAAATCAGACGTTTGGGGGTACAAAATGCTGGGGGCTTAGCCCCCCTTTTCTCCAATAATTCAGAACCCATGAGACGGGGGCATCAGTTTTTGAAAATTCTTTTAGCCATTCGAAAGTGGATAAAAAAAAGGGGGAAAGGGGAAAAAAAAAACAGGGGACCCCGGGTTTGGGGCCCCGGGTTCAGCCGTTGCGTTTGTTTGGGGAAAAGGGAGTTTCCCCTTTTGTTTGGTGAAGATGTTGACGGATGTCGAGCACCCCCCCCGGAGGTGGCCCCTTTTCCCCCAAAGGCAAACTTAAGGGGCCGGGAAAACTCCGACCCAACCGGGATGGTGTAATTCCCTACGAGGGTAAAAAGGTTTTAGAAAAAACCCCAGGCCCCAAATTTCCTTGGCCCTTAAGGGCCCTTCTGGGTGAAAATGCTCCGGCCCCCCCGGAAGAGGCGTCGACCCCCAAAGAAGAAAGGGGCACCCCAAAATTCCCGGGAGGGGATAAAACCCGGTGCAAAAGCAAAGGCGGTTTTAAAATTTGGAAAAGGGCCCCTCTTGGGCCCGGTTTTGGCCCGGCCAAAGTCCCGGGGTTTGGCAAGGGTTTCCGGGTTTTGGGCCGGGAATTGGAGAAACCCAACGTTGAAAAATTTGAGGAATGAACTGCCGAAATATTCGCAAAACCCAAAAAAAACTTTGGGATGGCATGAAGCCCGACAGGTCGGGGGCCAAGGGAAAGGACACCGGGACATTTTTACCCAGGGTCATCTGCAGACCCTTGTCCGAGATTATGCCCCCGAGGAATGGGGGCGGGTTCTGGGGAAATTGGCATTTTTCCCCAATTTTGGGGGTAGAGGGGGTTTCCCACGCGGGCCCTTTTAAAGGACCTGGGGACATTTTGGACTGGGGGGGCCCTCCAAAATTAGGTGAAA
This sequence comes from Phyllomedusa bahiana, assembly GCA_025379985.1. Lineage (NCBI taxonomy): Eukaryota > Metazoa > Chordata > Amphibia > Anura > Hylidae > Phyllomedusa > Phyllomedusa bahiana. The sequence goes on along the minus strand of JAODAL010000006.1, from coordinate 299,286 downwards.
GCCCCCGGGATGTCGTCCAAGTAGACAACAACCATACATAAGAAAGATCCCTGAAAATGTCATTAAAAAAACCTCCGGGAAGGGACTGGGGAAAGCTTTTGCATGGGGCCGAAAGGCTTTAAAATAGAAACTCAAGTGCCCATCCGAGTTTTTGGAAGGGGGTTTCTTCCACTCTTTACCTTCCATCCGAATGAGGTTGTGGGCCCCCCCCACGGGTTCCAGCTTGGAAAAGATTTTAGCCCCCTGGAGACGGTAAAAAAAGGTTCGGGTAATCAGTGGCAATGGATACCGGTTTTTTAATGGTGATCTTTTTAAGGGGCCCCGGTAGTTGATGAAAAAGGTCGCAAGGGGCCCCTCCTTTTTCTCCACAAAAAAGAACCCCCCCCAAATCACTGGGGGAAATAGACTTATGGATAAAGAAATTTCCCAAGGTTTTTCCTTTATGGGAGGCCCGACATAGCCAGATTCAGGTTTTCAGAAGCGGGGACCCCTACCCTGGGGTGGTCTTTCCCAGGCCCGCAGGGCAAAAAGGCAATCGTTTGGGATGATGTTGGGGGGAAGAGTTTTCCTTTTTCTTCTCAGGAAGGGCATCTTGAAAGTCCTTTTTAGGCTTGTGGCAGACCTGACAAATGGTTGGGAGCTTTAAAGAGGAGAAAGAGGGGGGCACCCCGGGTTTGGGGCCACTAGACAGCGAGACTGGGATCTTGACCCCCAAAGCAAATTTACCCGGGCTTTCCCGTCGAGCAAGGGGGCCCTGGGGGCCTTTCAAGCCAAGGGAAACCCCCGGAGGAAAAGCCCAGGAAGAAGGGGTAGTACAAAGAATGCAATCTTCTCTTTTTTGTAAAGCTCCTATTGTAGGGGGCCACCGAAATTTTGTCCGAAGAGGATGGGGTCGTTTTAAAGCACAAACCGGGGGACAAAGCGATACCAAGGGTTGGTTTTAAAAGGACCACCGGGGGAAAACGAAACTTGGCCCCAAAAGCAGCGTCCAAAAAATTTTCCCCGGGAACCAGAAACCCAAAAAGGCCCAAACCCCTTGGAAAAGAGGGCTCGAAAATTGGGTTTTGACCAAAAATGGCAAATTTTTTAAACCGAGGGAGGGATTTTTCACCCCCTAGGGGACCCTCTCCCATGAAACCTAGGGGGCGTTGGCGTTTCCCAGAAGTTGCGGAAAAAAAGCGGACAACCCTGGGGGGAGGGGGGTTTTGGACGGGCCCCAGGGAGAGGGATAGGTTCCCCCCCCGCCGTTGAGACAATTCTTGGGGGAGTCAGGTGGGGTTGGGCCACTTGCATGGCCTCTTTTTTCCCCCCTTTTAATGGCTGAGAAGTGGAGGGCCGGGAAAAAACACAGGTGCAAGACGGGGGTTTGAAACGGGGTTTGGAAAGGTTCCGCTCTTGGCGGAACCCCTCACGTCTCCCCCGAGAAACGAAAATCAATCCGGGGGTCCGATGTATCAGCTCAATCAATGAAGACGGAAAAGGGCCCCGGTGGAAGGGGGATCCCAAACTGGCTGGAGAGGCCCTCTTTAACGTGGGCATAATGCTGGGAAACGTTCCCTGCCCAAATCGGGAAACTAGAGTGGGAGAATTGCAAGGCGGAAATCTCCTTTTTGGAGGAGTTCCCTTGCTGGGGTTCGGCCAAAGTGGTTTCGCTGAAGATGGGGCGGGTGGTTTTCCCCCGACAAAAACTTCGGAACTCCCGAAGAAAAATAACCCCGGTCAGCCTGAAAAGATTTTTCCGGTCCCCAAAACGAGGTCGGCCCCAAACTAGGGCCTTCCCGAAAGCAGACTTTAACCCCGAAAACCCCCCTTTGAACCCCCTTTGACGGAAACTGTCCCCGGCCCTGAGTTTCTACGGGAGAGAGCATTGGGTGAAAAACCCCCGGGAGGCCTTAAGGGTCCCCATCAAACTTCGTCGGCAAAAAACCCGGAGCTTGGGGCCGGTGGGGCAATTTTCTGGAGTTTCTGCCCCGGGGAGCTGCCCCGGCAGCTGACTGCCCGCGCTTTTTTGGCGAGAAGCTTCTGCAAACATAGGCGATAGCCCGATTTAAACGTTGGGCTTGCTGGGGCGATCTGTTGGGTTTTCTTGGGGCCCGATGGTGGGGATATCAGAGGGCTATTGGAAGAGGGGACCCCGGGGGGGATCCCCTGGGGCCCAATCGAAAATGTAAGGATGTGGGAGTGGATCCTCTGGACCACCACCCAAACGAGGGGGAAGCCACGCCCCGGGAGGGGGAGTCTAAATAGGTCCGGTTTTCACAAGAGCCCGCCGCCCAAAACGGGATGGGCTTGTGCAGGCGGAAATTTCTACCGGTCGCTCCCCTGACGTGACTTGGGTTGCGGTGGCAGCCGAGGTTGGGAGCTGGGACAAAAATCGTTTAAGCAGGGTCATAGTTGGGGGGCAGGGAGAAAGGGGCAGGGGCAGGCGGCAAATGGTTCCGGGAAATCGGGGACAGGCAGAAGGAGGACAGGGGCCCCGGGTATGGGTTTTTGGGCAAAAGGGCAGAGGCAGGGGGTATAACAAAAAACCCGGGAATCAGAACAAACACTCTGGAAAAGCTTCCTTCTAAGCAAGGGGGACTTTTCGATTCGGCAAGGTTGGGTAGGGAAAAAGGGCCCCAAAAAAAGGGCCCTTTAAATAGGGTCAGCGCCCGGTGAGACCAATCACCGGCGCACTGTCCCTTTAAATTTCCCTGAAGTGCCACGCGCACCCGGCCGTCAGCAGGAGCGCGCGCCAGGACGGAAACAGGAGAGTGGTGAGGTAAGTGGATCACAGCGCCGCCGGGGTGTCCGCAGCCCGAACGCCGGGCTGCGGCACCGGCCGCAGCAGGAGACGCCGCGGCGTTGTGGGTGTGCCTGTGACCCGACACGGGGGTCGCAGGGACACCCGTAACAATCACAAAGTCAGTGACGCAGCAGTGGGGGATGCCCTGAGTGGCTTTTTTGGAGGGTGACACTTTTCATGTGAGATACAGTAATAATATTCTGCAGGCACCTATTTGGGATTTTGCTTAAGTTAACCCTGCTGTTCTGTTCGGTCAAAAATGACCGAATTTGAAATTTGTTATTTTTTAAAATATTCATTATGCGGTTCTGAAACTTGTGGTTCATTGACTTTTCCTCATTTGAGGGGTTCTTACTAATAGCAGTTTTTATTTATTTATTTATTTATTTATTTTTTTACTTTTTGCTCCATGTCTTTTTTTACACTTGTACTGTTCGGTCAAAAATGACCGATAGCCTTTTATACTAATCTTCAGCCATTTTTTGAAAAAAAATAAAGGAGTTATAATCTCATTTTGGTCTATATAGTTCATCTTCTACTATTTATCAATTTATCTAGGTCCTTTTGGTCCATGCAGAGTTACACATACATACATTTTCAAATTAAGATACTGTAGATGAATTCCTTTCCAGTATAATTATGTGCTGTTCTTATAGAAATGGTTCAATTCAGTTGTCAACCTTTCACATGGTAAATGTGAATTATTTGTCTTAGCTGGTTCCTTGTATTAGCTGGTTCTATTATCTAATGATGACCTGCAAAGAGCACTAATAAATACTTTCTGACAAAATGTGTTTTTTTTCCTTTGGTCTTCTAAAGGGGGTGTTTTAGCTTATCAGTAGACAAGTACAATACTATTCTATACAGTTACTTCACTTTCAATACAATTTGAGAGAACATAGAGAGAGAGCCCACATGAGACAGCTCTGAAAACTCATCTTTACATATATGTAGCAGAAGAGGAACAGAGGAGAAGGACTTGACAGCAGCTTCCTGCACACATAGGAGAGGGATGAAGGACCTGACCACATAACTACAGGTCTTCAATACTATAACCACTGTGTGGAGATCTACCTGACTACAGGAGGAGAAGGAGGGGGAAAGACTTAGAGCTGTAAGTGCTATTTCTATGAAATAGACCCAAATTGGAACAAAAATAAACTATATAAAAGTAGAATTTTTTTACAGGAGTTGGGAAAATCACTGGTTAGCCCATATATTGAACAAAGAAAAGTAACACCCAGAGATGATGGAGCTGCAGCCATTGTCCAGAGCATCCAACAGCATGCTGATGAAAGTGAACCAAGGGCTTCCGCTAGCACTGTGACGATACCCATGGCCTCCACCAGCCTGCACCTTCTGTCCGACATCAAGTAATCACAAATCAAATGTGATATGTTGCAAATGTGCAAAGTACTTATGCAAAAGACATGTAATTTATACTTGTGACTAATGCAAACAGTAAATTTAGCACTTTGAACCTTATTTAAAATTTTATATAGAAAAAACTAGACTTTTTATTTTTTGGTTTAGTTTGATGTTGTTAGTTATAGTTTACAGTTTTATAAAGATTTTTTTGTGCACATGTGCAATATGCATGAATAATGCAATAAGGCCATGTAACATTTTTTGACACAAAAAAAATAAAAATTAAGTTTTTGAGTTCATTTTTAATTTTTTTATGAACAACCATGTTCACATACAGTATAATAATACAAAAGATATTCAAATAAAAGACTTAAATTAGTAAAAAAATCCAGACTTTAATAGGCTCGGTCAAAAATGACCGGAACATTATTTGTGTATAGTAGAACCGAACAGAACAGCAAGGTTAAATAGCTTGATTTAATGTCATACTTTGGTACATTTGCAGTATTTACAGCGATCAGTAAACTGATTATTACATTGGTGTGTACATCATTGCATAGAGTTAAAGGTTTCATTATATGTTGAGAGCAAACCAAAGCATTGCTTATTCCAATTAGCTTTGCTAGAAAGAAAACAGGATGTTTTAGAGGAAAAGATAACAATGTTACAGAAGTAGGAAATCTCTCAGCTTAAAGGGGTTGTCTACAAAAAAAAAAATCAAAGAAAATTGTGACATTACTTAAAAAAAACACAGACACATGGTCTTTAAAAAAACCAGCTGGACAAAAGACTGTTCTGTGGAGGACGTAATAAAGGCCTCAGTGCTAAATGGAAGAAGTTACACAGGTGCAGATTACTGATGAGCAATTGCTAGTAATATTAGCAATCATTCCCCTCATGAATAGTAGGAGTGTGAGTGGTTGTTTATCAGTATTATTGCACCTGAGCCATCTCTACTGCATGATGTTGTGGATTTTCAGCATACTGGCATGAACTGGTTCTTATCCAATATGTGTTTTTTTTTTAACTAAGCAATTGCCCCCCTTGTGGATGTGTGAGCAATTGTTCATCAGTATGCAAGTTCTCCCATGTAGTACTATTGAGTTGTGAGTATAGCTGTGTGTCTGTGTTCTTAAAGGGGTTGTCCCATCATAGAATATACCACCAACATATGATAGAGGCGGGGCCACTTCTCCATTTAGAACAGGGAGTTTCTGACATTGGATGCATATCCTATCAATATGCCATCAATATCTGTGGTATGATAATCCCTTTAGCAAGTACATCAAACGATGAGTGCTTATCAAAAATGATCACGCAAACAAGAATATTGAGCAAAGAGAAAAAAAAACAATAGGTGACATACAGGGGCAACTGAAGTCAATTATATAATCTATATTCAGAAATGTTGCGAAATCTTTTAGATAATTTTAAGGAGGGCACCAAGCAGTCTGTACAGGATTCTTGCACAGTTCTCTTAGCTTCCCATTTTCAGTCTCCTTAAACACTTTCTCAAGTGCTCTGGCAGCTAAATGCTATTATGTAAGGATGCTAATCCTTAAAGCAACTATTCTTTCAGCTTCTGCCTTGTGCATGAGAAGCCTAAAACTGCCACATAGTCACAGAACTGTCTAGGTTTAAATTCAACATGCCTAATCCTTCTGATGGACAGCACATATATGAGATTGCTGGCAGATCTCACTGCCAAAAATCTCATGTCTATATACAACTTCTTTGCATTCCATAACACTATGTAGCCTGCTTTAATGTGAAGCCCTTTGTTCAGAGTGCATTAATTAAAGCAACAGCTGTTGTATTTAGTGTTATACTTCATATTCGGGTTGATGTCAAATTCGAACAGAACCAAAACAATTTGATTTGGGTTGGCAGTGCAGTTGAGTGCCGTTTTGGTGAAGTCAACAAAAAGTCACCACTAAATTAGGTTTAAAGGGGTTGTCTCGCTACAATGATTGGGTTTTAATTAAAAAATCTTTAAAAAACAAGCAACTTTGCAATATATGTTCATTACAAATGTCCTACTGATTTTGAGTTAGCCCTGTTAGTAGGAGTGCATCAGCTTCTCAAATTTCTATAGCAGCCGACCTGATGATCCTTATCTTACTGGCTGTCAGGTCTGTATGACTCATCAGCCTTTGAAGACAGGTTGGAGCAGAGAGCCCCTCCAGCACAGAATGCTTCTGTAGTGGAGGGAGGGGGAGGGAGGACTCTGGCTTCTCTGTCCATGCTGCCTGGATTAACCCTGTGTGTGCCTGCTTCCTCCTGCTCTCTATACAGATAGATGTGACAGCAGTGACCCTGTGTGTTACTATAATCATGATGTGTCTGTGGAACTGTCACTATACTAATAGAACAGATCAGGCATGTGAATACTTCATGCTCTGCTGTACTAGTGCCTGAGTATAGTAACACTTCCCAGCTGCCCTGTGTCTGTTCTGACAGGATTTGTTGTTGCTGGAGATGTGGAGACTTGTAAGCTAAGCAGGGGATATAGGAACACTTGCATCCCCTCTGCTCTGCTATTAGCATACAGCTTCACAGACCTCTCTACACCCATATATCAGCCCTCTCCTGCAACAGACCTAGGCAGGCACACATAGGGTTAACTCTGGCAGCAAACCCCCTCCCCCTTGCTGTATAGAAGTTACAGAGCTGCCTGTGTGCTGAGGGGAGGGGGGAAGAGGGAGCAGAAGAGACAGACCAAGAAGCACGCCCCTCAATTCAACTATCAGGCTCACTGACGGGCTGAAAGCTTGTAATGATACAACTCCTTTAAGTTTTTTTATGACTTTTTCGGGCCCGTTAACAAGGCAGTGGACAGATACCGGTCGGTTTGTCCTGTTTTAGTGCCATCCGCGATGAGCGGAGAAAAACCCTCCTCCTTCACATTGACATGCACATATTCTGTCCAAAAACCGGACGGAAGAATGGGCACGCCCACTGTTTTGTGGGCGGCCGGCCGTTTGACAAACCGCCGGGCGGAAAACCCGTGCAGTGGGGACTGCTGCACGGGTTTTCCATAGAAGCCCGTTGTGCTTGTTTGCGGCCGGTTTTTCAGACAGTCTGCAAAACCGCAAACCGTCTGAAAAACCGTCCGCAAACCCGTGCCGTGGGGACATGCCCTTAGGGGTTCTCAGTTGCTGCTCAGCAAGTAGCTGCACTTGTTTTTTTTCCCAAGTAGCATATGGACCAGAGTTGCCTACTACTGGGTTCAGTCTAGTCCAGCCATTGAGCTGTGAATATGGCCTTTGTAGTGTTTTTTGAGTAAGTTATGTCCCATTTCCGTAAATTGTTAGTGTAGGGACTCGCAAGAAATGAGGACCGTTGACACTGGTTGCGAGCTTACGTACCGTGGCCACTGTATCAACTAATACCTCTAGCAGACACATATATAAACAAAGAAGTCGGCACTCACCATTACCCTCTGGACTGCATTTGTACACCTGTGCTTGATCCAAGTTTGTTGCAGTAAGTTTAGCCGTCAACGCCCGGAATCCTTGGCTCACGGCAAGAGCCCAACAACAAGAAAAACAACAAGATCCAGCGGACTTCCAAACTTCATTCTCAAACTGCTTTATTCCATTATTCCATAGCAGGGGGTACACTGACGCTCCAACGCGTTTCGGGCAAGTGCAAGCCCTTGATCACGGAGAATACAACTTTCACCATCTTAATCCACTATATATATACATATGTAAGAAAGGAAATGGGAGAGACAAAACCCCTCCCCTTCCTACATCATTTCCACATAAAAAGAAAAGGTAAAACATCAGAAAAGGTAAAAAATAATCATAGTGCATTATTATATCTATAATATCTGTTATAGGTCAGGAGTATACCTATCAATTAATATATATAGGAGAGATCATTTCTCAGATTCATACCATACGGTGTCCTTGTTTCCAAGGTATGAATCCACCGGGCTTCACTGATACGTAGCATATGTTGCCAGTCACCACCACTAGATGGCTTCACTACCTTTTCTATTGCATGGCAACAGAAGCTTTCCACGGCTCCTGCATGTTGCTCCACAAAGTGTTTGACCGCTCCAGAATGTGTGGAGCAGCCTTTTCTAATGCTGGCCAGTTGTTCTGCTACTCTTACCTTCAACTTTCGGATGGTACTCCCAACGCCTACTACTGGGTTCAGTCTAGTCCAGCCATTGAGCTGTTTTATGAGTAAGTAATGTCCCATTTCCGTATGTGTTTTTTCCGTAAATTGTTAGTGTAGGGACTCGCAAGAAATGAGGACTGTTGACACTGGTTGCGAGCTTACGTACCGTGGCCACTGTATCAACTAATACCTCATATTTAACGTTTTTCCAGTATGTCATATTTTATCTGCCCAAGAATGCTGGGGAGCGGAGGGTGTCTGTACTTTGTGTTGGGCACCCAGAACGTGCTGGTCAGCCTGCCTAATCTAATAGTATTGGCGTCACTAATAAGTTGTAAGCCAGCACGGTGCACCACACATATCTGTATTTATGGAACCCTTCTGTATCGCCTTATTTATATGCAATTATAGTACCAGCAACCACTCCCCTCATACATAAAAGGTGTGTGTGTGGTTGTTCTATTGGTATTTTTGCATCTGTGCAATCTCTCCATGAAGTATACTGTGGCTTTTGTGCCTGCGGGTGTGATCAGGTTTTAAGTTAATGTGCATTTTTTTTATCATCTAAGTGCTCAGAAATTAGCTACACCTGTTTATTTTTCCAAGTAGCATATGGGCCAGAGTTGCCTGCTACTGGGTTCAGTCTAGTCCAGCCATTGAGCTGTGATTATGGCCTTTGTAGTGATGTCACTTATAATAACATAGCAGTTTACCATTGCGGTTAGGGTAACTGGAAATGATATTGGATTCGTATTGACAGCGCAATAGGATTGCCACTGGACTAGGAGTGCCACGGAACAGTAAGTTAATTGCTAAACACCCATTAAACAATTCTACCTGAAATTTAGGGTTACAGTTAGGGATAGGAGTTATGTTCACATTATCTTGAACCTACATTTTTTCACATGTTCAGTTAAACCATTATCAAACCAAATAGGGTCATGTTAGAGCAAAACTAGTTTTCTCCTGGGTTCTTCTAACAAAGTAAATTATGATGCATGTCACAAAGCTCATATGATCTTAAGATGGTTTCTGGAACATGACAATAATTAAATTTTAACCTGCAAAATAGTGTCTTTAGGATTTGGTGGAATTAGAGACTGACATCATAAATGTGCAGTTGACAAATCTGCAGCGGCTTTGCAGTGTCTGCATAGAACAGTGCCGGGTTTCAACTACATTTTTGGGAGCCTTCAATGATGAGCTCAAGCTGTTCTAAGGGTAAAGGAGTTAATAGTAGGTTGGACTTTAAAGATTGTCCCATGAGAGCAGATCTGACAGGATTCCTTTAAGTAGCGCTGATTACTGAGCCACCTTAGTGCACACAGTGTACATTTTAGGTTAAAAGCTATCTAAGTTGTGTTAATAATTTTAGAAAACATTGGACTGAATTAGCCCTTGGAACATGCAGTGAACAAAATATAAAAAGCTTTACAAGGACTTATTTTAGTAAGTTGGTCTATGGTTTGCTGTTATACACAAAAACTTTTATATAGCTGTGTTAAATATAGATGTAGGGACATGTGGTTTGACTTATGCCAAGTGAAAAGTCGTGGAAAACAGAAAACAGTCAGAATCTACCTTACTCACCGTGAAAAGCATATTTATTGACACATCGCTGACACATTCAGAACGAGGCAGACTTCCCGGAATAACATACAATCCATGAAAAACAGAATGTTACGAGAAAACTATGTCAACAGTAAAATTTATACCATAAATTTATAACTGTGTCTTCATTGAGGAGCTTTGTATCTATGTAGTTTGGAACACGCTGTAGTGACCAGCATGAAAATTACATAAAATAAAGGGTGTTTCCATATCAGACGTTTATGGCATATTGACATAATATGCCATAAAGTTAAAAGGTAGGGTCCCCCTTGGGATGGGCTAACCCGAAACAAGCCCCCCGAAAGTTGTATGGAAACTTTCCACTTTTAAAATAGGTGCGGGGGCCCAAAGGTTTCATCCGCCCCCTTTTCAATATTAATGGGTTGTTGATTAATTTTTTTTAGTTCCATACAAAATCGCTATAACCGACCCAAAATAAGCCGAGGGCACCTACTTTTTCCACAAAAAAGATAAGCCTTTGGGTGTAAATTTCAAAAATTTAAAATGGAAAACCAATAAAATTTCATATCGTTAAGTCCCCCATGGGAGGTATTGGGAGTATAAGCCGTTTATTGTCCTCCATAAGAAGGTATATGTCCCCCATATGCAGGTATAGGCAGGTATATGCCCCATCATAGGCAGGTATAGACAATTATAGGCAGATATATGTCCCTTCAAAACATTAAAGAATTATATGCGGTATATGTCCCCCCATAGGCGTATAGGTGGGATATGTTCCCTCAAAAGGGGGGTATAGGGAATTTTGGGAGGGTTTTTTCCCTCAAAGACAGGTTTGGAATTTATAGCCGGTATAATCCCCCCTATACAGGTATAGGCAGGGAAATGTCCCCCATATTAAAATAGAGCCCCCGGTATATGTTAAAAGGGGTTTAAAAAAAAAATATATATATACTTACCTTTCCCTGCCGCTCCGAGGCTCGCCCCGTGCTCTGTCTTCTGGCACAGGCGGCGTGATGTCATAGCAGGCTGCCTGTGCCGCATAAGTCTGCTTGCAGCCTTCCAGAGTTCTATTGCGAGCAGGGAGCGCTCGCTCTCTGCTCCGCAATAGAATCTTCAGCTCTCCCAGGAGTCACATACAGCTGAAGTGATCCCTGCTGGTGCCCGGGCCATGGCAGTGGCCGGACGGCGACGGGTGACTGGAGAGCTGTATGCGCTCCCAGGAGTCGCATGGCAGTGCCCGTACGCTGTCGGCTCACTTGGGGGTTCCGTATGGACTCCCCGAGAAGTGGCGTCACGGAAAGTGTCCCCGCGGCAACTGGGGCCATCACAGCGCCCAAATGCCGACAGTGACTCAAGTTTAAGCCGAGAACGACTTTTTCAGCTAATTTTTTGGGCTGAAAAACTTGGCTTATACTCGAGTATATACGGTAATTAAGCTTATTATGATAATTATCTTCTGAGCATACTGGCTAGTCAAGAGGTCGTTGCTTCCACAGTGTAACCGCCTACTGCCCTTCCCGATCATAGCGTCACACGTCTTTATGTAGAGTGACATTTCGTTTGGGAACGGACGGATTTGAAGGAGTTGTTTGGTTAATCCGCATGATGAATGATGTAAAGAAAAAAAAATGACAGAATTGCGATTTTTGTTCACCCTTCAGCACACAAAATTGAATAAAAAGTGATCAAAAAGTCATATAAACACCAAAGTGGTACCAATGAAAACATCAGTTCATCTTACAAAAAAAGCCCTTACACAGGTCCAAAAATGGGGAAAAAAGTTATGGCAATCAGAAGATAGTCATGCATACATATTGTTTTAGACATTGAAAACACTTTAAAAACAAGGGCTACAACATAAATAAACAATATACATTGCATTTTGTTGTAATTATATTGACCCACAGAGTAAAACTAACATGCCATGTATCCTGCACGGTGAGCGCTGTAGAAATAAAACACTACCAGAATTGCAGTATTTTCTTCATCCTGCTTTCAAAAAATTGGATTTAACAGTGATTAAACAATGTTGTCCCCGCAATATGTTACCAATAAAATTGTTAGCTCAGCCTGCAAAAAAGAAGCCCCTACAAAGCTAAAAAAAAAAAAAAGAAAAAACTTAAGACTCGCAGACCATGGCAAAGCAAAAACGTGTTTTCTTTTTGCAGTATACTTTGCATCCCATCACCTCCTCGATGAAAAGCGATCAAATTGTCATATGAAGCCCAAAATGGCACCAATGAAAACATCAACTGATCATGCAAAAAACAAGCCCTTTATATCATATACAGAAAAATAAGAAACAATTGTCTGTCAGAATATGATAACATAAAAACTAAAATTCTATTACGTAAAAAAATAGTAAAGAAAACGGCAGGTGTTTTAGAAGTACGCGCTGGCAAGTGTGTAGATCTAAAACACTGACAGCCGGCTCTCATTGACTTTCACTCTCCCCGGTGCGTAAATGCAGGGGATGTGACATGCCAATTGTTTTCTCTTCCATGTATTATATGCCAGGGAAAATGTTGGCTATTTATAGCTCTTGATGAGACCTATGAATTACCGTAATTGTGAGGTGCATTTTGGGCATATTGCAGTGCAATTACGCTGTGTGAACATACCCATATATGAATAAAATACAATACCTTGTAAAATATATCTGTATGTTGTTTGTTCTAGTCTGCCTAGCTGTCAGTAACTATGACCCAGCACACAACTTCTTGCAGAAAGTGTTTGATTTTCAATAGAGATAAAATATACAAGTAGGAGAAGAATGGTTTTTGAGTAAACAGAAATGTAAAATATAGGAACTTCTGTTTTTATGGGAGAGATTTGACATAAAGGATTACAAAGCAGCGGGTTATAGTTTATATATGTTCCAAGAGCTTCACATTTAAAGGAGACCTTTCAAACAATGTCCAATGTAATGTTTCAGATACCAGGTAGAACATAGGAAAGACAATAATGGAAATGACAGTTTCAACATTGGAAGAAGGAGAAATGGAAACAAATGCCTTTTTTTAATGCCTACTGACTTTTGGTTGGTTACTTGCTTTCTGTGAATCGAACGAAGCATTAAAGTGAAACGCGCGTCGGGGTGCGTGTTTCTACTTCTGCCCCTGCTGTTGGTACTATCTTGATACTTACTATCTGCAATTTGTCTAAGGTCAGGTATTATTAATGTACATGTATATGAGATATATTTATTTATTTATTGCCTGAGGTCCTTATTAGGTGGAATATTGTGGTATAGCTATAGACTGTTCATTTGTAGCTTGGGTAGAGGTATGTACACGTTTCGGTGCAGTGTTATTGCCATTTTTTATGGAATTTTATTATTGAATATTTTAAATAAAAGATGTTTTCATTTTCCATACATTGTGTTGTGGTCAGATTTTTTTAGGTGGTAGTAAATTGGTTTCCTGACTGCTTGGTTAGGTTGTTGTTAGCCCATGTTTAACTATAGGTGTGTGTTATGTGAATCGAGCCAAGGTTTCTTCTACTAAGAATCTACCATTTATGATGGTGTATGATACCATTTATCTTCTAATCTTATTTTTTGGTTAATTGTCTGACCTATTATTACATTTTTGTAGGAAAAAACTGAGCTTGTTGGGGATAGGGCTGAGATCTGATATGCCCATATCAAAGTGAGTGCCTTGTTTAGGCAAAGTAAACCACTGAAGGGGAAAGTGGGGTGTGAGTAGAATTTGTGTTGACCAGGATGGAGATCTGGGTTGCCTTTATCGGAATGGGTGCCCTTTTTAGAATGGGTGAGCCACTGAAGTTGAGAGTAGGGTCAGCTACTGAGGATAAGAATAAAGTTTTATTAGGATTTTTTTTGACCAAAGAAAATTTTAATACATTGAATAAAAGTTAGGTTTTATTTTTTGATACACTATTTTCAGTAAGGTTACACTAATCCACAAAGCTTTGTGGTTGTGATAGAATTGGATTTGCCGACACAAAGTAGCTAAGTGGTACCTGATCATTAAATAATCTGAAAGGACATCTGATAAATATAAGGGTATGTTCACACGATGTACTGCAGCCCGCCGGCCCATTGATATTCATTATTTGCGGCGCGTATTCGCTGCGAATAATTGACATGTCACTTATCTCCCCGCGTGTAAGTACGACCATATTGTACGAGCGGGGAGAGGAGGCAGAATCCATAGTTCTCTATGAGAACTGTGGATTACCGTAATTTCAGCACGCATCTCACCCGTATTAGAGCGCAAATATGTGGCAAAATGCAGGCCGAAATTACGTAGTGTGAACATACCCTAAGGGTATGTTCACACGGTCAAATTTCGGCGCGCATTTCGCGCCTTATTTACGCTCCAATACGAGCGAGATGCGCGCTGAAATAACGGTAATCCACAGTTCTCATAGAGAACTATGGATTACGCCTCCTTTCCCTGGGCGTACAATACATTACAATAGTAATGCCAGCCTATGGGGCCAGCGGGCTGCCGCCCGCGCCGCAGGATACGCGCCAATCAGCGTGACTCCCAAACACCCAGCGTAATTGCGGGGCGTACTGAACTCCTCGCAATTACGCCATGTGAACATAGCCTAAGAGAGGAAGGGACAGATAAAGAAGCCTTTTCTGCCGGTATGTGGCATGGAGCTCTGGAGTTTTGTACTATTGTCAGTCTAAGTGTGTAAGTGGAGTTAGGCCTTTATGCTCTGGAAGGAGTGAACACGCTGAAGTGATTCTACAGTAGTATTGTGTTACACTGAACAACTGTAATTGTATCATTCTGCAAACAAAACGTCAAGCCAGCTTTCAAGCTGTCATGTAGCCAAAGAATTTCCTACCACACACTACAGAGATATAAACATCTGTGGCTGCTTCAGCAATTATGATTGTAATTCATTAAACAATACAGCATGTAAGTACGTATGTAAATGTTTCAAGATATGCAATGTTTTTATTTCTTATTATAGAAAATTTACATTTTACATTCCATAACTGTAGACTCATTTAATACTTCTAATACCTTCTAGTATATTATACTGTGGTGCAAGCTTTACCCACTACTGATTGTGGTGTGGACATTAACCCCTTCCTGACGGATGGTCATAATAATATGGCTCTAAGATTTTTTCCTCCTCACCTTATGAAAGCCATAACTTTTTTTATCTTTCCATCTACATAGACACATGAGGGCTTTTATTTTGTGGGACAAGATGTACTTTCTAATGGTGTTATTCACTGTACTATAGAATTCACTGGGAAACGGAAAACATTTTTAAGTGAGGCAAAATGTGAAAAAAAAGTACTTGCGCCATGTGTGCAGGACTTTTGTTTTTACGGCATTCATTCTTTGGTAAAAGTTATGGGCCACATGTATGAACCTATTTAAGTCTAAAACTCACTTTTTGCCCATAGTAACCTATGGGCAAAAGAGAGAGTTTTAGACCTAAACAGGTTCATACATGTGGCCTTATGTGTTATCTGTATTCTACAGGTTGATACACATCCGCCAATACCAAACATGGTTTCTGTTATGTCTTTGTACCGTAAAAAAAATTCCGAACATTTTCTACTTTTTTGTACTAACACCTATGGACTTGAGTGAGGGTGCATTTTTTGCAGGCTAATGTGTACTTTTTATTGCTAGCAGTTTGGAATGCATGCGGCTTCTTATATCAATTTTATTCCGATTTTTATGGGACATGAAATGACCGAAAAAACGCAATTTTGGCGTTTAGAATTTTTTTTTCTTCTAGGGTGTTCAGTGTATGGGATAAGTGATGCTACATTTTAATAGATCAGATTTTTTCAGATACGGCGATACAAAATATGTGGAACTTTTTTATTATTTAATTTTTTTATTTGTAAAGTGACAAAATTGGGGTGATTTGGAGTTGTAATACTTTTATATTTTTTACACTTTAAAAGTTTTTTTTTTTTTTTACTTTAAAGGGGTTTTGCCATGAAGTAAAAATGACGTGGGAAGTTTGAAAATTAAATAATAAACATTTTCACCATTAATCATTGGTAAAAATTCTGCACCATTTTTGTTTTAGCTGCTCCTTTAGTGATCCCTTGTTTACAGCTCATCTCCAGGGGATACAACCAGGGCTGGGAGCTCCTCAGTCCTGGTCGCACATGCTCAGACATCACCTCTCTTCTGAGGTAGCTACTGAGTGTTCAAACCCCGGGGGCTGTCATTCTACTCATGTCCTTTGGACTAGTTAGTAATAAGTCAAGCTGTACAAATAAAAAAAAGAAACCTCAATGAGTTATGTGCATTGATAAAGAGGAAAAAAAAATCCACAGGTTAAGTTCCTGCACGGATTTGAACCAAGGACCCTTGTGCTGTAAAGCAGAAATGTTACCTCTGAGCTACAGTGTAGCTACTTACAATTCTATACATAAACAGACCTTTCTGTGACTGGAGAGAGGAAAGGCCTGGTGATGTCATCCTCCTGGGTAACATGATATGCAATTCAAAGAAATCACACACGCCCCCTTCTGAGCACACAGAGCTGAAGAGCTGGAGAAAGGAGGTATGAAATGAAATCGTGGCTTATTGTATAGACAATGCATTAGGGTGTACAAAGATGAAAACATGTCAGGGATGGAAGCATTCACAAGTCTTCCCGCTGCCATGTTCACCGATCGGGACATAGCGATCTCACCACTGATGTCCCCATCGCAGTGAGGAACGGCACCGTTTCTCATTGATTTAGACGGCTCGCCCATCATTGTCGCAGTGTCTAAGGGGTTAAACATCCTGCTACAAAGCCCCTTACCAGCATCAGGACATACTCACACGTCATATGTCGGTAAGGGGATAAAGAGATTTTGCTTTGACATCAGGAAAAGGAAAAGTGAATTACATATAACAGATGATTAAAAATAGTTCTAAGCATTAGTGGCAGATTTATAGTTTGTGTTATCACTGGTGGAGGTAGGTGTGAACAAGGCCGTAACTTTGCTTCAAAAAGTGGGGGGGGACTAATTTTCCCTCTCATCCCCTATCTTCCTATCCCTCCCTCCTTCACTCGCCTTTCCTTTCAATTCACCTCCCTTCCCTTCTCTCCCCTCCTCTCTCTGCAGTGAAGCAGCCTCCTCTTACCCAGCTATTAGGTCTGAGGGAGTGCTGTGAGCTCCCCCAGCAGGTCCGAGCCGAGTCCTTATGGCAAACACTCTTGGTGTAATCCGTAAGGTTATGAGTGGCTCTCTAATTACTGAAGTTTAGAGCTGGGCTAAGACTAAAAAGCAGCCCTGGCAATGAAACCGAACCAGCCCACCTATAATATATTTCTACATGGAAATAAAAAATGTTGTGCAATGCGGCAAATTTTGCTTAACCCCTACCATCCCACATCACTACTCCATTCACTTTGTTATATACACACAACAGAATGAGGAATATAAAAGACCCCAATCTCACTGTACCCCTAGGAATCACTTATGTCACATACTGTACCCCAAATTTATTTTATTACATACCATACACCATACACTGCACCCCAGGAATTAATTATATTACACATGATAGCCACAGAAATTACACTACTAACTGCACCTTAGAAATGACTTGCACATTGTACCTATACCCCCAAAATGTATTATTTTACACACTGAACCCTAGAAATGAATTACATTACTCACTGTACTCCAGAGATTACATCACACCATCACACCATACCCCAGAGATTACATTACACTGTACCCCAGAGATTACATTACTCACTGTACCCCAGAGATAACATTACAAACTGTATCCCAGAGATTACATTACACTGTACCCCAGAGATTTTTACATTACACACCATACACCAGATATTACATTAGTCACTGTACCCTAGAGATTACTACGTTACCCACTGTACCCCAGAGAATAGTTTACACACCGTACCCCAGATATTTTTGCATTTTTCACCATACCCCAGAGATTACATTAAACACTGTACAACAGAGATTGTATTACACCATATCCCAGAGATTATTACATTACACACTGTACCCCGAGACTACATTAGACAAGGTACCCCGGAAATTGTGTGTATGTGTGTATATATACATATATTGAACACAGACACTACACACTTAGGGTGGGTTCACATGACGGTTTCTTGGCACTGACAGTACGCGCCGAAAATACTGAGTAAAATCAGTGTCATCTAAACAACAACACTGATTTCACATAGGGTATAATGTAAATCAGTTTCCTGCCGGATTGGACGCCGGTTCTGAGGCAGATCCAGCACTGAATCTGCCCCAGAATCAGCATTCATATCTTCCACGTGAACGTACCCTTAAGGTATGTTCACAAGGCATATAGCAGATGTACTGTGCGCTCTGCTATATGCCGTGTGTTTTAGAAGTATACACTGGCCAGTCCGCACTTCTAAAATGCTGTGGGACCGGCCCCATTCACTTTCATTTTCCCCGACGCGTAAGTGCAGGGAAGACATGACATGGCTAGACACATGGCTGTACATACAGTGCCTTGCGAAAGTATTCAGCCCCCTTGAACTTTTCAACCTTTTGCCACATTTCAGGCTTCAAACATAAAGATATAAAATTTTAATTTTTTTGTGAAGAATCAACAACAAGTGGGACCCAATTGTGAAGAGGAACGAAATTTATTGGATATTTTAAACTTTTGTAAAAAAAAAAAACAAAACTGAAAAGTGGGACATGCAAAATTATTCGGCCCCTTTACTTTAAGTGCAGCAAACTCACTCCAGAAGTTCAGTGAGGATCTCTGAATGATCCAATGTTGTCCTAAATGACTGATAATGATAAATATAATCCACCTGTGTGTAATCAATTCTCCGTATAAATGCACCTGCTCTGTGATAGTCTCAGGGTTCTGTTTAAAGCACAGAGAGCATCATGAAGACCAAGGAACACACCAGCCAGGTCCATGATACTGTTGTGGAGAAGTTTAAAGCCAGATTTGGATACAAAAAGATTTCCCAAACTTTAAACATCCCAAGGAGCATTGTGCAAGCGATCATATTGAAATGGAAGGAGTATAAGACCACTGCAAATCTACCAAGACCCGGCCGTCCCTCTAAACTTTCATCTCAAACAAGGAGAAGACTGATCAGAAATGCAGCCAAGAGCCCCATGATTACTCTGGATGAACTGCAGAGATCTACAGATGAGGTGGGAGAGTCTGTCCATAGGACAACAATCAGTCGTACACTGCACAAATCTGGCCTTTATGGAAGAGTGGCAAGAAGAAAGCCATTTCTCAAAGATATCCATGAAAAGTCTTATTTAAAGTTTGCCACAAGCCGCCTGGGAGACACCAAACATGTGGAAGAAGCTGCTCTGCTCAGATGAAACCAAAATCCAACTTTATGGCCTCAATGCAAAACGATATGTTTGGCGTAAAAGCAACACAGCACATCCCCCTGAACACACACTCCCCACTGTCACACATGGTGGTGGCAGCAGCATCACGGTTTGGACCTGATTTTCTTCAGCAGGGACAGGGAAGATGGTTAAAATTGATGGGAAGATGGATGGAGCCAAATACAGGACCATTCTGGTAGAAAACCTGTTGGAGTCTGCAAAAGACCTGAGATTGGGACGGAGATTTGTCTTCCAACAAGACAATGATCCCAAACATAAAGCAAAATCTACAATGGAATGGTTCACAAATAAACGTATCCAGGTGTTAGAATGGCCAAGTCACAGTCCAGACCTGAATCCAATGGAGAATCTGTGGAAAGAGCTGAAAACGCTCTCCATCCAACCTCACGGAGCTCGAGCTGTTTTCCAAGGAAGAATGGTCAAGAACTTCAGTCTCTAGATGTGCAAAACTGATAGAAATATACCCCAAGCGACTTGCAGCTGTAATCACAGCAAAAGGTGGCGCTACAAAGTATTGACTTAAAGGGGCCGAATAATTTTGCACGCCCCACTTTTCAGTTTGTTTGTTTTTTTTTTACAAAAGTTCAAAGTATCCAATAAATTTCATTCCACTTCAAAGTTGTGTCCCACTTGATGTTAATTCTTTACAAAGAAATAAAATTTTTATATCTTTGAAGCCTGAATGTGGCACTGAAAAGTTCAAGGAGGCCGAATACTTTCGCAAGGCACTGTATATACACATCTCACATATACAGTACATGCACACACAACGCCTGGCATCCTTCTCCCCTCCTTAACTATCTGTAGTCTGATGCAGTTGGCATTCAGCTAAAGCTTCTCTGATGAGAGATAAGCATAGGGGAAGTGGTATACAATGGGAGGGAAAGATACAGCCCCAGATACAATGTGTGCTGGACTGCGACAAGCGTTCTGATTGGTGAAACAGCCCCTGATGACTCCTGCTCTACCAAGCAGCGCTGCTCTCACTCTGCACTGACACTTGAGGCTGCAAACTACTCTGTCCCCCCAAGATGCACAGAAACATAGGAGGCAAAGTGTTTACTTCTTCCTCCTCTGCTCTCCCAACTTACCGTATTCTTATGCCTTCATATGGATTATTTTTCATTGAAGTGGCTAAAAAATGGGGGGTACCGTCCCCCACCCAGAAAAAAGTGGGGGGGACCAGTCTCCTCCGTACTCCCCTAAAGTTACGCCTATGGGTGTGAAATTGTACTTTAGTGTTTATTGCAAGTTTTACTCCACTTTGGCATTTTGATTTATTATACATGTTTCTCTCCTTTTAGGTTCATATTAACATATGAACAAAGTTTACAGAATATTGAAATATTCGATAATTTATAGTTTGATTAGATGTGCAGATTTTGTACTATATGGCTTGGTTTTTCATTTTCAAATTAGTCATTGGTTACACCTTTTCACTTTTATGTTTCGGTTATGGTAATTACATAAGTGTGGCTAAAAAAAGATTATGGTCCACATGTATTAAAACTGTCTAGGCTTCTTTTGTTGCCCATAACAACCAATCAGAGCTCCCTTTTCATTTCATATTTCTTATTAAAGCTCTGATTGGTTACTATGGTCAACAAAGAAAGTCTTTCATACATGTGGCCCTACAGTGGGGAAAAAAGTATTTACTCAGCCACCAATTGTGAAAGTTCTCCCACTTAAAAATATGAGAGAGGCCTCTAATTGACATCATAGGTAGACCTCAACTCTGAGAGACAAAATGAGAAAATAAATCCCGAAAATCACATTGTCTGATTTGGAAATAATTTATTTGCAAATTATGGTGGAAAATAAGTATTTGGTCATTGACAAAAATTCATCTCAATGCTTTGTTATAATGTATATCCTTTGTTGCCAATGACAGAGGTTAAACATTTTCTGTAAGTCTTAACAAGGTTGGCAGACACTGTTGCTGGTATGTTGGCCCATTCCTCCATTCAGATCTTCTCTAGAGCAGTGATGTTTTGGGGCTGTTGCTGGGCAATATGGACTTTCAACTCCCTCAAAAGGTTTTTTTATGGCGTTGTGATCTGGAGGCTGGTTAGGCTACTCAAGGAACTTGAAATGCTTTTTACGAAGCTACCCCTTCGTTACCGAAGAATGAACGCCGTAAAAAACATGGCGCAAGTAAGTTTTTTTCACATTTTGCCCCACATAGAATTTTTTTGTCGTTCCCCAGTATATTCTTTGGTAATATGAATAACACCATTATAAAATACATCTTGTCCGCAAAATAAAAGTCCTCATACGTCTATGTAGGTGGAAAAGTTAAAAAGTTATGGCTTTCAGAAGGCAAGGAGGAAAAAAAATTTGAGCCATATTATTATGACCATCTGTCAGGAATGGGTTAAAGGAGTTTTTCCGTTTTGTTGATTAGCTGTAAATATTTAGGCAAAGGTAAATAAAGATTATTATCAAATACATTGTTGTTCTAATTTTGTTAGAAGCAGATCTTAGCTCCTGCCTCTGCACACAAGCTTCATTAGTTACCAACCACCTCTCTGCTCTAAAAGGTTGCAGCAGTGGCTGATATTGTGACATTACTCCCTGCTGTGTTCTTTATCTTGAAAGACTTGAGTGTGTTTACATTACCCACTGACAAGCTTTAACCCTTTTAGAGCTCTGTAACCTTGTGCACTACAACCAAGTTCACAAACCTACTGCACCCATGTCAATGTAACAGGAGACAGCAGAGCTGATATGTCAATCACTGCTAGAGAACCACACACATCCAAACCAGGAGGTGTGAGCCTGAAGCTTGCTGTGGTTCTTTAAAATAGCATGGTGAGACAATGTTCCTATTATTTTCTAACTCTAGAATGCCACTTGACTCCAGTTGCATTTATTACTTATTGCATGAGACTATGGGGCACACTTATCAAGGCAGTTTTGCCAGAATTCTGGCACAATTTGCAGCAAAAAGAATGTTGTACCAGCTTTACATCACATTTATTATGTGTTTTAGACAGTTTTTAAACACTTCTGTGCCTCATCCAACTAGAGGGTGTGACCTTGGATAAAAGGGGTGTGGTTTCATATGAGAAGGGGTGTGGCTTAGTGTGCCACGCCGTACAGTTATTGGCATGAAAGCCTAATTAAAAATGGTATAAAGTTAGACCGGAGAGTTCTAACCTGCGCTAGATTTATGAACACTATGATAAATGTAGTGGATTGTATGACTGTCTAGTCTAACTTAAAACTGTTTTAGTTAGATAATATTGATAAATCTGCCCCTATGTTTCTTTCTGATCTGTATTTAAACCCAATAGGCAATAGGTTTTAAACAAGTGTAATGAAATAAGCTCTAATAAACTATTGATACACATGATAGTTGATGGCTAACAGTCACAGTAATTCATACATTTAGCAAACAAACATAAAGCATATGTTGAGCACCATATAAATGATTGCAGATGTTCGACAAACTACAGTTTTATGACCGAGCCTACATACATTCCTAAGGCCATATTTACAGCTTTAGATTTCTACATGGATGTGCTGCAGATTTTCTTCGGGTTTGCTACTGATCTAGCAGATTCACTAAATGAAATAAAAAAAATTACGCAAATGTAAGTCTTGTTGTCATTCAGTGTGGCTGCTCCTCAGCATTTTTACCTGTTGCAGATTTTATCGCACTAAAATCCGCATGAGAAAAGATTGTAAACATACTCTTAGGCTATGTCTATCTACACAGGATTTTGGTAGTTTTTTCAACAGATTCAGTATTTTGAATCCGCTGAAAAACCGACCTTTTCCTATGCTGTGTAGCCCTCAATAGAAAATCCGTGCTGTAGTCTACACAGCACATATTATTTTACTGAGGGAAACCAAAAACATCCGGTGGAATATAGAACGTGTTCTATATTCTGCGGGAACGATGTCAGACTCCCGCAGCTATAATGTACAGGGCCGCTGGGAATCCAAAATCTGACCGCCATATTTTACGCAAAAAACAGCAGTGCGGAGCAGTCCAGCAAAGTGAAAAAGCCGTCAGATTTTGGACGGCATTTTCACTTTGCTGTGTGGACCTAGCCTTAGTCTCCTTATGAGCTCAGCTACTACCAGTCCTGACTGCAATGATGTTATACCAAGTCTGAAGCCAGTCACTATTTTCTATTTTTAGGTGATGTCAAGTGCCTAGCTGTGTTCAGGAGGTGTTACTGAAGCTCCCAGAGTCTCTGTGCATCCATACTACTGTACAGTAGACACTCTGGGCGGCATGTAAGAACAGGGCTGCGCCAGATATCTCGCATCTTTTCAGCCCGATATCCGTTTGCTACATTTGTTAATGGCCCTTTATCAGGCGCATTACAGAGCGCAAGCGGCACTTTGTAATGTGTCCGATCTCGGGGGGCATGCGGGAGGTGGGGCGCCCTATAACCGTAGCGAAGCTATAGATTTATAGCTTCGCTACGGCATTTCTAGGAGAGCATTACAGCTGGAACAGGTATACCACTTTCAAAGTGGTTTACCTGAGCCAGAAATGTTGTACTAGCGCTAGAATGCGCCTGATTTATGGCCGCTGTAGACCGGGTTCATAAATCAGGCGTATTCTAGGCTATTGTTATGCGCATAGAATTTGGCGTTTACACGCCAAATTTCATACATGTCGCCCTCTATGTTGACATATGTCACATACCTTTCCCCAAAGCAATGCTTCTAGAAATAAATAGCTCCAGTCAGGAGCATAAGTAAAGGATCATGAGCCCTGGTGCAGAACTTCAGCTTGGCTCTTCCTACACCCAGGCACCTGCTCTTCATGGCTGTGGAACACTACTCTTTAACAATAGTTTCCCTACTTGATAAGACAGATGCCTGCTGTGTAGTGTGTAGGTAAATTATTCTCATAACCAAATATATCAAATGTAGAAAAGGAACTGCACACCCATTTTACATAATACATCTCCTTTTACAGATCACACCTCTTTTTTACCGACTCCTCTTCAGATGAATAAATCGTATTAAAAGAAATCATGTTTTTATGTCACGGTATTTTACGACACATAACTTTTATTTTTCTGTCAATGGAGCTGCGTGAGAGCTTTTTATCTGCAGGATAAATTGACATTTGGTGCCATAATGATGTACATAGGAATTTTTAATCTCTATATTCTCTGTTTGTGAAACTGGATAAAAGAAAAATGCAATTCTGGCACGATTACCGTATGTATCAAATAACATAATAATATTATCAATTGAAGTTACAGACAAGGCAATACTTAATATGTGTACTTCTTAATATATTTTGTTTACAAAATAAAGTGTTTTTATTGGTAAAACAGAGGTTTTATGTTTGTTTTCTATTTATTTTAATTCTTAAATGTTCAAACATTTTTTTTTACTTTCTTTTGTCCTACAATGAGACTAGACTATAGTTACATTACTGCATTGCTATGTATTGCAACTATATCACTCGCTCTCTGTGACCCAGCAATGGCCCACAGCTCCATGGTGTGTGACTCGGGGGCCATGTGGGCTCCCCTGGCTCGGGGGCCTGGTTGCAAGTGCAACCACTGTGACACCTGTAGCTATGCAGCTGGTTCCATTCCAGCATTTGCTGGTGCATGACATAATTTTGTTGTTATGGGGGCTGGCGCGGGTGCCGCTGACCCCCGCGGCCGCCCCTCTGCCCGCAGGGGGTCCGGCGTGGGTGCCGTGGCTACCCGCGACCATCCCCTTGCGACCCGAGGTCCGGCACCAAGCCACTTTCCCGTCCACGCTCCGGTGTACGCTGCCCCTTCCTGTCCCGGCCGCTGCGCGCGTACCCGCCCCTTAAGGCGTGCGCGCGACGGCTGGTCTTGATTTAAAGGGCCAGTACGCCGGTAATTGGGTTCTATTTAAGGAATACGACCCCAGCACTCTCTGCCAGATTGTTGGTGTGCGTTTGCCTAGTTTAGAGTGTTGTCCTGTCTGATTTCCCGTGTACCAGTCCGTTCCGCTACGTTTCTTGACCTTGCCTGTTTGCCGCCTGCCCTGACCGTCTGCCTGTTTCTGACCACGAATCTCTGCAACCTGCCCTGACCACCTGCCTGTCCCCGACTACGTCTCCGGATCACGATTCTGTACCACGCATTACCCCGGCCGCCATCGCAAGCAAGTCACGTCAGGGGTAGCGACCTGGTAGCCGCACGCCGCAGCAATTCCATCCCGCTTTGCGGCGGGCTCTGGTGAATACCGGGGACTACTTAGACTCCGCTCCCTGGCGTGGCTTAACTATCATCGCTTGCAGTGGTTCAGCGAATCCACCGAACCCTTACATTTGTTATGTTGACATTTTTATAAAATTCCACAGAAAGTACATAGTGCTCCATAGAAGTGTAAAAGTATCATGTGACAGCTTTCTGCAGTGTATTGAAGCCAAAATAAAAAATCATGGATGCAAAGAAGAGAGGTACTGGGTGTCATTTGCTGGCGGCCCAGAAATGTTTTCAAAACATGTATTAGTCAATGAGAGCTAGGATCCCCTCTTAACATGTTCGTTAAGCACCACCTGCAGCAGTCACCGACAAAAGAGATGAAAGGGCTAGTCTGGGTGAGCTAACCTGAATGTCTTATGCTTCACACTATGCCACCAAGGCAGCCATGTTTTGCTTCGGTCATGTAGCCAATAGGAGCATGTGTTGACCATGTCTCACTATACTGTTCAAGAGTGTGTGTTCATTTTGTGCAGGATCCATTAATTCCTGTCGAATTCAGCATGTAAAGAAGTTTTAATGTCAGAAAGCTAGGCATTTTTTAGAAAAACTTCTTTGGATACTGTGGTCAGGGCGTGGATGTTGGGTAGGCAGAGGTTGGCGATCGCCTAGAGCGCCTCTTCTGTCAGACAACAGGGGGCGCAGTTATGTACTGTCAACTTGCAGCAGCCGACTGACCTCCAGGACCGGACGAATTAGTCAGTCAGTGACACACACGGCAAGTGGAGCAGAGGTGAGCAGTAAGGTTGTTCTGCTTTATCATTTAAGTACACTCACATGAGATGCCAAGACAGTGCAGCCCTAGGGTTGCCTCACTACCGGTATTTTTTTCTAGAGGCCAGTGTAGGAATTCTTCTTTTTAACAGCCCTATACACATCCTCTAAAAAGTGTGAGCAGGAGGTGCAGGAGTCTAAACTCTGCCTACTGCTTACATGGAGCGGGACAGGTGGGGAGTAGAAAGAAGGCAACAACACAGTTGGGCAGATTTATCAAGGCAGTTGTGCCATATTTCTGGCTCAATTCGCGGCAAAAATAATGTCTTACGAGCTTTTTGCCACATTTACTATGTGTTTTTGGACAGTTTCAGGCACGTCTGCGCCTCGTCCGACAAAGGGGGTATGGCCCAGAAAAGGGGTGTGGTTTCACATGAAATGGACAAGGCTTAAATGTGACAAAAAATGCTCAAGAATTTTGTTGCAGTTTCTGGCGTAAAAGTAAGCCAACTTAGACTGACACTTCTAACCTGCACCAGATTTATCAACACTATGATAAATGTGGCGCATTGTAAGACTGTCTAGTCTAACTTTACGTTGTCTATTGATAAATCTGCCCCAGTGAATTGTGCGAGTGAACTGT